>CM072821.1:29543128-30095086 GCA_036937905.1 Salvia rosmarinus
TATAAAGAGTTGATACGAAGGTTTGGACAAACAACAACTTTTATAAAGTTTCAACAGGATATTCAAGAACTTAACATAGTAACAGAATTTAAAAGAGTCTCAAGAGTTTGGTAGCGGAATAAACGTGTGAGACATTCATATGAAGATGTATTCTCATGGCGAACCAAAATGTTCCATACTTAAGTTACAAAAAGATCTCCGCTCAACTCCGCTCCGTTCCGTCACCAGCTCAACCTGTACATTTAAAAACAAAGATGCAGGGCTGAGTACAAAGTACCCAATGGACACATGCCGAAAACATTTTATTTTATGAAATATTGTACTGCCCTCATCACAGTAAGACACAAGGGTTTATTGAAAAGGTTTTGTTCTTACTAAAACATTTTCATCACTTTCACAAAATTATCGCTTGGCCAAGCATTTTCTCATCACAACAACAACAACGTATATTCCAAGTCGACTATGGATAAACGCATCGGGAGGGAGGCCTCCCTTCACCCGGACGCACGACTGATCGCAACTGGCGATTCAGAAAACTGATCGCAACCGGCGATTCAGAAGCTAAAGTGTACACAACCCTAGCTAGGATTTTTCCATCTCCTCTAGCCTAGGATCCGAATTCGTAACTTCCTGTTGCCCCAGGCAACCCGAATGGACATATACAAAACACAAAACATTTTTGGCAGACAATATCGTATCTCATCATTTGCAGAAAAACAGTAAAGTAATAACAGTAAATGACTTTCCAAGAAAGCTCGTAAATGGTTTTGATAAGAAAGCCCACCTCGAGAACTTATAGTTCTTACGTCACTAGTTTACTTTTCGTTTCCTTTCTTCTTCGAGCAGAATCCTTTCAACGTGAGAAACGAGATTTAGTACATCACTACGCTTTTCTCGAAAACCATCAATCCGAAACAACGGACTTACTAACATCAACTCTACTATCATCAACGGATTCTTTTATCGTACTTAACAACTATATCATTTCGCGTAGGTTACGAACCTCAATCTCATAACTATCTTCATTATGTACTATCGTATCAACATACTTCATATGTTCATGCCTTAATCAAATTATTCTCAACGTCATTTCATGTATTCCTCAATATTAACTTATACAACCATCAACTTACATATATATACTCTATTTCTATCAATTTCCAATCATATTCATAAATCTCAATCTTTCACACAAAACAACGAATTATGCTCAACTTATCCACACGTATAAACTTAACTTAAGCATAACACTTTATTTCCCAAGGTCTTACGCCACTTAATAAATATTTCATCGTAGACATACTATTCCTTATCTAAAAATTCACATAAAATCATAGTATATCTTTAAACATATTTTGGATCTAAATATGTGATTACATGTAATAGAATAAATTTGAACTTTATTTTTCCTTTTTTCTTTATTTTCGATTCCTTTTTATTTTTTACCAAACTTGTCCAATAAATTCTTATAACTTCACATATCATATTATATTAACATATGACCCATAATATCACATACATGAGACATAGAAAATTTTATCATCATAACCCTTCATGATATTTATCAAATATTAATGCTTGTGCAATTAAATAAATTATTTGATACAAATATCACATAAAATCATAGGTAATTTTCGAAAATTACATAAACTAAGGACAAGATTTTGTCTCTTATGATGTTTATCACATTACTATACCTTTTTATGAGATAAACATTATCCTTTCTTAGTCACAACCTTATCTTATCTTTTTATAAAATATCATAGCTATACTTATCTTAAAAATATCATTTTCAACCTTATCTTATAAATGTCATTTTCCAACCTTATCACCTTATCTCTTTTATGTCTTTTTCAAACCTTATCATGTAAATTAAATATTTATCATATACAACAAAAATAATATCACATATCATCACTTTAAGAAAGTGATCACAATTAAATCACAATTCATCCACGTTTATCCTATATTTTCGAAAATAATAGGTTATATACTAGAAGATGTAATTTTTCTTTATTTGAGTAATACTTATCTAGTTAATATCCTATATACACAAAACAACATCTCATCACATAAAATAAAGTGATCTTGATCACAATTTAATCATATATCCACATATGTTTCGAAAATAATGAAGCAAATAGGAGAAAATATTTCTTTTTCTTCCTTAGTGTAATAATATCCCACATATACTTAAAAACATATATATTTATTATTAAAATTCATTTTATGCGAAAAGGATTAAGAAAATTTCGTTGTACTCAAAATCGGCAACTATCAACGTTCATTTTTATTCTCGTTTCCTTCGTAAACTATTTTCTTATTTTCAAAATTTTAAGCCCAAAAGTTCGGGTTATTACATTCTACCCCCCTTAAAGAAATTTCGTCCTCGAAATTTACGTATTCTCGTAATGTTCTTGATCATTTCTCCTCATCACGTGATCGTCTTTCCAACGTTGTTGCCTTGTATCCGTTTATCGTCGTATATTCTTATATCGGCTTATTTCTTTCCTTTAAATCACTAGATCTAACATTCCTGTGTTCCAAACTTCATAGCACCCTATGACTCAAGATTTCTAACTAATCGTTCACGTCAAATCTATCGTTTCCAAAAGATGGTAAGTCAATCTAATTCATACTTCTTAGCTTCAAAGATTGGAGAAAACTTTTCATGACAACTTACAACTTGTATGGGTTCATAATTCAAGACGAACACTTTTAAAGTTTGTATCAATATGTTCTTTGAATGAATAATTGGGATATAGGGTCCGAAGACCAGAATGACGACTACTGAGAGTTCTTTGGTCATATGGGCTGATCAGACCCGTCACAAATACTTCTCAGTCACATGTAGGCTTGGTTTCAAAGGGACACTTTATAAACTTTCTGGTTGTAAACTTCTTTTCAGAAAAAGTGAGAAAATCAAATGATATCTCAATTGAAACTAGGTCATAGAGTTAAACTCAATGACAGAACTTGGGTAATGAATAAAATTCAAAACCTTGTATAACTCGGAATAGGTCATCATTAACTTATAAGGGTTATTACATACATACATCTCAACTCTACTTATACTACTGAAAAACTCAATTTTCCAATTTAGCATTTCAACTTTCTACCAAACCGTGGTCTTTCATTCCGTGTAAACCATAATACTAGACATAATTAATTTTTTGATCATATCTTTATTCAATTATTGCCATCATTATTTCTATCTCTACTCTTTCACTTTGTCTTCGTTGTTCTTGTCTTTCAATTCGTATTTTTCTTATTTCCACCCTTGCTTTCGTTCTTAATTTCTATAATTCCTTTTGTTCTTATGATGGAATTATCATAGCTCATCTTTCTATGTTCTTTCGCAAAAGGAATCATGTGTCTTATACAGTCTACGTTCTTTTTGGGATAACCTACTCATTGACATAACCTACTTGGAATTGCTAAAAAAATTTAAACAGTAATATCATAACTTGTTCATAAATCTCATTGAATTCCATGAATTCAAACTTTTCACTTTTGACATATCATTGTCAACTCTTTCTCATACCTCTCCAACTTAAAACAACATTTCAACCATTTTTCACAACTTTCCTTCTCAACCATTTTCCATAACTTTCATTTCTTTTGAAACATCATTTCATTTCTATACTTGTCTCTTCAATCCATATCATTCTTAAAGAACTAAACACCTTAACACACAAACTTGTAAACATCTAACAACACAAACTCATAGACACTTATCTTATTCCCCACTTAACATTCTATACCCCAATTCGTGTATCGTTCTAGATTAATTCGTGTAAGCAATAGTCGATTCAAAATTCCGTCGCGTAGAATTTCAAATGAAGATACTATGCCCATGTCACAAGTGACATTCGTTTATTGAAGCTTCCATTCCTCCACGTGGCATTCCAATTTATATTCGTCAAGTCAGACTTAAAAGCTTTCTAAGTTCTCAAGTTCTCGTGGTTCATCAAACACAACGTTATACATAGAAGAGAAATTCTTATGTTCTCGTTCAATCTAAGTTCTTTGTGAAACTTAGAGCTCATCTACGTTCTTTTTGAGAATCAACACAATTTCACAATTCAACTTTGTTTCATAAACAAACTTTTCATTCAAACTTACTGACATATGACTCTATATATGTCCATCATCAATACTCATATAGCAACCGGGTATGAGCTTTTAACTTCCTCAAGTTCATCACAAACAAACCACTCACTGGTTTCATCTCACATACCAATCGGGTATGAGTTTTAACTTTCTCAAGTTCATCACAAACAAACCACTCACTGGTTTCATCAATCATTGAATTATAAAAATTCAAAGCTGTCTCACTTCTATTTTCAAACGGCATGTCCATTTTTCAAAAACTTTCAATTACTCGAGTACTTCTCAAACTGTAACATAAGCATAAGACTTTCAAAACTTCTAAAACCATACCTTTACTTTTTAGAAACCACTTTTCCTTGCCGGTTGAGCGTGATGAACTGGAGCGTTGAGCGGAGATGACTAACTTACAGAAGTCTAGTGATTCAAGCAAGACTTTGGATAGAAAGAATATTTTTGGTTCAAAGCAAAAGAACTGCTCTGATACCACTCTGTCACAGCCCGGTTTGGCTAATCCTGAAAGATCGCCTTACCGGACCGCGACTCGGGGTTGGTTTAAGTAAATATAAAAGAATAAGGTTTTCAACTCATTTCATCTACGAAGAAATATGGATGTTTCCAAGTATAAACGAGATTATGGATGGAGAAAAATACTTATATAAAGAGTTGATACGAAGGTTTGGACAAACAACAACTTTTACAAATTTCAACAGGATATTCAAGAACTTAACATAGTAACGGAATTTAAAAGAGTCTCAAGAGTTTGGCAGCGGAATAAACGTTTGAGACATGCATATGAAGATGCATTCTCAAGGCGAACCAAAATGTTCCATACTTAAGTTACAAAAAGATCTCCGCTCAACTCCGCTCCGTTCCGTCACCAGCTCAACCTGCACATTTAAAAACAAAGATGCAGGGCTGAGTACAAAGTACCCAATGGACACATGCCGAAAACATTTTATTCTACGAAATATTGTACTGCCCTCATCATAGTAAGACACAAGGGTTTTATTGAAAAGGCCTTGTTCTTACTAAAACATTTTCATCACTTTCACAAAATCATCGCTTGGCCAAACATTTTCTCATCACAACAACAACAACGTATATTCCAAGTCGGCTATGGATAAACGCTTGGGAGGAGGCCTCCTTCACCGGACGCACGATCGATCGCAATCGGCGATTCAAAACCGATCGCAACCGCGATTCGAAGCTAAAGTGTACACAACCCTAGCTAGATTTCCCATCTCCTCTATTTAGGATCCGACCAGAACTTCTGTTGCCCTGTGCAACCCGAATGGACATATAAAAACACAAAACATTTTTGGCGAGCATAATATCGTATCTCATCATTTGCGGAAAAACAAGAAAGTAATAACAAGAAATGACTTTCCAAGAAAGCTCGTAAATGGTTTTGATAAGAAAGCCCCCTCGAGAACTTATAGTTCTTACGCCACTAGTTTACTTTTCGCTTCCTTTCTTCTTCGAGCGTAATCCTTTCAACGTGAGAAACGAGATTTAGTACATCACTACGCTTTTCCCGAAAACCATCGATCCGAAACAACGGACTTATTAACATCAACTCTACTATCATCAACGGATTCTTTTATCGTACTTAACAACTATATCATTTCACGTAGGTTACGAACCTCAATCTCATAACTATCTTCGTTATGTACTATCGTATCAACATACTTCATATGTTCATGCCTTAATCAAATTATTGTCAACGTCATTTCATGTATTCCTCAATATTAACTTATACAACCATCAACTTACATATATATACTCTATTTCTATCAATTTCCAATCATATTCATAAATCTCAATCTTTCACACAAACAACCAATTATGCTCAACATATCCTCACTTATAAACTTAACTTAAGCATAACACTTTATTTCCCAAGGTCTTACGTCACTTAATAAATATTTCATCGTAGACATACTTTTCCTTATCTAAAAATTCACATAAAATCATAGTATATCTTTAAACATATTTTGGATCTAAATATGTGATTACATGTAATAGAATAAATTTGAACTTTATTTTTCCTTTTTCCTTTATTTTCGGTCCCTTTTTATTTTTTTACCAAACTTGTCCAATAAATTCTTATAACTTCACATATCATATTATATTAACATATGACCCATAATATCACATACATGAGACATAGAAAATTTTATCATCATAACCCTTCATGATATTTATCAAGTATTAATGCTTGTGCAATTAAATAAATTATTTGATAAAAAATATCACATAAAATCATAGGTAATTTTCGAAAATTACATAAACTAAGGACAAGATTTTGTCTCTTAAGATGTTTATCACATTATTACACCTTTTTATGAGATAAACATTATCCTTGCTTAGTCACAACCTTATCTTATCTTTCTATAAAATATCATAGCTATACTTATCTTAAAAATATCATTTTCAACCTTATCTTATAAATGTCATTTTCCAACCTTATCACCTTATCTCTTTTATGTCTTTTTCAAACCTTATCATGTAAATTAAATATCTATCATATAAAATAAAAATAATATCACATATCATCACTTTGATAAAGTTAAATCACAATTCATCCATGTTTATCCTATATTTTCGAAAATAATAGGTTATATACTAGAATATGTAATTTTTCTTTATCTGAGTAATACTTATCTAGTTAATATCCTATATATACAAAACAACATCTCATCACATAAAATAAAGTGATCTTGATCACAATTTAATCATATATCCACATATGTTTCGAAAATAATGAAGCAAATAGGAGAAAATATTTCTTTTTCTTCCTTAGTGTAATAATATCCCACATATACTTAAAAACATATCTATTTATTATTAAAATTCATTTTATGCGAAAAAGATTAAGAAAAATTTGTTTTACTCAAAATTGGCAACTATCGACGTTCATTTTTATTCTCGTTTCCTTCGTAAACTATTTTCTTATTTTCAAAATTTTTAAGCCCAAAAGTTCGGGTTATTACAATATCATTAGATATCAAGAGATATTATCTGATATTATTAGATATCAAAAGATAATTATTCTAGATATGATTTATCTGCAAATATATGATTGTATTTATTAGATATGCAGAGATCCTATCTAAATAGTATTATAGGAATAAATTTTAAATACAAGATGAGAGAAAATCAGGAGTAATCATTTTTTCACTTATTGAGATTTTCGAAAATATCTAAGGAAGATGAATAAGGCAAATTTTTGCAGTATTCTCCACAGATTTCTCTCACTCGACATTGGAGAATAGACATCCGGGATACAGTCCAGAAGATCAAAGCTGGAGTCTTTCATTGATCATATTTCACATAAATTTGCAGGTAAACACGAGTAAACACCAACGTGTTGCAATTAATTATATAGATGCATACTAAGTATATAATTAATGTATCATGAATTAAACATCCAAGATAGATTATCGGGAAGAGGGTAAAATAAAATTTCCCTACATTAACCTCTTCCAATACTTCGGTTCATATACACGGATTGATGTGTCCGACATAGCCTTGCATATAGGGTCTTAACCACCTATAACGATGGTGTAAATGCAAAAGATTAGGATAAATTAATATTGTTTACAGCAAAAATAATTAGTATACAGTATGCACGTTGCTGGATATAATTTGTCCACTTTATTCTTAAGTACACAGTTTAAAACATGTACTGAAGAACAGCGTGCACGGTTATACCATGTACTGAATGAAGAACAAACTCTTTAGTACATGGTGACTAAAAGTGTACACAGCCGTGTTCGTGCACTGTTGTTTGTGTACACAACTATCTTCAGTACACGGTTGTCACCGTGTACAACCGTGTACCAAGTGACCACCATGCACGAACACGGTGTCTTCAGTACATAGTGACAATCGTGTATGTCTCTGTGTACTGAAGAATCGTGCACGGTGCTAACCGTGTACAAAGTGACCAACCGTGTAGAACACGGTGTTCTTCAGTACACGGTGATGCTAACCGTGTACATCAGTTTATGTCCCAATATTTTAAGATCTTTCATTTAATGTTCCAACATAAGATTATTGTTATTTTGGTCCCTAACATGTCAGAAAAATTTCTGTTAATATCATGTCGATCAATTTTCGACATTCAAACGATTACGTGGCTGTCGGAATTTCATGTTAGACCTCAAGTCAATATAAAAATAAAATAAAAATGTAGAAAAGCTCATTCAAAATGACGTCATTCTATTTTTTCCCTTATATTGATGTGGAAAAGAAATGAAATGATGTCGTATTGGAGGAGCTTTCCACATTTTTATTTAATTTTTATAATGACATAGAGTCCAATATGGATTTTTCGGAGCCACGTAAGTGTTTTTACGTCGCAAATCGATTGATAGGACATTAATAGAAATTATCTAAAATGTTAGAGGCCAAAATAACAATATGCTTACGTTGGGACATTAAGTAAAAAATCACAAAACGTTAAGACATGAACTTATATTTATTTTAAGGATATCATGTTTATAGTTGATTTATTTATTTATTATTATTATTATTATTATTATTATTATTATTATTATGACGACGACGACGATGATACATGAAAATAAAAAATACGTATAAATTACAAACCAAACCATACCAAATCATATTAATACAATTTGATTTGGTTTGATTTTGATACCATAACAATTTAGTTTAATTAACTAAAATCACCGAATCGTATTTTGTGATTTGGTTTGATGTTAATACCAAACTGCGATCACCCCTAATGCCAAGGATAAAAATATCTTATTTTTGAAATTATTTATGCATATATATAAGTCTAAGGAAAACCTAATATATATATATAGAGAGAGAGAGAGGGAGTTACCTTTTAGATAAGAACCAAGAACTAATAATCACCCTTAAATTGAATAAGATTAGATGATTCATAATTATTAATGATAAAAATAGTCAAATTCCTAATTTTTTACTTTATGGAGATCCAAATCTTGAAAATCTCTCATATTCCATTTGTAAATCCCTATCCGAAAATCTTTCACATTGCATTATTCATTGTTTGTGTAATTCATATTGTCGTTCATATAATCGTATTTTTTGTGCATGCTATCACATTCCAATTCATTATTATGTTCATGTAATTCATACTATAGTGCATGTAATCGTATGGATTGTGCATGTGAGAACAATTACCATAAGTTAATATATAAAATCCTTTGATTATAGGATGAAATGGTTACCATTAAAATACGATGATAATAAACTATTATAATTAATCTTGATCGGTAGATTAAAAAAATGAATGTACCACATTAATTCTTAGTTATAAAAAAATGGAGTTCTCATTTGATCCATTTCTCTTATATATATATATATATATATATATATATATATATAGGAGTTGGATCCAGTGAGAACTCATCTTTTTTGAGAACTTGAGAACCATGCATAAGACGTTGAAGATAATGCACAAAACAATATAAAGTTGTGCATAACGGAAACTTTTTAAAATTGTTGCACAACAAAATAATTTTAGAAAGTTTTCGTTATGCACAACTTTATACCGATTTGTGCATCATCTTCAACGTCTTATGCATGGTTCGCAAAAAAGATGTGGTTCTCATTTGATCCAGTCCATATATATATATAATCCTTAACATACATAAATAAGAACAAATCATGTACATTAGATTTGAAAATATAATGATTATTTTTAAGTGTGCATCAAAATTAGTTACATGCACATTTATGCATATATTATGCATTTGCATCATAATTTGTGCATTAAATCTGAAGGGTCCATATTGATTTTATTAAGGATTGATATTTGTCCTCATATTAATACTATAAGGAGTGTCTATATGATAATCACTCACTCACTCACTCTCTCCCTCTCTCTCTCTCTCTCTCTCTCTCTCTCTCTCTATATATATATATATATGAGTGGGTTCGAGTGATACCATGTCCTCAGATAGTATGTAGTATCCAATTTGGCCCATACATTTTGAACACGTTGACGCACGAAAATTTAACACGTGACGGTCCATTTTTCGTGCAAGGGAAAAGTGGGAAGAGTGTTCGCGGGCGCGGGGTGGGGGCATCCGCGGGGGCAGAGCACCATAACAAAACACACAACCTGCATTGGATGTGCGAGCACGCACTGGGTGTGCGTCTCCAACATGCTTTAAAATCATATGTAGTTTTGTGTTCAATTACATGCATGATTGTGTTCATTTATATGAATAAGTTTATTCGACTATATGCATGGTTTGTTTTTTGTTCATATAACAAATCAAATTACTAATATATCCTTATTTTACCAAGATTAATGGAAAAAATTCAAAAAAATCAAAAAAATCTCCATCATATGATCTATGACATGAATGGATAAGATTATACTACATACTACATAAAGCTCAGGTTCTATATGATCACAATTCTGTATATATATACGTGGGTGTGTAACTTTATAAGAAGCAATGAATTATGTATTTTTCCTTAAACAATAAGCACTCTACATGACCTTTATCTTTGTATAGAAATTGAGATTTGTGTATCCCTTTGAAGCCTTCTATAAGAAAGTGCAAGGCTGTGACTAAGTTGATTTCATGTCCCCTCTTTTTGGATCATAAATCCTAAGGGTGCAAATTGCCATGCAATTTGTCAAAAGTTTTTGAGAAAAAAAAGGTAATCAATCGTCACGTAAAATCAGAAACATGAAAAGAATAGTAGAGTGGTCACATTTTTAATTCACCAAATTTCACGTGTAAAAGAGTGCCATGACCACACCACTTTCCAGAGCATGCAAATCCTGAGTGCCATTTAATCAAGTAAAATAGTTGAATTTTAGATCGATATCTTTGATTTATACGCACCACTCATGAAATTTTTAAGTGCATCAATATCTATAAATTTAATGTAAATGATTAGGATAAAGAATAACTTAGGAAAATGAGTACTTGATTTGAACAACTCGATTGTATAAATTCACACTTATCTCAGTTAAATAACATAACAAACAACTTTTAAATATATGCTATTTATTGGGGAAACTGGTTACACTCAAAACTCAATATATAAAATAGGTGAACGGTAAAAGCATTCGAGTTGAAGTCATGTACAAGAATAATTTCACGTGAAATTGTATAATTAAACTTTTATGAATTTTTATAATCGAGTGAACAATTTAGTAATTACAAGGTAATGAATTGAATCCTACCAATTTTTTTAACATTGAGCTATTTAAAATGTGTTCAATATATAATAGTCGTAAATAGCTAAAAATAATTGCGAAGCTAGATGGGTACAACTTAGGATGCCCTATGATTACGATTCTATGGACAGCTATAACTACCCATGCCTATTCCCCTAAATAAAAGGCCACACTCAGAAATCAAAATCGAGTCCCTTAGGAACAGCCCAATGGTTAAGGTGGGTTCCTGGTGTTTACTCAGTGCGCACCTAAGTTAGCGGCTGCAAGTTCCTCATGATACAAAAAAAAAAAAAAAAAGAAATCAAAATTGAGTATAAACATTTAGTTGTTCAATACAATTGTGATCTGTGATGGGTGACAAATATTACTTTCGAACAAAAGCTCCATGGAAAAATTCCATTTAGCTGTATGCTTTGATTATATTTCAAAACTTGTTGATGATTGTCATGTTGATATAACATAGTGTTGCTTATATGTTAGGGTAGTTAGTATTTTTGGTTACAAGTTCCAGCAGAAGAGATGTTAGTTTGGATAGACTCAAGACTGAAGGAGTTCAAGCAGTACTGAAGTCAGTCGTACTAATAGAAGTATAAGTACATACGTAATTGAAGAGAAACACTAATTGAAGATCACATACTAAAGACTGAAGTCTGAAGACTGATATATAACGATACTGATTAACAGAGCTATTGATGAGTAAATTCGAAGACTGAAGACTAACGTCCAAAAGACTGAAGACTAAAAATCGGAGACCGAAGGCTCGACGTTGCTGAAAGCAAAGAGTCAGGATTATGACTGAGTGTCATACCAACAACTGGATAGCCAAAGCTGGTTGATGAGAAGTTAAAGTTGTTGTACGATAGTCAAAGTTGACTGATGAAAAGTCAAACCTAACTGATGTAAAGTCGAACCTGACTATTTCTACATTAAATGTGAAGCATCATACCGACTCAGGTTTCCAAACTAACAAAAGACTTGAGTCCAGTCTGCTGATAAAAGACGAAGCAGTCTCGACTGGCTTAACCTAAAGTCAATGTATTGATAAATACAGATTCAACTCAACTGAAGAAACATGGATATATTTAAGCCTTGAGTATTTGACTCATCACGTGTCATAGTGTATTTGTAGAAGATCCTGACATGCCAGACCATCTTTTCAAAATTGCAGAGCTATAATATACGATGTTGCAAACCCAAAAAACGATGTACGGGGATTCAAACGAGAAGAATTCAAATGACAAATCGAATAGATATGATTGGTGCTCTCTCCAATGATACTATTCATCGTCTCCTCTATAAACACGTGCAGAATCCAACATTTAAAGGTTACCGAAAGTCTATGTATTCGTCTATTCTAGTCAGGGGAGAAAAAGTAATTCCTCACCGTAAGCCTATGTTGCACATAAGAGATTTAAAGTCTATCAAATGGACATGAAATATGTATTTCTGAATGACCCTTATAGATAAAGTGTTTATGGAACAGCCTCCAAGTTTTAAGACTGGAGGTCCTAACAAAGTCTACAAACTGAAAAAAGCTCTCTATGGACTCAAAAAGGGCTCAGTAGATAGGATACTATTCACTCTCAAGGATGGTGATGACATTCTCATGGTCCAGATATACATTAATGATATTATATTTGGATCAAAATCAGAGAAGTTATGCAAGATGTTATAACTGAGAAATTTCAGATGTCCATGATGGAAGAGATGAACTTCTTCCTAGAATTACAAGTAAAGCAGTCAACAAAAGGTATCTTCATAAGTCAAACCAAGTATACCAAGGAGCTGGCAAGCAAATTTAGAGTTCAACAAGAAAAGCCCATGAAGATTCCGATGAACACAAATTGAAATATGAAACCAGGTGCTGAAGGTAAGCCAGTGGATCACACCTAGTATTGAGGAATCATTGGATTACACCATGGCTGTTAGAAGCTGTTGTTCTCAAATACTCTGGTTGAAGCAACATCTGAGATATTATGAAGTTGTGACAAGTGAAGTACTCATCTATTGCGATAGCTCCAGCGCCATAGCAATCACTCTCAACCCAGTCCTACATACCAGATGCAAGCACATGGATGTCCAAGATCATTTCATTAGAGATCACGTGGAGAAGAAGGACATCATTGTTGAAAAAATTCACACTCTTATTGAACGTGATGATATTCTCACAAAGTCATTTGCTGAATACATATTTAACATATTGTGTGGAAAGCTAGGACTACTGAACTCAAAAGAGTGATGAACTAAAGTTGATAAGAGTCAAACTGGTAAAGGAAGACATGCCGATCCCAAAGGGAATTCATGCTAACAAACCTAACTAGTAGATATCGGTTGACCAACTATCAGTATTTGTGGTTTAAGGAGGAATCCATACTGAGGTAAAACTAATCACTTAAGCTGATAAGTTTAATTAAAGTCAAAACTGACGGACAAACTAGGTGTCAAAACTGGTGAACCAAACTGACGGACGCTAAACTAAAATGACGATACTGACTTCCATCAGTATTAGCGCAAATTGGTAACATCGAACTGGTACTAGTATGAGTACCACTTGATGTCAATACCATCGACTAGTCTGACGAGGTATTAGCTGACCAATAAGTATACTGACTCATCATATAAGTATACTGACTCATCATACTGATAATGTCAAATTGGTAAAGCATACTGATGGTCATACTGAATTCAATGCCTGACTGATGCATTATAAACTTAGAATTTACTTCGACTAATTTATGACCAATGATTTGAATTAATTCCTCTAGAAGTTAACTCGTTTGTGCGCAGGATATCATCCTTGCATTTAAATATCATGTTCGAATAAGGCTGTAAAAAGGTAAAACCTAAATACACTTTTTACCATACAGAGATGCACGTAGAAGGTCAAACATTTATTCCCCAGACGACGTGCGCATGGTCAACAATAATTACATGCCTATTTATACGTTTTCCATGAATGATCATCACTTTCACACGCTCACGTAGTTGAAACCGTCATTTTTTTTTTGCATTCAAACTTCTTCAAAGCTTTACTCTGAAATTTTTCAAAGAATCTCATTATTCATATACAAAAATGGCACCAAAAAGAAAATCATTCCTTCTAAACCCCAAATACACCGAGAACAAATAATTTCATTTCCAGAGACAATTAATGAGGATGCTCTTGAAATCCTCAACATTTTCAGGAACCAAGGGTGGAAGCACTTCCTTAACCACCACCCCAAAATATATATAGACGAGCAAATCGTGGAGTTCTAGTCCACTTTACACCATGACGCAGCACTACACATTGGTAGAGATGGTGACGGTGTAAGTCCGAGGTGAGCCAACTGCTACATACCAATAGTTCGATATCGATGTCACCAGGATGGCAGAGAGGATCTTCAAACTCCCACACCGAGGGAAGCTCCTCTACATAGAGCTCGATTTTTTGTTCGTGAATGACGTGATGCGATGCATGATGGAAGATGAGCCCAGCTGACCCCGACGCTGAAGAAAAGCTCAATCATCTCCAAGTTCAAACTGATCAACATCCTGCACATGTGCTACCTGGGATTGCTTGGATCATTTGATCAGGTCTTGGCAAACCAAAAAATGTTGCTGGCTGGTTTGGCCTCTGACCGTGAGATCAACTGAGAACGAGCATTTATCTCCCATCTTCTGCAGGCTAGAAGGTGTTTCTGAGAGAGAATAAGATCAAACTTAGATGCAAGGTATCCTCCATTATCCTGGAAGCTGAAGAGCCAGGATGTTTTGTGGTTCAACTACAAGCAAGTGCCATCGAGCGATAGGATTCTCTGGCCTTGCACCACATGGGACTCAAAGTGACTGCCTGAAATCGATGAAGGCGGTAGTCATTCTAGAAAGGATAAGGTAAAAGAGGTCACAAAGGCAAGCCCCTGCTGGAAAAGGCAAGAAGAAGGTGATGGTGGGAGAGAATGATGATGATTCCGAGGAGAAGGAGGACACCCAGAGCAGTCGTCATCAAAGAGAAGGAGACGAGCTACTACTGAGATTGATGGGCAAATTCTTTTTGACAAGCTTGAGCCCCAAACCGAGTCTTTGCCAAAGCCTTCCCCATTCCCAGTTCAGTCCAGAACCCAATCCCTTAACCCTATAGCCTTCTACCTCATCTCCACATATCCCAACACCTTTTTTAGCATCATCCCGATCTTAGGCTGAATTTCTCAGCCCCAGCCTGATTTTTCCCCCATTCATATCCCCTTAGCCTCACCTCTTAGCCTGTCCCTTCAATCCACTCTACTGTATTCTCCAAAGGATTCATATAGATTTGCCATTGCACCCAGCTAGCCAACATAATGACCATCCTAAAAAACTCCTTCACTCAACGAGCCCACACCTACCTTACCAAAACTCTCCCTATTCTTTATATCCTGCCAAAAACTTTATCTTAGGTGGAATGACTCTATGTTTATTTCTAGACGAAAACAACACATTTTTATCAGCTCGCCGATCTTATCAGCTTGGAGTCGTGAGAGAAATATATACAGGAGAAGACAAAGTTAGAGAACCTCTACGATATCTCCAGTATCTGGATGGCAATAAGAACTTTTTAGTCCATAATCCAAGATCTTATTGAAGATACAATGGTAGAGAGTGTCGTCGTGAAGATATGAGCATAGCGGAGAAGAAGACAAATGCTGAGAAGATAGAAGCAGCAGAAGTGCTAGTACAAGCTGATGAAGACCAGGCGGGTCCACCATGCTAGGCCTTCCAGTCGTAGGATCCAATTGATGCCCAACAAATTGATACATGTTATGCCGCAGTTGTACGATTCACATGCCCCTAGTCCGTAGCCCAGGAGTGATCATGACTCCATCTGAAGAGATGCTGCTTGGACTGATGGCCAAGATGGAAGAAGAGTTAGCGAAAGCTACAACGTACAAGGACCTAGCATGGCAGTGAGAGATGACCTTTAGCTCCCAGGTCGAAGCAACGAACAAAGTTTATGCCACACTGGTGAGTACATATAAGAAGTAGCAACATGAGGATGTAGAATTAAGGAACACTTTGTTGATCAGATCCACTCCGAGCTCTCAAGAATCAGGCATAATTTGAGAGACTTAGTAGATGTTGTAATGAAAAACTTTCAACACGAGAAGGCAGCATGCGAAGGAGCTATTATCAAGCTAAAATGAGAAATGATCACGTTGATGGAATCAGCCTTTCAGGCTGACTTCACAAGGAGAAAGCATGCTGCGCTCCAACCAGTCCAATAGCAACTCCAATCAATCCAAAAATAGCTCGACTTCACCTCCTCGGGCGCTGATGATCACCTAACTGCTCTAGAGGAGGAGGTCGAATTTTTGAAGAAGGAGCACACAGAGAATGCTAACCTGTTGGCAGTCTATGCTGAGAGAATCGAGAAAATGGACCAGTCTCACATCGTCTCGAAACAAACAGTTAGTGATATCTCGATCTCACTCCTAACCTCTATAGATGATACCAAAATGGGAAGAGATGACAGAGAAAGAAGCTGAAGTGGCGGAGCAGATCTGAGTTGCTGCAGATAAGAAGACATCAAAGAAGGCATCAGCAGAGCTAGTGCAGACACAAGCTAGAGATGAGACAGCTAAAGCTGCAGGAGAAGCAGCTGCAGAAGAACATCTCAAGAAGAAGGCTTCTAAAGCCAAGAAGAAGAAGAAAGTCCCATCAACCCAGCCCACTATTGATCCCAGCGAGGATATCTACCTGGTGACCTTCTTTGCTAGTGCTCTATTCGAGATACTGCGAGATCCAGTACAACTGGAGGCATGTTGGCGCACGAGGCAGTAGGGCGAGGGAGACAAACTGATGGAAGATGCTGAGAAAGTATCGACTGTTGCTGCTTAGAAGAAAAATATTGTCAGTAAGATGAATGCTCCGAGTAGATTCCAGAAGAAGAGCTTTCTGAGGTCTGTAATACCCCAGATTCTTATATCTCTGCTTAAGCGCTAAGTACGTAATTATTTAGAAATTAATTACGTGAGTGACTAAGGACAATGCATCCTCAGATTAAATTTTATAAGATTTCGATAACATTTCTCATGTTAGATCTCAATAAAGTATTTCCAGATAAGATTTTCAGAGTTTTAACTCAAAGATTTAAATTAGAATTTTTCAGTCGATTGAGTTAACAATAAATCTTTATTTACTGTTTTATTTCCATATTTATTTTGGAAATTATGAGATTTCAACTCATTAGAAATTTCTACGTTTCTATTTGAATTATTAATTTCAAGAGAGATAAATTTATATTCCTATTTCGTTGAGCCCTATTTTTGAAATACGTATATGTTTGTTGAAGACTTAACGTCTTTAATGTCTTGGGCCTAGTATTAAATGTGTATTTAAGCCCATTAAAACTCATAGAATTCTCTAGAATTTTTGTAGCTTATTCAAGAAGCTAAATGAATTTTCTAGAACCTAGTTAGCTTCTTAAGGAAGACTAAAATAGGGCCTAGATTATATATGTGTATCTAGCTTCTCCTATACACCATTTTCATCATCCATTTCTCTCCACCCTCTCTCAAACTCACGATACACACCACACACACACACGAAAATTTCATCTTTCAAACGCAAGATCCGGACCTCCGAACCTTCTTCAAAGTTGTAGATCTACGTCTTACGAAGGTATATCACTAATCTTTTCTAAGATTTGAGCTAGAAAAAGATGAAAATCCTTTCCCTTTTTTCCCCATAACTCACGGCCATTTTGGCCATTTATACATGTGTTCCGTTCTTTCGATTTCTAGTCTATATATGCGAGATCTACATGCTAGGAAGATATTATGTTAAGAAATCAAAGAAAATTTCATCTCCATGCTCCTATATGATTCGGCCCTAATGGCCTTGTTCCAAGGAATTTCCGTTTTTCGATTTTAGTTTATATATGTGTAGATCTATCCTTTTAGAAGTGATTTATGCTTGATCTATGGTTTAATTTGATATCTACATGTAAAACCTAAATTTTAGTTAAGAACCCTAATTCTTACCTTGAGTAATTGTTGATGATTCCTTAAATCAAGCTTAGATCTATGTAATTAAAGATGTTTGAGCATGATTAGAGTCGAGTTTGAAAACAAAAATCGAACCCTTTGATTTTTCCTATGAGGACCGAAAATTAGGGCTATGATTTCAAGATGTTTTGGCTTTGATTTGTTTAATTAAGTTAGTATATATGTGATTATATATATATATGCTTGTGTTGGTGAAAGAAATTGGAGTTTAATCCAACGTATATGAAAAGCCCTAAAGTAAAGTGCTTAGGTTATGTCGAGAACTTTTCATGTTGATTTTATTTGAGAAGTTTGATTTCAAAAGTATGATCTAGTATATTAAAATAGTCTATTTTGAATTATTGAGATTTTTCTATGCTTATACGAGAAATTTAGATTTCGTTAGTTTGCGTTTTACAAAGGATTTTGTGAGATTGATTTGATATTTAGAAATTTATTCCAAAATATAGATTCTTATGATTATATTACTTGATTAAAGCTTACTTGATCAAAGTTCTCAAAGAAATCGATTAGAAAGATTTAATATTTTGTTATAGCAATATGATATTCCTTATGAATATAAGGAATTGAAAAGACTAATGTTCTTATAAATACTTTCTTAATAAGTTAAATAGTTTAGTTTTGGATGCATTGACCTAGCAGAGCTTAGCTTATCTATAGAGTATCGAGAGAGTTTTAGTAGAGGCTCAAGAGTTAGAAACTCTTAGTTCCTCTTTCCCGTATTTATTCCTCTTATCTCTTTTAAGGGACAAATGGAAGCAGAATAGAGATCAAGAAAGGAAAGAAGAAAGTCTCGAGTAAGCGATTTCGGTGGGCTTTCTAAACTAAAATATGTTTGTGCACAAGTTTATGATGATGAGCATGTGTCTCTTTTATAAAGTTAATTGACTTGCTTTTTTGAGCATATTGCATATTGCCTATCTACGAGATGGACGATATCGGCCCTATGCTGGACGAGCTGCCAGTAAGGGTTTGTGTACACAGAGTGATCGTGAGCTAAATGGCCAATCACGGTGTTTGAGAAGGAGGCCTACTTCTCAACACAAGAGTGCGTAGATATGGTGTTTATTTAAGATTTGTCTGCAGACATGTTATGATGAGAATTGTTAGCACGTGCATTGATCATGAAGTAAGAGATTTCTTAAAGCATGATTCATAGGATATTTTTAAAACCCATGTGAATCTAAGAAAGTGGCAAGTCGATTATATAGCTCTAAGAGCATGTTTTAATTGTTTTCGGCAATTGCCCACTGAGTGCATCAAGTACTCATGCCCTGCATGTATTTCTAAATGTGCAGGTAGTGCGGGAGATGACAACGGAGATTGAATGCTGAGCGAAGACCTTTTTGTCATGTTTTATGTTTGCCCTGGGTTTATGTCTTCACACATAAACTCAGCTACTCTTTTGCTGCCAACTCTTGTTATGATTTTGATGTATTATGGTACAGATTTCTGATGGGTTAGACATTTGATAGACATCTTTGAATTCATGTCAAAGATCATGGCATCAGTTGCTGAATTGATTTGTATCCAACTTTGGTCATTTGGTTAATCACATGTCTAATGACTCGCCTTTCTTTAAAATGACAACTGTTTATATTTGCGAGTCTCTTGAAATAGTTAGTCATTTCATTTCCTTCCGCCCGTCATACTTCGATTAGTCAGTTAATACAAGTTTAGATAGGTCGGGGTGTGACACGTCAGCGATAGCAGGAGCTAGGCCCCGAACTAACAAATGGGTGCAGATCGAGCTGAATGACAGATGGGAGCAACTGAATGAGTAATTCATTATGTGGTATTACCACTTGATGAACCTGCCTGAAGATCCCGAGATAGAGACAGATGGCTTATAGAACTTCTTGTTGGAATACATGGACCAAGCCCCCCATCAACAGATTTATCAATAACGCAACAATGCAGCACGTGAGCATAGCCGCCCCTCAGAAGCGAGTTATCCCTCCTCCGGCGAGGAGCATACGTGGAATGAGCCCATATTGAAAGAGAATCCATGGTAGCTGTTGAACTGATGAAGATAAATCCAGTGCAACAACTAGAGGAATTCAAGAAGCTGGTCACACGAGTTTTTGTAATTTATGGACAACAGATAGACGAGAAGAAGATGGAGAAGAGAATAAGTTAAACTGATCAGGATCGAAATATAATAGACATGTATAAGTTTGCTGGTGATTATTCTTAAACTGATGTATCTTCTATAATAGTAACCTATCATATATAAAAATGATCCAGCTTATCCTAACGACAATGACTCTTTTTCTAGGCTATGTTCTTGCTTTAAACCTTATTATGTTGAACTAACCCCTATTTTGCAGAGAATGATGATCACAATAAGAGAAAACCTAACCCGTGTGATGAAACTGGTTATCTATTTTATGGTTTGGTTTTTAGTATATATAGGTTTTGGAATCATAAAAAAGAGAACATTGTTGGGAAAATTATAGCTTAAGTGTGTGTTTTGATTAGATCCCAAAACCTGCTAATGATTGTGCTGCTAATGTAATATAATGCTGCTCATATTTTAGGGAGTTAGCCTTTTTGGTTACAAGTTCGAGCAGAAGAACTGTCAGTTTAGATAGACCCAAGACTGATGGAGTTCAAATAGTACTGAAGCCATTCGTACTGATAGGAGTATAAGTACCAGCGCAACTGAAGAGAAACACAAATTAAAGATCGCATACTGAAGACTGAAGTCAGGCCAACTGAAGTTTGCAGACTAATAAATAGCGATACTGATGAACAGAGCTACTGAAAAGTAAAGTAAAAAAATGAAGACTGAAGACTCGACGCTGCTAAAAGCAAAGAAGTCAGTATTATAACTACGTGTCATGCTAGCAGCTGAATAGTAAAAGCTGGTTGATGAGAAGTCAAAGCTTGCTACCAGAAGTCAAAACTGTTGTACGATAGTTAAAGCTGATTGATGAAAAGTCAAAGTCGATTGATGTAAAGTTAAAGCTGACTATTTCTACGTCAAAGTTGAAGTGTCATACTGACTAAAGTTCCCAAAATGATAAAAGGCGAGTCGAGTCTCGATAAAGATGGGCGATCTCGACCGCCCAACTCAAGTCAACGTCGATAAAACACCTAGTCAACTCAACTGAAGAAACATAGAGATATTTAAGCATTACGTGTTTGACTTACCACGTGTTGTAACATATCTATAGAAGATCCTAACATGCCAGATCATATTTTCAGAGTTGCAGAGCTACAGTGTACGATGTTGCAGACCCTGACAACGATATACGAGGATTCAAACAGTAAGAATTCAAACGATAAATAGAATGGATGTGATTGGTATTCCTCTAACGATATTATTAATTATCCCCTTTATAAATTCGTGCAAAATCCAAACTTTAAAGGTAACCAAAATGTTGCTCATTCGAATATTCTCAAGCATTCAAAGCCCAAAGTTCAAGAACTTATACCCAACAACTTTGAAGAAATGAGTTTACAGAGTTATCATAAACATTCAGAGCTCAAATATAATTATCAGCAAGGTTTCAGCATACACTCCTTTAAGTTTAGGATATTTTTCTTTGTATATCCTAAACCTATACATATTGAGTTTGTCGCATGTGACAACTCAATTTTAGTTGGAAAATCATCTACGAAAAACCCCCCACTTTAAGTAGAAGTTTGGACAATTAGGTAACGAAGTGTTAGCTGCTGAAAACTTGGTTATCTTGCACCTATAAGCAAGAGGTTAGGTCAATTACACCCGTAAGAAGTAAGAGGTTTCATAACACCAGTAAGCATAGGAAGAACGCATAGTTAGACGGGATACAGTGAGGTTAAGTCTGTATCTAAATTTATATCTCGTATCCTTAAAAAAACCAAATCTCAGTTAGTAGATTGACTGAGCACTCAGTTCGTGGATGTAGGAGTTGATCATTCCAAACCATGTAAAAACCAAGTGTTGTTTAATTTCAGTTATTACTTTCAGTAATGCATTTACATTGCATATTATTGAACTGAACATCATCAGGACAACATTATTTTGAAACACTCTATCAGTATCAGTTCGATACTGGAGAGATGAAACTGAGAACTGACTAAGCCATCATTCGATAAGTGTTTTACATCAGTTTAATTTTTTTCAGTAAAGGTAAACACGTAACCACCACCTTTCGCAAGCACCTCAGTTATCAGTCCAACTGACCAGTTGCCTCAGCAGTCATATTGTTTGCTAACTAATATCACTCTGAACAAGACTCCCATATTTGAACTGACCAGCATTGTTGCCATCAGTTAACTGATAGTCCATAGTAACCAATCCAATCTTATAAAACGAAAAATTTTAAATTTGCCTAATTGGTGATCCCCCTTCCCCATCCATACACCAGTACGTATCCCTGAGGACCATCAAACCTATATAATGTTTTTTCGACCGTAACTTTTAACATATATGAACATTTTATTTATACAGAATGATTATAAGATAAAATAACATATATGAACATTGTATATACAGAATGACTATAATATAAATTTTATCTTTCATAGAAATTTTTAATCATGCTTTTTTTATATACATATTATAAATATTTCTTTTATATATATTAATGTTTTTTAAATATTATATTGATATTTTTCTTTACGACAACAACGGATTGTACAAATAGAAATGATCTAGAGAACTTTTAGTCTAACATTAAGCGAAAAGTTTTATTTCATTTGCTCTCCCTATATATATATTGGACAAAAAACCAAATATGACGAAAATCTATATATACACACACAAAAAGTATTCGAGTACATATACATCTATACATATTATACACACAGAAATCTATACGACGGAAAAAACAAGATGAACACACACCCATAACGATGACACGTAGAAAGGAAACAAACGAAACAGATTGTCCAAAGCAATCACTAATACTATTGCAATGCAATGTATTTGGTCCTAATATTACTTAATTTAAGAAGAGGAAAAAAAAGAATATATATTACGAAAAAATTAAACAGAAAAGCCAAAGGAGAGGTCCCCTCATGCTTTTGGCCTTTGTCACGAAATTGGCAAACAATCAATAGAGAATAGCCACTATTGAATTTAAGGCTCTCTACAACTTTATCAACTTTGGATCTATTCTTGAAAACTTACACTCAGAATAATTATTTGAAAGCAACAAAAGGAAAGGGAGAAAAAGAAAACGTGAAAGGAGTTATTAAAAAGCATCATTGCTAGTATCGCTTGCTTTTAGACACTCATCTAGTACAATGTATTTAATCATGATTTTTTAGTATAATATTATTTACTAGTAAAAGTGTAGTAATAATTTAGTACAATGAAACATATCAAACATCGTTTATAATTAAATGACCAAACCTATCAAGTTGGATCATTCGTCCCTACATGTAACTGTTTAAGTTTCAAAATCATGATATCTAACTTCAAAGATGGTGATAGTAATATTATACTCCTTCCGTCCCATTTAAACTGACCCATTTCTTTTGGGCACGGGTATTTAAGAAATATGTATAAAGTAGTTAAAGTGATAAAAAATTAGTAGGGTCCACACTTTTTGAAGGGATAATTACTTCTTAAAATGGAATGAGACATTTGTAATGGGACAACCCAAAAAGAAAAATAGGACATTTTAAATGGGTCAGATAGAGTAATTGTTAATATAATATTAAGTTTGCTTTAGTTCCTCGTGCCATTTACCTTCCAAATCTATTATTTTAATAACTAATTCGATTCTATTAGTTTGTTATGTTACCCTGTATTATATTGTACCATATTAATATTATCACTCGTCATACAAATTACAACTGTTTTTAAATAGAGGATTCTAATATTTCCTCCTTTCGGTGAAAAAGTGTGGTATTCGGTTGATCGTATGAATTTTAATAAATTTGATAGATATTATTTGAGTGAAGAAAGAGCACCGCTATATAAGATAATCAGTGGTGAGATTAAATTATAAGAATTAAGTATGTGTCATGTGGTGGTTTTTTTGATAATTAATGAATAGTTGTGAGATTGAATTATAAGGATTATATGTCCCAAACAGGAAAGTACTATATTTTTCGTGGACATGAATAAAATAATTATGCCACTTCTTAGTGGACGGATGGAGTAATTGATTTGTGCAAAAGAATGTACATATGCAAAATATTAATTTGTGCCCAAGAAAGAAGCTTTTAAAATTTAAAATTTTCGATTTCCCCTATCGGGCCAATCGTGGAAGCCCATTATCTTCAACAAAGTCCAGCGAACTAAAATTCCTTGGGCCAATAGTAGGACCAAAATGTCCATAAGAAACCAAGATATATCTGTTATGAACTTCTTTCCCTCACAAAAAAGAAAATGGCGGTAGCGATAATGGTGTCCGCTCCAACTATCTTAAACACGGTGAAACGGTATCGTTTTAGACGATTCTGCTCCAAAGATAGGGATTCGGTCCAGTCTTTTCGCTCAAAGGTACTTGTTTTTCTCTTTTATCATTTTTTTGCGTACTGTTTCGTTATATTTAATGGATGATAGTTTCGTTCCGTATGATAACTTATCCAGTGCAGAACTCACTGCCTTGGGATTAATAATAACCTGCTTTTGGATTAAACTGATTTACTTCAGTGTTTTTTTTGGTTCACTTGCGTTTGAAATGTGGTGAATTATGATTTAATTGATTTAGTTCAATAATAGTTTGGGTTAAACTGAGAAGATTGTTTTTCCCTAGTTAGAGGCAAGGAACAAGTCTTTCTAGCAGGTTTTCTGTCATTATTTCCATTTTGACTTGAAATTTTAATTAATTGAACTAGAGTGCATAATCGAAGGTGGCACTTCAGTTTGGTAGTCAGCTTTTGTTTGGATGCTTATGGTACTGCATTGATTGTTTCATTTTTATGAGGCACATGTAGTATTGTGTTTGCCCTTATGTACTAGCTTGTCGGAAAGATGAGTTCTGAGTATTCTTAGAAGTTAGAAAAGAGTTTGCAGGGGAAATGCGAGGATTATGCTGAGAGACGTAATGCTCACTATTCTGATTCACTAGCACATGGTATAAGTGGAGTAAGCTCGCCTTTGGTTGCCAAAAACAACGTTATTGAGAAGAAACCGGATGGGCTCTTGCCCGGAAATACTACATCATCAGCTCTGATGTTACATTATGCTCGCAATGGTTTGTTCTCTAAAGCATTGGGAATTTGGGATCAATTGATGAACAGTTCATTTGTGCCTGATGTCGAAGTGGTGTCTCAGTTGATCTTTATATATGGTAGCATTCAAGATTTTAGCACGGTTAGCCGGGTTCTGCTCCAAATGCAACTGAAAGATGTTAATCTATTGCATGATATTTTTAGTTTGGCTATTTCTTATTTCGGAAGAAGCGGGAGGCTGGATGGCATGGAATTTTTGATTAAGGAGATGGTCTCAATGGGTTATTCTGTAGATTCAGCGACTGGGAATGCTTATATATTGTTTTATTGTGCGTTTTGTTCGCTGGCTGATATTGAAATTGCTTATGGTCGTCTCAAGAGGTCAAGGATTCTGATTGAAGAAGAAGGTATTAGGGCCATCTCATTTGCTTATATAAAGGAAAACAAGTTCTATGCTTTAGGTCGTTTCGTACATGATGTAGGTCTTGGTAGGAGAAATGTTGGGAATCTTCTTTGGAACCTTCTGCTACTATCTTATGCTGCTAACTTCAAAATGAAAGGCTTGCAGAGAGAATTTGTGAGAATGGTAGAAGCAGGGTTTAGTCCCGATCTCACTACATTTAATATTAGAGCACTTGCGTTCTCTAAAATGTCTTTGCTATGGGATCTGCATTTGAGCCTCGACCATATGAGGCATGAAGGAGTGGTTCCTGATCTTGTGACTTATGGTTGTGTAGTTGATGCCTACCTGGATAAAAGGCTCGGAAGGAATTTGAATTTTGCCTTGAGCAAACTAAACCCCGATGATTATGTGTCAGTACAGACAGATCCACTAGTTTTTGAGGTTATGGGAAAAGGAGACTTTCATTCGAGCTCAGATGCAGTTATAGAGTATACGAAGAAAAAGGATTGGACGTACAAAATGCTTATCTCAATCTACCTTAAGAAGAAGTTTCGAAGTAATCAAATTTTTTGGAATTACTGATGGAATGATGAGTAATCGCCACTATCATCTGGATCAATGCATTCAGATTGTTTCTATCTGTCAGCTTGAACTCCTGCATAGAATTTAGGTCTCTTTCAGCAGGCATACTCTTCGGTGACTAAACACTACATGGTATTTCTGTACATGCTCTGAATTGGAGAAATTCTCTGTAGAATGGACAGGAATTTTTGTTTACCTTGGATGGAAATGATAAATGTGCTTGTTGGAGATGGTGCATAAGCAGGATCATTGGACATTCATAATTTTTAGAGGCAGTGGAATTGAGGTTCACTTTGATTCTAGATATAAAATCTGATTCGACTGATGATGTTCTGATTAAACCTTTAAAAGATGAAGCCTGAAGAAAACCTTAGTATATGTGGTAAACCAAGAGCCTGGAATTTCCCCTTATGCAGATTTTCGTCCAGTTCATGTCGTTTTTAGAAGGGTTGAATAAAAAATTGTCCGCTCCAGTTAGTGTATATTTTCCTAATTTATCGGAATTTAGTTTTACTTTGTATAAAATTAAGGAACTGCTATCCATATCTTATAAATTATGTGATTATGTGCAGATGTAAATGAGTTATGTGCAAATACGTAACCATGTCTGCATGTGTATATGTAGTGGGATACTCATTGATCTTCCATTTTCTAAAAACAAATTTTAGCTCTTCTCACATCCATCAATATACTCCCTAACGAAAGAGAAACAAGGGTATTGTAACACAAATTTTCGTATTTGATTGGATAAAAACGAAATTGTATACAAAATCAATATAATTTGGATTTAATACATTTGCGATGAGTTCAATCTTCTATTTATTCTCTGATTCTTCTCTTCGATTTGAGTTCTTGAACGATTTCCGGATATTCTTCTCGGTTTATGATTTCGATGATGTTAATCTAAAGGACATTCGTCTTGTTTTCAGATTTGATGTTGATTTGATTTGAAGTACTGAAAAACGCCTTGAGAATCTTCAAGTTTGAGCGCTAATGCGGAGGGTTTTCATCATATTTCCGAATTGAACATCATTTTTGAAATGATTTGGACGAAGAACATGACGATTTGCACGAAGAATGTCTTAAATGCTAAAGGAGCCTTCGAATGCCGGAGAATACTTTGTCGAGGATTCTTCGAGTATCTTGAAATCTTCATTTCTCTTCACTTGTCTTTATGAAGACTTTCATTCCCCTATTTATAGATGTAGGCTAGTGGGCTTATGGGCCTTTTGGTCCCCAAACCATGGGCTTGGGCTTAGGTAGAATTTTATGGCTTATGTGGCAATTAAGGCATATTTGACGCAATTTGAGTGATTATTCTTTTCGGTATGGTTGCAACATATCGTTCTCCTATTTGTCGATAAAATTAAATATTAACTATATATCTATTTATTTTAGAATAAATTTCATTATTAAAATAGAAATATAATTAATTATTTAATTTATAATTTACACGTGGCGCAATATTATTTGTTAACTGTCTACAAATTGTCCCATCGAGACTTGTTCATGGACGAATTATCTTGGAAATGGACGAGTCTCGAAATTCATTTTGATAGTTTAGACTCTTGTCGATGATTTCTTGAATTTGAATTTGTATATAATTTATACTCGTATTTAGGAGTTCTTGAACTTGATTTGAATTTATAAATAGTTTATATTGGTATTTAGGAGTTCTTCAATTTGATTTTGAATTTAATTTTCATTTGGATTTCATAGTTTTTCTCCAAAACTGGGCCTTTGTACTTTAATTTGGCAACCCAAATTAAACCCTTAATTTTCGGTTCAATAATCACAACAGTTATCCACTTATATTGGACTCTTTTTTGGCAGCCCATATTTCGTAGCTCAATTTAGCCCATATGTTAATAGCATTTGCGGCCATGATTGTTTTTATTTTGGCAGCCAATTTCTCCTAAGATTTTAGCCCAATTTCACCATTTTTTTAATTAAGCCCAACAAGAGTTTGGCTCTATTTATTCGGTCTCTTAAGATCAAATGGACAGCCCAACCATTTTTAGTTAAATTCACGGCCCAACAACTCACTGAAATTAGATATCATATTTCTTTCAGCAACACCCTACTGTCATTTTTCAAAATTTTGCTGCCCACTGCACAACACTTCATTTAAGGAATTTTGTTTGAGAACTTCAAGCTTGCTGCAGAATTTGTTGAAGCGCTTGCTGCTCATTGAGAAATATGTGCTTGGTTTAAACTCTGTGGACTGCAGTCAGAGGTGGTGCATTTGCTTTGCAGGGAACACAACTGCAAACATTAAATAGGAATTGTTTGGAGTGCAGAAATTTGCTGGATGTCCTCCCTTCTCATTTAATGGAACTTGCTAGTACTGCAGGAAGCCAAACAAGAAACCAAACAAACTCTGCAAACTGGGTTTATACTCATGGTACGCCTTGCAGCTCGGTTAGTTTTTTTTTTAAATAAGCTGCTTCATTCTATAAATAGTGAAGGGTTTTGGAGTTAGCCTATCTTTCGTTTATCAGACGAACACAGCTCTTAATTTTCTGCCACCATTGTTGTTCAAGCCCTTATTACTCTACAGCTTTGCTTACCTTAGCCTTTCTTTTATCATCTCCTTATTTGAGTAATGATAGTAGCAAATTCTGGTGAGTAGGTGTGTCTTCTTCCTTGTTCTTTTTCGTACGACGCTGTGTAGGAGTTGTGCCTTCGCGGCTTGCCTATATCGAGATTTCGATAGCAGGACGTCAGCGGCAATGGTGTAAATTGGTTTTGCTTCTTCAGGATTTCCAGCCACGAGAGGTCAGTAGCAAGGATCAACTGGTTCCACCAAGGTGATTCAACCCTTACTCACATTGATAGAACAAAAGCGCATATTCTTGTCATGACAATATACTTAGAAGAGTAATACTTATCGAAAGTATAAACTGATTTTTCAAAGATTTAATACTTATCTAAAGGGTTTTGCCCTCTGCACCGTATTTGTTGGAATTGTTGTTGTTCCAGTGTTCTTGCCTTGTTGCTTCTGTATATATATATTTGAGGCAAATATTACATTAGCCTATTTGCTTGCTTAAGAAAAGATTGATTGCAGCCTTTAAAATTTCAGTATTAAATTACCAAAAAAGAAAAGATTGATTGTAACCATCAAAATAAAATATATTAAATATAACAATTCCTACCTAAATTGCCCTTTTATATTTTTCATTTAAATAATTATCAAATAACAATAATCTAAAATCTAAAATACAACAAAACTTAAATTTCAAAAACCATTACAGAAACCCATCCTAAAACAAAACCCTCACCTTTCGTTCCCTGCCCTGCCCTGCTCCACCTTTTGTCCCCTGCCTTGCTCCCCCTCCCTCCGATACTCAGAGCCGTCGCTGTTGCCGCTGCGATGCCGGACAAGCTCTCTGGAGTTGCCATATCCATCACCGTCGGCTCTACCGAATGCTGCCACCATCTCGCTTCTCCATCTCAGCGGTACTCAGAGCCGTCTCCGCCGAACGAGCTGTCTCGAGTTGCCATCTCCATCACCGTTGGCTCTACCGGACGCTGCCACCATCTCGCTTCTCCATCTCAGCGCTGCAAATCTCTAATCCCGTCTCTTCCTCTACTATCCAGATGCCGCAGCCGCTGCCGGACGAGCATAGGATCGTCTGCACCACCGTCTCTGCTGAAAATTGTTTCGCCATTGCTTCTCGAAATCATTGTGAGTGCCATTGCTTCTCGGACAACCAGATTTTATTTAACAAAGACATGAACAAATTATCTAATTCGAAGGAGAAGAAAATGCAGAAAGCTTTAACAAATATGAATATCACATGATATATGGGAAGATACAATCAACTAGACAAGCTTGGCAGGGTTTGCATGGGATCGTCTTGGGGATTTCTGAAGATTTTTACTTCATTATCTATTTTGCTTTTCTATTGTCACTCCTACAAGAACAAGTACCTGATAGAAACTGAACCATATTATTTGAAAATGCATGTGTGTATGCATCTAAGATATCAATGGAAATAATTGTTAATACTTTACCTGTGATTTATCTTACTGAGATCAAATGTAAAGAAAATATTATTGTTGAGCTATTTTAATTAATAGATTCCATTAGAAATTGTATCAACGAAATTGCTGTTACCCTTCAGCATCTGAATGAGCATGAAATTAATACATTTGGTGATTATTGGACAAACAGAAAACATCTCCCTGGATCTATTTTATTGAACTTCGAAATTAAACTAATACACGTGTAACTCTCAACTTTACAGAGTTATTTGATTCCAGATTTTGCTTTCGGTGTGAAGCTAATATGTAACTGAAATTTAGAAATGAATACCAAAACTATGCATTTTTCCGGCTGCACTTTCTTTCTAGTGGTAAAACCTGTTCACATCTTCTAATTGCTAACGAAAACAGATTTCCATTTAATTATATATCTTTTCTTTCTTCTTCATAAATCACCAGCATGGTTGAATGTGACAATCAACCTTTATTTGTGCACCATACAAGTGGCCCAACTGGCGCAAAATCAACCTTTATTTATACACTTTGCCCTCCTCGCACAAAATCCATATATGTTTAGCACAAGACATTGACACGAAACTGATCATGATGCGAAATTATACAATTTAGTATTTGTGTGTAAAATACGCTAAAAAACGAAATTATGCAAGAATTACGCATCATTTGAAAATTATACTAAGACGCGAAAATATGAAACTATTAAATTTCGCGTCTTACCCAATTTCACGATTCGTGAACATAACACGAAATTATGTAATTTCGCGTCATGTCTGCAAATCGCGTTTTAAGCTGAATTTCGCGTCTTTAAGACACAAAACCAACATCACAAAATCATAAACTACAAAGCACGAAATACAAAAAGAAACAAAAACTCGTTCATTGTAGTATTAAATTTACCTTGAAAAGATTTAGTTTCGCTTCAATCCAATGAAATATATTTCGAACCCTAGGTGAAGAAGAAGAAGAAAATTTTGAAAAACAAAGATATATTTCGAAAATTGATTTTCATTTTCTGCAATCAATTGATTAATTTTGAAAAGAAAAACTGATTTTCATTTTCTGTTATCAATTTTTATATTTATTTCGAAAATATATTAATAACTTAATAAAAAGAGCAAAGTTGTCTATTTATTATAAAATTGATTACGATTAATATATTTTTATTTTTATGGCTACAATTAATCTTTTGTTAAGCAAAATGGTTATTTAGAGGTATTTGCACTATATATTTTTTGGCCTTGTTGATTCTGTATATATTTTTTTTGGCCTTGTTGACGGCACGGCCCTTATCGAGGCAGAGCTTGTTGATGACGACCTTGGAGGGGTGGATGCCGACGTTGACGGTGGAGCTGTTCACATTCTCGCCGGTGATGCGCTTGATGTGGATCACCCCTTTCTTACGGTAGACCTGCACAACCTTGCCTTTGCGCTCCTTGTAGGTCCTGCGCACCACCTGCACCTCGTCGTCTTTGCGCATGGTGGTGAAGGTTATTGAGGATTTGTTCTGACGTTGGTGATGGGGCTGCTGGAGCGACAACGCATGTCAGAGCAGACGGCGGCACGCGGCGGCTGGAACAGAAGAGGCAACGACGTCTGGCGCGGAGGCAGTGACAGCGTCTGGAACGAAGGTAGTGACAACAACTGAAGTGGAGGACGCGCATCGACTGGATCATAGGGGGATATCGGCGATGCAAGCGACGGCGCACGGCGGAGCGACGACTGTCGCGGAAGAGGCGACGACGACGGGAGCAGCGTCGAGGCCGTGGTATCGAGGATGGAGGCGTCATGGTGGCGATGCAGGCATTGATGCATCGATGATGGAGATGTCATGGCGGAAGCTTCGGACTATTGGAGTTCGAGCCACGCATGGTGGCCCACGTCATGACTGCAACTTCGCTGGACGACGGCGCATATTCGAGAGTAAGCATCAAAGCAAGAATGGTGGGTTCGCTGAGAGAGAAAAGTAGATGGCTGGAAATGGATGCATAGCGGCGGAGTGGTTGAGGGTCAAAGCCTTGAGAGGAGGGATAAGGCGCGACAATGTTCTACCGAAGAGAAGGCGAGAACGGCTCGACGGAGATGGCGGCGCAAGCCCTGCTTTCAGGCCATGGCTGGAGACCGACACATGTGCAAAGCCAGCTACGGAAGGGGGCGACGCTACTGTGCTGCTGCAGTGGCCAGGAGTGAGGCGCTTTGAACAGAGCTCCGGTTGTGTAGTGCGGCGGCGCACGACGAGGAGGAGGCGGCGGCGGCGGCGGCGGCGGCGACTAGACGCGAGACAGACGGAGCTCGATCTTCGAGGTGGAATGAGAGAACGAATGGAGAGTTTGGAGACGAGGGGATTGAGGTGTTGGCACGATGGCATGCCGACGGCGATAATTACCGGACCTTGCTCGGCGGTGGCGATTTCGCCGAGGGAGATGGCAGCCTGCGCATGTGTGTGTCTGTAAGGGAGAGTGACGAGAGGGAGGCGACTTGTGTGGGAAAATGAGAGAGAAAGGATGAATAGGTTTTTCGTTTGGGCTTTTTAAGAAAAATGGGCTTTTCTCCATTTTCTTAAAGAAAATCGGATGAGCTAGTATAGAAACATTTGGGCTTCTTCCTTTTTTTCAAAACAGATGGGTTGACAAAGAGGATTTTGGGCTTCTATTTTTTTTAAACACAAAAGTAATAGTCTTGGGTTATTGGATATGGGCTGTGATTTTGGATCCCCTTTTCTATCTCTTTATTTGTTTATTTATTTAATCTGACTTTTCTTCTTTTTTTCTTTTCTTTTAAAATATATATCACTTCAGATAAAATTCATTGTTTTGCTCTTGTAGGAGAGACATGGTTCATCTTAAAAACATTACTGTTTCTCAATAAGACTATTTGTTGATCTCGGATGATGGAGAGCACGACAAAGGTATGCGTCTTAGGATTTTGAAACTGTTGACAGGTCGTTTTGCACTTGGCCTAAGTTGTCAAATCCTCTTCACAAGTCGTCATGGACTAACAAGATCAACACGACCAAATCATCTACAGCTTGGACCCTACAGTCGGCTCATCATCGGCTAGATAAAGAACCTGATTTGTTGTTGACTTTGAGTCGACATATTGCTGAGTGTCATGCTAAATGGGGAAGGACTGTGGAGTTTCTTGGAGAATTTCGCTACATCCGAGGCTATTGGGAATGGGGTGAAGACGTCGTGAGCCGGTTTCGAGAAGAACTTCACAACATCGGCATTTACAATATGATAGCTTCCTTGTTAACATATGACCACAATATTAAATTAGTCAAGACGCTCTATGAGGTTTGATGTTCGTCAACGAATAATTTGATCACTTCTTCAGGCAACTCTCGATCTCATTATGAGATCTTCACTTTTTTCTGGGCTTCCGACGGATGGATTATTTTATGAAGACGAGTTGCAAGTACCTGTTCCATGCTTATCATCTTCTCAAGAATAATAGTAACGTGAACTCGAGCCGTTTGGTCACGATTGGGGATTAGGTTAAGTTTTGGTCGAAGAAAAGTCCGCAATATCAGCAGCCTCCTCCGCGTAAAGAGAAGAAGTCAGCACGCTCCAAGACAACCCACAATCCTCTTGGACTTTTGGAGTTCATGAGCCATGGAGTTTCGAGGAGACAAGTTTTTTTTCCCGACTTGGGGTAAAAGAGAAGCATTGAAAGAAGTGCACGTTGATGCTTATATTTCTTGCTGGATATGTGCCTTCGTCTTAGCCAGTGACGATGCCAATTTGATAAGGCCTTTCACATTCAAGATGGCGAGCCAGAAGAAGGTATCACTCATAGTTTCGGTTTTGGCTAACATCTTCAAGGGTCTCAATACTACTTTCAGTTCTGTTGAGCCTTCTCGAGTCCGAGCTACCCTCCCCTTCCATTTTGTATACAGCTGGATGGCATGTTATTTTAAAACCCACTTCCCTCTTGAGTAGAACTTTTGTATTCCTAAGATGGTCCAATTTTCGGGAGTAGATGGTGCGAGGTTTTACGATCCTACGGAGGCTCGTAAACAGGTTCGACGATGTGATTTAATTTCTTGGAGTTGTACCCTATTGCCCAGGGAAAAGGACATTGCTTATATTGATGATGGAAAGGAGAGGGCGTCCGAGAGATGCGTCTTTATGGTCGTTCGATCTAACTACTTAGTCCGAAGGCTATATGATCATTTTATCGTGGACATGGTTAAAAAAGGCGAAGTTGAGGCGCGCCTCGGTGCGAGGCGCCGGCAGAGCGCCTTCGAGGCGCCGCCTCAAATGGGAGTGCTGAGAAGTACGCCTCTGGAACTACGAGGCGGTGCGAGGCGGCGAGGCGGTGGGCGCATATTCAAACTCACTCTCACGCTCTGCCTCCTCTCCCGCCTCTGCGGCCTCGCCCTTCCATCTCCTTCCTTCTCCGTGCTCGCCTCGGCCTTCCATCTCCTCCTTCTCCGCGACGGCACCAGTCCGGTGAACAACAGCGCGCAGCAACAGTTTCTGTAATTTTTAGTTTGTATGTTTTGTATTTTGGAAGACAAAGTTTTGTATTTTGGAAAACAGAGACATGTGGTTGTAAATTTGTTGTATTATTTAATATTTGCTACTAGCATTCTCGGTTGTAAAGTTGTTGTACTTATTTAATACTATTTTCTACTAGCCTGATTCTCATTTAGATTCCCAAGAAAATAATTTTCATTAATGTATTGTAGAGTAAGATGTAGTCTGTGGATAGAGATATAGGGAAAGCTGATTTTGACCCTCTCCCGAGGATCTATCTTAGATGTTTAATTCACCATACATTGATTATATTCCTAGCATGCACCTATATAATTAATTACAACACGTAGAAGTTTTCTCGTGTTTACCTGCGAATCTGTCGGGGATGAACGGATCAAGACTCGTGCTTTGATCTTCTGGACTGTATCCCGATTGCCCAATCTCCAATATCGAGTGAGGATAATCTATGGAGAATGCTACAGAAAATCACCATATTCCTCTCTACAATTTTCGAGAATCACCTCCCAAGGTACTATGGGAATTTTCGAAAATAATGATGGGATAATTAAGGATTAGCTTTGATCTTATCTCTTACCTTATATTTATAATGCATTACCATAATCCCATAAGGAAAGGATCCATGCATATCCCATAAATATAATAATATCCTTATAGGATAAAGAGAATAAAATCAATATCCTAAGAGAGGAAGGAGGCACCGATTTTCTCTGCAGCTACGGGCTTGGATGGGCCAGCCCAGGGATCTAATGCAAGGAATAAAGATGGGCCTCAAATAAATTAATTATCTTATGTTCAGCCCAGAACATAAATTAATTTATAAACATTCATTCATGCCACTAGAGAATAAATGCTTACTTACCCCTTTATTACCGAAGGTGAGTCGGGCTTGCACTTAGACATTACGAATCCCCGTATTTAAGATATCGCACGTCCATTAATTATTTAGAGCATTCTGACTGCTTAAAATAATTAATATCTTTAATTCCTTAAGTAGTACCACTCAACCTTATTATTGTACTTGAGCTAACTCAACTGCGGGGTTTAGTACAATAAACCTTTGAGCTCCTTAAGGGGCGTCATCATCCTAAACGGATACGGTGACTCGTCTGAGATAACTAGCATGACATACAAGCACCGCCACCACCCAATATGCGGAGAATATTGGGTTAGAACATATAACCTCACCCATAACAAGTCAAAGTGATGGTCAGCATCTCATACTCACCTAATACCTTATTGAGGTTTAGATCATCGTAAGTCACCGAGATCTTGGTTCTTCACGACGGTCAGATAGAAGAACTCATCTCACTGTGATCCTTCAATACGTCAGAGACGTACCAGCATAGACAAGCAACCAAGTCAAGTCACTTCTTATCTATACCGCAGCCTATACCGACAACTCGTCCTCAAGTTGTCTCAGCTGTGAAACTTTTTATATCTCATTAAGCTTGACCAATCATACAGACTTCTGTGATCTTCTACACACTGTATGATCTAACTTATATATGAGATAAGGGGACACAGATATATGCAATCAAGTAATCAATTCAGATAGGAGATTGTAATAGTGGTAACAGGAAACATTGTATACAAGCTCAACCAAAGCGCTTTCAAGATACAAACCAACAATCTCCCACTTATACTAAAGCAAACTTTTAGTATACAATGTGTCTCTCTACTAGCTATTACAAACAAAACCATCACTTTGCTTCTCCCACTTATACAAAAGTTTCCTTTCTAAGTGGGTGCCATCAAGCGCAATCCAAGTCCTCGAACGTGCACTTCATAGACTTTTTGCGGCAGGCTCTTTGTGAATGAATCCGCTAGGTTATCCGTCGTTTTAATCTTTTCAATCAGCACGTCCCTCGTCTCACAATTTCTCGTATGACATGGTACTTTATCTCTATGTGTTTGGTCGCCTTGTGGGTCGGTGGTTCCTTCGAGTTTGCCACTGCACCTGAGTTATCACAGTAAACTATGATACTCTTGGGCAAACCGGTACCACACCTAGATCCACGAGGTAGTTCTTGAACCATCTGACTTCCTTAGCGACCTCCGATGCGGCTACATATTCGGCTTCCATGGTAGAGTCCACAATGCGTCATTGCTTTGCACTCCGTCGGGATACGGCCCACCTCCCAAGGTAAACACATAGCCCGAGGTAGATTTTTCTCATCACGGTCGACTTGGAAACCAGTGCAGATAACCCAAAGGCATTAGACTATCTCGCATGGTAAACTAGCCTATAATCTCGAGTCCTTTTCGGTACTTGAGTATATGCTTCTCGCGATCAATGAGCTTGTCGAGGTTAGGCGATATCTAGCTACTATGCTACCGCATAGCGTATATCGGGCCTCGTACATAGCATTGCGTACATGAGACTTCCTACGGTGAAGCGTAAGAAACTTGTCTCATTTCTCTATCTCCTTTGCGGTCATAGGTGATGCTCCTTAGATAAAGGAACGCCATGTCTGAAAGGTAGCAATCATTTCTTGGCTGTCTGCATACTAAAACGAGTAATCACAGTATCAATGTAAGACGCCTGAGATAAGCTCAATATTTTCCTCTTGCGATCTCGGTAAACCTTGATCCCAAGAATTTACGCTGCATCTCCTAAGTCTTTCATTTGAAACTGATCGGATAACCAACTCTTTACGTCTGATAACAACTTCACATTGTTGCCAACTAGAAGAATGTCATCTACATAAAGTGCAAGAAATACCACATCACCGTTGACATCTAAACGATACACACAACTCTCGCTAGGCAACTAGGTAAATCCATAGGATTTTACCACCTCGTCAAAGCGTAAGTTCCAGGATCGTGAGGCTTGCTTAAGCCCATAAATGGACTTCTTAAGCTTCCATACTAGATGCTCTTCACCCTTCACCACATAACCTTCGGGTTGCTGCATATAGATGTCTCTACCTTCCTCAAGGTAACCGTTTAGAAAAGCGGTTTTCACATCCATTTGTCAAACCTCAAGGTTCAAGTGGGCTGCTATGGCCAGAAGAATTCTGATGGACTTGAGCATTGCTACAGGCGAAAAGGTCTCATCGAAATCGATGCCCTCAATCTGAGTGTACCCTTTCGCCACAAGCCTGGCTTTAAAAGCCGAAACCTCTCCATCTGAATCTCTTCCTCTTGTATACCCACTTACTACCTATGGCTTCCTTGCCATCCGGTAGAAGTGTCTTTTCAGATACATCCATAGTCTGTTATGGACTCAATTTCTAAGTCCATAGCGGTGTGCCATGATCTTGCATCAATGTCTTGTATCGCCTCATTTGTCGTCCATGGGTCGATTATTGCATGTTCGCTTCCGGGACTAAATCCAAAGATTCACCCACTAACATAAATCGCTCGGGTTGACGAACAACCCTCCCACCACGACGAGGCGCTATTTGTTCGATTTGTATACTGAAAGCAGTTTGGTTGAGCTTGTATACAATGTTTCCTGTTACCACTATTACAATCTCCTATCTGAATTGAATACTTGATTGCGTATATCTGTGTCCCCTTCGGTAATAAAGGGGTAAGTCAGCATTTATTCTCTAGTGGCATGAATAAATGTTTATAAATTAATTTATGTTCTGGGCTGAACATAAGATAATTAATTTATTTGAGGCCCATCTTTATTCCTTGCATTTGATCCCTGGGCTGGCCCATCCAGGCCCTTTAGCACAAGAAAATCGGCGCCCCATAAGCTCACATGGAAAGGATTTGATTCTCTTTATCCCACAAGGATATAATTATATTTATGGTATGTGCATAGATCTTTTCCTTATGGGATTAAGGTAGTGCATTATAAATATAAGGTAAGAGATAGATTGAGGTTAATCCTCATTAATTGAAGCAAGAATTTTCGTGCATCTCATCATCATTGAGAGCATTCTCGAAAATTTGTGAGTGAGAGCATTGGGTGATTTTGAAGCATTCTCCATAGATCGTCCTCACTCGGCGTTGGAGATTGGGCAACCGGATACGATCCGGAAGATCGAGCACGAGTCTCGATCGGTTCTTTCCGTTCGACCCGAGCGGATCCAAAGGTAAACACGAGAAAACCCCTACGTGTTGCAATTAATTATATAGACGCATGCTAGGAATATAATCAATGTATGGTGAATTAAATATCCAAGATAGATCCTCGGGGCGAGGGCTAAACCTAGTTATCCCTACACTATTGGCACAATGGCAACGGTGGGTGCAGTAACTTGTGGTTCTCTATCTTGCACAACTTGTCGGATAGGAGCCACTTGACGGCCGATATCTCCGGTGGAACTCGACCCACTTCAATTTCTTGAAGTATCGGTGTCGATCCCTCCCACTAGACACGACATCTCGTACCTTTGGCTTAATCGGTAATGGAATACGATCATCTTCTAATTCCAGAAGAATGATTTCAACTTTAGATTTATGGTTTGTCATATAATCCTCTTCTAAGAATCGGGCATTAGTGCTACTAATGACCTTCCGATCCTGGGACTATAGAATAAACCACCTTCGTCCCTCTAGGATAGCCAATAAAATGACCTTGCATCGGATCTAGCCTCCAACTTGTCGACCTTCTTGTCCAAAGACATGTCTTTGGATCGCCCATATCCTTATGTGGCTTAAACTAAGCTTGCGCCCAAACCACAACTCGAAAGGGGTCTTTTCGACTGACTTGGATGGTACTAGATTTAGCAAGTATGCCGTTGTTTCTAAGGCATACCCCTAGAACGAAATAGGCAATATTGCATAACTCATCATCGATCTAACCATTTCTAAAAGAGTCCTATTTCTTCGCTCTGACACGCCATTTTGCTGTGGTGTGCCCGGTGTAGTGAGCTGGGAGGTAATCTCACACTTCACCAAATAGTCCATAAACTCGTTACTGAGGTATTCGCCACCGCGATCAGAACGCAGTGACTTGATACTCTTACCAAGCTTCGTCTCCACTTCCGCCTTGAACTCTTTGAATTTCTCAAAGCATTCGGACTTGCGGTGAAGCGGTATACGTATCCGCACTCGAGTAATCGTCAATGAAAGTGACAAAATACTCGTACCCTCCACGAGCTTGTGTGGACATCGGTCCACACAGGTTAGAATGGACTAGCTCCAACACTTCTTTGGCTCTATAACCCTTCGCTTTGAAGGGTCTGGTCGACATCTTACCTTCTATACAGATTCGCGGTCGGGAACGGAGTGGCGTGAGATTACCCAATGCTCCATTCTTAGCTAGTCTTTGGATCCTATTTAGATTGATGTGACCTAATCTAAGATGCCGAGAAATGTGGTGTCATCTTCTAAGAAAACTTTCTCTTTTAAGGTTTGTAGATGATGCAACATAGTTATAGGTATTATGTTTAGCGAAATAGTATAAAGCGAATTATATAATGTGCCAACACGATAACCGTAATTTCTTATGATAGAAACACCACTATAAAAATAACAGAATATCCATGAATAAATAATTTCAAACGAAACAAGGTTCCACCGAAAATCCGCACATATAAAATATCTTTCAATACTAAAGCTGTTCTATCAAAACATAAAGTAACATCTCCATTCGCAACGGCCTCGACTTTCACGCGTTGCCCATGGAGATTGTTATCTCGCCATCATCTGATCCTTGTCCGCAGGAACCCGCAGGTGTAACAAACATGATCAATCGCACCGTGTCTACTACCCATGAATGAGTAGAACAAGTCGCTAAACATGTTTCCGTTACTAAAGCAAATGGCGTACTTGAGCCTCGAGCATAGGGCACTTGGCCTTCCAATGCCCGATCTTGCCGACTGCAAGCACTTGCCCTCTCCTTGGCTTCTTTAAGCCTCCGGTGGCAGGCATGTTCTTGCTCCCATTACTCCCACTATTTCCCTTGCCTCTACCACCTTTGGTGCCCCTTTTTCTTTTTCCATTTTTCAACGGAAAATTTGGGCCCCTAGATGTGCTAGCAAGAGCATGTGCTCCTTTACCCATAACTCCTTCCGCGGCCACGAGATCATTAAGCAACTGACTTAGTGTATACTCGGTCTTGCTCATGATCGCATTCACGCGAAAATTCTCAAAAGACTTGGGCAGTGTATTGAGGATGATATCGACCTTGGCTTCGCCGTCAATACCTCCTCCCAACTGATCAAGACTATCCATGAGATGAGTCATGTGGGAGACATGTTCATGGACCAAACTTCCTTCTTCCATCTTACACGCCAAGATTTCTCTCATTGTGTGGAAGCGGACTGTCCGATCCGATTGCCCAAACTTACTCTCGAGACTTGATCATATTTCAGGCGCGTCTACCATCGATCGATCTTTGCGGTGCAAGCCTTTGGACATAGTAGTCATCATATAGCATTTGGCCATATTGTTTGACTTATGCCAAAGTCCGCTTGACTCATTGCTCATTAGTCGATCGTCGAGAAGGGCATCGGGTTTAGGAGTAGTGAGAACAAACATGTGTTCTTCACGATAAGAACATATTCCATGTTTCATTTCCACTCGATAAAATTCGGACCGGATAAGGGATTTTGTGCGAGCATATTGATAATCGATGTAAGAGACATATCGAAAAGATAATGTAAACACATAAGCATCGATCGCTCATAATTCGTAATAATAATATTGTAACCTTTTGATAAAATAATATTAATTGAAACCTCCAATCGCCCAAGGAATTCCACATGCAAGCCACGCGTGTGGATGTTTACACATGAACCCTCGACTGACTAAAATATATCTTTTAGTCGTTTAGTTTCAATCCATGTCAACTTATCCTTATGACAAATGAAATTAATGATTGGACCTTACTAGACCACATCACTATCGCAAGAAGGGACTTCCGGGAAGTTGTACTCGAGGTGATGTCTAATCAATGACCACAATTTTAACAGCAGAAAATGAATTCTTAGAATTGACATACTCACTAGGACCATACCGCTTCCAATCCAAATTCCTTTGTTATCTCATTTTAAATCCATCTCTAGAGAACTTATGAAAAATCGCATATGCAAGCCACACGTGTGGACGTTTACACATGAAACTCCCACTCTCAATAGATTTAAAAGTTTTATTTAGAAATCTCATCTAACAAACTTATGATAAGCAGTGCAAGCAAGCCACGCGTGTGGGACGTTCACTCACGGTCGCCTCACTTTGTTTAGAGATCAAAAGTGGAGGTCTTGACATTTTAATTTAAAAATTAATATGTCGGGTTACTTGCTTAGTCTTTTGTTCAAAAGGTTTGTCCATGCGAGATCACGTAATCTAGCATGCTTTTCTATAGAACTCAACACGTAAAACATGCTCGCAGTAATTCTAAAATATGCTTGAAAACGCGATAAACCTAGCATGCTTACTATGCGATCCAATCACGAAAACATATAATATGTTTGTCTCACGTAATTTAAACATACATAGCATGCTTCGCGATAATTTAAACATCCACGACATGCAATGAGCGATTAAAATAAAATAAAGCGTTCGCCGTGGAATCTGCACTTTGCCTAATCTACGTAGAATCGCATGATCTTCTTTGAAAACGGGCCTCACGTACGGGTGATCATATTACATAGAATTTGAAGATGAGTTTAGCTCGCTTAATCTTCGATTCTTAATGTTTTATCTATTTCTAGAAGATACTACTTTCGACGCTTTGTAGGTTTATATATCGATAAAACAAATGAACAATGTTTTAGCGACCAGCCTAGCGGTCGCTAGGTTGGTCGCGAGGCAAACCAATGAGCGCCCGAAGAGCGCGTCACGCACACTGCACGCGAGCAAGCCCTAGCGCCTAAAGCATATCTAGTTGCCGCTAACGACGAATCGTATTAATTGTCAATCGATCTTGAATGCATGATACGATTAAGCCTCGAGTCGTAATCGAGATAGACAACAGAGGAAGCATATTCTTAGTGATCCTTTTGGAGTTGCTTATTTTCCTCTAGAGACGAATCGTGATAGGGAAAATTAGTAATCAATCGCCGCAATTGTCGAATCAAGTTGTTGGTTATATATGTGATCTTCCGTCTTGTGCGGATTAAAACGGTTAATAATAAGCGAGAATAAACATCGCTAGGATCGGATTGTGCATCCCTGTGGTTAGTCTTTCTTATAAATCATCTTCGTGATTTTATCGCTTTGTTTTATAATTCGCTTGTTACCTTTGCTTTGGATTTATTTCAAGCCCTAAAACCTCTCACCCTTTATCTCGTGTCAATAATGATGAATAATCGCTGAGCTAGCTTCTATGTTTCGTGATACAATCTCTGTGGATACGATACTGCTTACTCCTATACTTACACATTTTCGTGTGAAAAGTGAGCGATCAAATTTTGGCGCTGTTGGGATTGTTAAGATCACATAGGAATAATTTGACGATTTGGATTTATTAATTCAAGTTATATATATATATTATTTTATTTATTTTTGGTGCTAAATTCTCTGCTTCTCGTGTGGTTTATGCGCACAAGATCTCGTGGACCTCCGAAATATTTTTAGATCCCGAGATCGAAAGTTCTCAAAGGAGAAGAGGACGAGAGAAGAGACGAGTCAGAATGGCGCCAATCCGTAACAGGGCATTCCTCCCGAGCAAGTAGCACGATGCTAGCCGACTTTGCAAATGCAATACGATGGCTTAACATGGGAATCGTTGTCCTACTCCGCAGGATAAACCTCAACCACATGTATCGACATCCCACCGAACAGTTCCAAGGAGGCGGTTAGCCCGCACGAGATGCAAACAATTTTGAGCTCAAACCAGCCCCGATCAAGATGGTCCAAGGAGAGCAGGTTTGGGGAGGAGTCACGGAAGACCCGAATGCGCATCTCGAGACGCTTTCGACATTTGTGACACCATCAAATGTAATGGTGTGCCACAAGACACAATCCGGATGCGCATGTTCGGTTTTTCGCCAGACCAAAGAAAGATTGGTTCAAGAGTTTGGACCGAGTGGCATCGACACTTGGGAAACTTTGTGAGAAGTTTCTTTCAAATACTTTCCGCGAAAGCGCAGAAGATCATCGCGAAATCTCTCATTTTTGCGTAACCACTTACTAATCATTATTCGAGGCATGGGAGAGATTCGAGGGCTATTGAGACGATGTCCACAACATGGGTTCTCCAAGGAGCAACAAATCACACGCTTCTACTGGTGGATACATGGCGCACGAGGAGCATGGTAGATGCATCGGCGGGGGCTGTTTATTAAACCGACTACCGACGAGGCAAGCCGATTGTAGAAGAGATGGCGCCAACAGCTATCAATGGCCAACGGAGAGAACGCCATCGCTCAAAGCAACATTGCTGAGAGGATTCAAATACGACGACCTCGTGAAGAAGTTCACTTTTGAAGAGTCAGATTGAAACAGAGAATGTGAGCCACATCAATCAGAGGAGTCATTCAAATTTTCAACAACCTTCAGCAGGCTTCAATAGTCAGAATTCGATTCAAGAGCCGAGGAAGCCAAGTCTCGAAGATATGATGCAGCAGTTGGTTGTAAGCAACCAACAATTGGCAACGAATCGCACTGCTCATCGCAACACCGCGTAAGATAAATCACTTGGAGTCGACAATGACGGCTATGGGGAAGCACATAAAGATGTTGGAAAATCAAATTGGTCAAATAGCCGTGCAAGTGAATGCGCTACAGAAGACGGGCCAATTTCCGAGTAATACGGAGGTGAACCCGAAGAGTCAATGCTTCGCCATTCAGGAAAGGACGAGCCGACCCGAGCCCTACCGAGAAAGACGAGCAAGAGAACATTCGACGCAGAACTCGCGACCGAGCTCGCGATCATGAGCCCGATCGCGAGCCATCCCAAGTTTGCCCACGACGCCACATGCCGGCGCTGCGTTCGCAAACCGACCATGAGCCACCCAAGTATCCGCGCGCAGAGACGTCATGAAGCTACTCGGCTTCATGAGCCACACCGCTTCGCGACGCAAGACGAAGATCGCGCGCAGCGAGACTCTCATGACATACCCAGCGGTCGCGAGGTCGACCGCGAGGCTCCTCCAGAGCTAATTCGCACGCACATTCCTCCGGTCCCGTTCCGAGTCGACTTGTCAAGTCGAAATATGACGAGGAATTTGCTCGTTTCAAAGAGGTATTCCGTAAAGTTGAGATAAATCTACCCTCTTTGAAGCGTTATAAACATGCCTGCTACATGAAGTTCTTAAAGACGCAGCTTGCAAGTAAGAAGAAACTGGGAAATTTGAGAAAATTTCCTATCCAAGAGTGCAAAGGTTGCCTTGCAAAGGAAGCTCCTCTCAAGCGAAGGATCGGCGGTTTCACGTTAGAGTGCGAGATCGCGAGCGATTTTCCCAAATGTTTTATGCGACTTGGGGCGAGCATCAACTGATGTCGTTGAACGTTTTCAACCGCTACACCTCGGAAAATGAAGCCGATTTAAGATTTCATCGATGATGGACCGATCATCACATATCCAAAAGGTATCGTCAAGACGTGTTGGTAAGAATCGGGATTTTGTTTTCCGCCGACTTCATTATTCTTGATATTCCAATTCAAACAACAACCACTAATCCTGGTAGACCTTTTCAGCAACCGGTCGTGCGCTGATTGATGTGCAGAAGGAAACCTCACGTTTCGTGTCAACGATGAGGAGCTCAAGATTTCCATATCGACGCCATCAAGCAACACGACATTGGAAAGTTTCAAGATTGTTACCAATCATGACTGCTGCCGCCGCTCAGGGTACTCGACCGATCGAGAAGCTGCGAGAAGGAAGAAGTGGACTCGGCATGGAACCCGAGTGTTTCATTCAAGTTTGGGGGGGGCCACTTCCATAGTCAGTGGTGTTCAGCCGTAAATGCGAAGTTTAGAAGGGTCCACAAGTCGAGAAGGATTTCTGTTGCTACTAAAACGCCAGATTGACGAGGTTAGTGATGGTCTAGCTAAAGACGTTAAAGTAAGCACTTGTTGGGAGGTAACCCAACGTTTTCTTTGTTTTTGTTTTCGTGTTTTATCGTTTTTTCGTTTGTGTTGCTTTTGTCGTGTCTGCTTTTTTTTTTCTTCTTTTCGTTTTCGCTGTAATCCGTCGATCAACGAGTTAAGTGAAGTGTGTTAATCCATGTGGCCAATGACGATAGAAAATTTGTGTGAATTTTAATGATAGTGCACATGATATGTTAGAAAATGACGCATGAATGACGTGAGATGGCTTAAACTTGTTGTTTTTCACCATTTTTGCTTAACCCGTGAGACTTGAGCTTCACTGTATAAACATCTTGATACGCTTTTAATTGTGTGATATCATGCATGTGATTATCTTCTAGAACTTGCCGTGTTTACGTGTCGAGACCGCAGATGTGTTTTAATTTGGAAAGGATAAAAGGCCATCTTTGTTAACCACATATTCACCCAAACACTAACCCGATGATATATACCATTTGTCGCCTTCTTTGAGCCTTTATTAGACTTTTCTTTCGATTAACCGGACGATAGGAGGCGAGGATGGATATGGGAATCAAAAGGGTTGAAATTTTGATGTAGTATGACGAGAAAAGTTTATTTTAGAAAATACATCCGTGGTGAAGAATAGTACCTTGTTCGTGAAAAATTAAACCCTATAAGCTCTAGAAAAGAAAAGAAAAGAAAAATGATAAGTTCACTATGAGTGTTGAGCATAAAGGGTCGTTAATCAAAGTATAGGTACCTTATGAGGCATAAAACGCCGATTTAGTACGTTGGGAAAGAAGAGAAATGGACAAAGTCCATATGTGTCTAAAAGTATAAATGGGGTGCTTGGAATATTCTCGAGTCACTTAGCTATATATTATCCTACCTTAACCAATGTGCCTACATTATAACCTATCAAAAGACCTCTTTGATCCTTATTTGAACACATTCGACGGTGGAGATGTTAGAGAAACGCAAGCCTATGGTAAGATGTTGCATTGCATTGATCTTCGAGTGTATACACGTCCTTAATTTCTTATGAGTTTGAGTGTATCCTATATATATTTTACACATGCCTTTGTGAGGTTGAAATAAATGAGTTTTTAGTAAATTGTTGTTTGTGTTGAGTGGACTAACGCCGTCATGTGCACTAATGTTTTGGCGCTGATATGTTTGGGAGGCCTAGAATGGTTATCCTCTTTGCTATGCTCGCTGATCTTCGTTTGTCTTGTTGTTCTGCTTTTGTTTGAGGACAAACAATGCTTTAAGTTTGGGGTTTGATAAACGCGCATTTTACACGTATTTAGTTGATATTTGAAGATGAGTTTAGCTCGCTTAATGTGCGCTTATGTATCGATTCTTAATGTTTTATCTATTTCTAGAAGATACTACCTTGGGTGTTCCTTTGACGTTTTGTAGGTTTATATATTGATAATCAAGCAAGGAACTAAGGACTAACAAATGAACAATCTGCCTCAGCTTCTAGCGACCAGCCTAGCGGTCGCTAGGTTGGTCGCGAGCAAACCAAATGAGCGCCTGTAAGAGTCGCGTCACGCGACCTGCACGCGAGCAAGCCCTAGCGCCTAAAGCTCACTGGACGATTTCTCGCGACCATTCAGAATGGCTAGCGACCGCTAGCCGGGTCGCGAGGTACAAAGCGAGAAGAAAAGCGAGCGAGCGAGAAGAACGCACGAGAGATACCTAGCGATCGCCCTAGCGATCATGAGCGATGATCGCGAGGCGGCGCGATGAGGCCAAAATTAGGTTTCCACCCTTTTCTATAAATAAGGCAAGCCACCGCGCTTCCAAGGGCCCCCATTCACGCCCGCACCTTATTTTCTTCGTTTTCCTCGCTTACATTCTTTAAGCTTTAGTCTTTGTTTAGTTTAATTCGAGTATTGTTTTACGTTATTCTAGTTTAGTTTATCATCTCGCTATCAATCGGAACGTTTTGTCCGATCGTTTTCGCTTGTTTTCCGCTCGCTCGCTTGGGATTGGATTCAAGACCAACCATTGTTCATCCGACGCTTCCCACGGGTTTTATATATTTAATTTCGCTTTTATGATTAATTCGTATTTCATTCCGCTTATTATGTCTAGCTAGTTTTCTATTCTAATCCTAGGTTTGCATGATTCGATCCTATATGTTGTGAGTTACCGTTATTTACCTTCCGTGCATGATTCATGATTCATAGTGCTTATTTATACGTGTCGATTTCAATCAATCTTGATGCATATCTAGTTGCCGATTAACGACGTAATCAGATTAATTGTCAATCGATCTTGAATGCATGATACGATTAAGCCTCGAGTCGTGAATCGAGATAGGACAATGAGAGGAAGCATATTCTTAGTGATCCTTTTGAGTTGCTTATTTTCCTCTAGAGACGAATCGTGATAGGGAAAATTAGTAATCAACCGCCGCAATTGTCGAATCAAGTTGTTGGTTATATATGTGATCTTCCGCCTTGTCCGGATTAAAACGGTTAATAATAAGCGAGTAATAAACATCGTTGTGGATCGGATTGGTGCATCCCTGGGTTAGTCTTTCTTTATAAATCATCTTCGTGATTTTATCGCTTGTTTTATAATTCGCTTGGTTACCTTTGCTTTGGATTTATTTTCAAGCCCCAAAACCTCTCACCCTTTATCCGTGTCAATAATGATGAATAATCGCTGAGCTAGCTTATGTTTTCGTGATACAATCTCGTGGATACGATACTTCGCTTACCCTATACTTACACCTTTCGTGAAAAGTGAGCGATCAACGGGCACGGACCGGATTCGTCAAAACTGGATTCAGACCGGAAAAACGGGTTCGGGCTGGAAAAACGGGTCAGGGTCGAACCCGGATCGGGTCGACCCAGGACAAACGGGTCGGTCGATTATGGGTGGGCGGCAGGCAGCACAGCCCATGCAGCGCCAAAGACCGCCGCCGCCCACCCGCCCGCCGAGACGCGCGCCCGAGGTGCCGAGAAAACCGCGACCTTGAGGTTTCCTACGTGAATCTCGCGCTGAGGCTGCCGAACGCCGCCGAGGCCTCGTGCGAGATCCTCGCGCCTCGCGTCGCCCGTGTCTGGCCGCAACCTCGTTGAGGTTTCCTTGCGCGTCACCGCTGCGCTTGCCGTGCGAGCTCGTTGAGGTTTCCGGTGCGATCCGCCGAGAATCGTCGAGCGCAACCCGCACGTGCGATGCGCGCTGCTGCCAGCCGCCCGCCGCGCGCCGCCGTGATCGCGTGAGTGCTCGCGAGCGCTCCTCAGGGTTTCCGTACCTCGGCCGCCGAGGCGTGCCGAGGCCTGCGCAGGTTCGTGCCCGCACGCCGACCGCCGAGCTCGCGACCCCACGCGCCCGTGTCGCCCGACGCTGGTGCGCCAACTGCCGAGATGCGTCCGGCGTTGCCGGCTGCTGCCGCCCGTCCGTCCGCGAGCTTGCCGCCCGCCTCCGCCTGCTCGCCTCGCCGAAGCTACCGAGAAGCGGCGCTGGCCGAGGCGTCTTTGTGAGCGCCGAGCACGCCAAGCGCCGCTGCCGCCGCACGCCTCGCGCCGCGCGCGTCTCGATTTCTCTAGCGTACTCCCATCGTCTCGTTCTTCGTGCTTACATCTTCGTTCTTCTTTTACAAATAAGATTTACAGGAAAAATAAATCTAATCTAACCACAGATTTTCTCGTGGTGAAAAACAAAATCCGACAAAAATAAAACCGAGCCACGATGAACAACAGATCCAACAATTAATTAATTGCGCACGTAATAATCAAACATGAATTAATCCAGCGAGCCAAGATATCGATCACGTGCTCGATACCAAGTGTAGGAAAGGCGATTTTGACCTCTCCGAGGATCTATCTTGGATGTTTAATTCACCATACATTGATTATATTCCTAGCATGCACCTATATAATTAATTGCAACACGTAGGAGTTTTCGTGTTTACCTGCGAATCTGTCGGGATGAACGGATCAAGACTCGTGCTTTGATCTTCCGGATGTATCCGGTTGCCCAATCTCCAATATCGAGTGAGGATAATCTATGGAGAATGCTACAGAAAATCACCCTATTCCTCTCTACAATTTTCGAGAATCACCTCCCAAGGAACTATGGGAATTTTTGAAAATAATGATGGGATAATTAAGGATTAGCTTTGATCTTATCTCTTACCTTATATTTATAATGCATTACCATAATCCCATAAGGAAAGGATCCATGCATATCCCATAAATATAATAATATCCTTATAGGATAAAGAGAATAAAATCAATATCCTAAGAGAGGGAGGCCGATTTTCTCTGACTAGGGGCTGGATGGGCCACCTGTGGATCAAATGCAAGGAATAAAGATGGACCTCAAATAAATTAATTATCTTATGTTCAGCCCAGAACATAAATTAATTTATAAAAATTCATTCATGCCACTAGAGAATAATTGCTGACTTACCCCTTTATTACCGAAGGTGAGTCGGGCTTGCACTTAGACATTACGAATCCCCGTATTTAAGAAATCGCACGTCCATTAATTATTTAGAACATTCTGACTGCTTAAAATAAGTAATATCTTTAATTCCTTAAGTAGTACCACTCAACCTTATTATTGTACTTGAGCTAACTCAACCTGCAGGGTTTAGTACAATAAACCTTTTGAGCTCCTTAAGGGACGTCATCATCCTAAGCGGATACGGTGACTCGTCTGAGATAACTAGCATGACATACAAGCACCGCCGCCACCCAAGATGCGGAGAATATTGGGTTAGAACATATAACCCTCACCCATAACAAGTCAAAGTGATGGTCAGCATCTCATACTCACCTAATATCTTATCGAGGTTTAGATCATCGTAAGTCACCGAGCTCTTGGTTCTTCACGACGATCGATAGAAGAACTCATCTCATCGTGATCCTTCATACGCCGTCGAGACGCATCAAAGATAGACAAGCAACCAAGTCAAGTCACTTCTTATCTATACCGCAGCCTATACCGACAACTCGTCCTCAAGTTAACTCAGCTGTGAAACTTTTTATATCTCATTAAGCTTGACCAATCATACATACTTCTGTGATCTTCTACACACTATATGATCTAACTTATATATGAGATAAGGGGACACAGATATATGCAATCAAGTAATCAATTCAGATAGGAGATTGTAATAGTGGTAACAAGAAACATTGTATACAAGTTCAACCAAAACTGCTTTCAGTATACAAATCCAACAAGAGATTGTACAATTAAATAATTATAAGTTACCGCATTGGAGGACGTGATTCGATTTGTAGGCAGAGATTATACTATTATATAATTAATAAATATAAGTTATAGCTGTAGAACATGTATTAATGTAGATTATTTAATTTGTAGGCATAGAGGACATGATTTGTAGAACATGTATTAATGTATATTATTTAATTTGATATTATTTAATTTGTAGGCATAAAGGACGTGATTTGTAGAACATGTATGATGTATTAATGTATATTATTTAATTGGTAGGCATAGAGGACGTGATTTGAATATTTGTAGGGAGGCACAATTTATAATTATTTTATATTTGTTGTAATTTGTGTATATTATTATATATTTTTATGATTTACGCCTCGGGACCGCCTCGAGGCTTACGCCTCGTGAGGCTATTGGAAAATGCCTCGATGCTTAAAACTTATATTTAAACCTTGATCGTGGAGTCATATAGCCCGCATCGTTTCAGTCGCCAGTTTGGGTATTATCAGACCACTCCAGGTGTCCTTATTCAAAATATCTAAAGAGCTTCTGTAGAAGATGGGCTCAAATATGGCTGAATATGTTTGTTACATGAGATACAATCAACGACTATTTTTCCAGGTGTGACTTCAAGCATGAAGAAGTTTTCTTCTGCTGATTACAAGACTTGGTGAGATCGGGCATTTAGGAATTCATTTGAATGTAAGTTCATAGTTACAGATCATCCTGCAGTTGATGATTTTCCCAAACAAAACCTGAGCAGAGGTGTTGTCTCTTCAGATGGCAAGCAGAGTATGACCCCGATCCCAATCTCCTTGGATGATTCTATTAGCAGTAGCGTGGAACGTCATTGGAAGAAGAAGAAATATGTTGAACCTTCGGATCCAGTTGAGAATTGTGCTGAGGATGATCATGCTCGGATGGAAGCATATGCAAGCAATGTTTTTTTTTCTTGTTTCATTTTCTCCTTTGTTGTTTTTTATTCTAATGTATGCTTCTTTCAGGTGGTGAAGGAAGTCTTTGGGACCGTAGATGATACGTGCTCATAGGATAGTCATGCTTTATCTGAGTCTGATCATCCCACCAGATCTCCTTCTCATGATGAGCAACTGAAGATTGGTTTCGTACCTCGATCAAGAGCTGTTTCTGAGTTCACGTGAAGAGCATGATCGATGAAGAGTGTAAGGTATGTCTTCAGAAGATTTGGGGCAAGCTTCGAGATAAAATTTTGGGGCCTCAAGTCGAATCATTGTCGTCGCTTGAAGATGAGATACGAATTGGTGTTTTTCGCATGAAGAATTTTTATGGTTCAGACATATCTCACCTTAAAGCTAGCATTGATTTGATCTTTTCTAGAGCTATGACATTTGATAGAGCACGATCAGTGTCTCATGAGATTGGGGAGAGTTCTGCACATCAGCTTGAGAAGGTCAAGGCTTTTTTTCATGGTGCCGAATCTAAAGAGAATTAGATGGTTAGCCGCATTGTGTCTTTTGATGAGGAACTTGCTGCATTAGAGAAGCGAAAAGTGGAGTTGACATTGTCTTTGAAGGAAAATTGTGCATCTCTTCATACCGTTCTTGGAGAAATCAAGGATTTTGAGGGGGAAATTGTTAGACTCAAGGATGCCCCTATTGATGGTGAATCACTGGAGAAACTGAAGACTTCAGAATCTTTTTTGAAGTCTGCTCAAAAAGCCTTGGAGGATCAAAACACTTTTGCTTAGACATAGCCTAGTTTGTTGTTCTCTTTTTTATTGCATTCTCTATTTTCTGAGGGTTTGTAATGAAACATTTATTATTTTTGCTTTGAATGCATATGAGTTGCTTTTCAATTTGACCTTTTTTTAAAAAAACTCACAAATGAAATTTTGACTTACATAATCAACTTGAAACATTAACTTTGATATTCAAACTTAAAAGACAATTACTAATCATGACTGAACTTAGAATATTTCTAAGCTGCCTATGTATCCTTTTTGAAAGGGATCAAGTCAAAACGTAGTTTAGTGGATGAGAATTTTTTTTTGGTGGGGAAAGTGCAATGCAGAGTTTATACTCATGCATGCTAGGAGTAACATGCAGTTTATGCTTATGCGTCATGGAGCTGTCTTGATTTTTGGTTAATTTTCTTTCTTTCTCGATTTTTTGACTATATGGTTTTCTTCATTTTTTTATGTTTTTTTTATTTATGCACATATCTACATGCTTTCACTGCTACATTTAAGGGATAGTAGCGCTTGAAAAACTTTCCATTGATCGGACTGATCCTCAAATTGTCTTCTGAGATCAATTTGTATGTCCAATTGGTGTAGACTTCCTTGACGACATGCATGTCATCCCATCTTGATATGAATTTGTTCCCAATACGATGTGTGGTGACAATTGGCCTTCTCACAGCAAGCACTAAATCTCCAACTTGAAAAGAACGGATGCGAACTTTTTTTGTTGTAAGCCATTGAGAGACGAGCTTGGTAGAATTTCAATCTTTGTTGGGCTTCTAGTCTTTTCTTGTCTAAAGCTTCTAGTTCTTCAAGGTGTAGACGAGAGTTCTTTTCTTCAGTTAAGACTTCTTGGATAGCAATTCTCAATGATGGAATTTGTTGTTCTAGAGGAATAACAGCTTCTACACTATACACTAGAGAATAATGAGTTGCTTGTGTAGGAGTCCTATTTAGTGGTTCAGTATGCTCATAGTGTTTCTCCAATCCATTCGTGCCAATCGCGTTTTGATTTGGACACGACTTTTTTTTAGCAAGTTGCACAGGGTTTTGTTGAAAGCTTCGGCTAATCCAATGGCGGACACATTATAAATTGATGACTTCATTTGTTTGAATCCAAACTTCTCACAAAGTTTATTTATCAAGGTATTACTGAAAGGCGTTCCATTATCAGTGATGATATATCAAAGGATCCCATGTCGATAGATGATGTGAGTATTGGATTTGTATACTGGAAGCAGTTTTGGTTGAGCTTGTATACAATGATTCCTGTTACCACTATTACAATCTCATATCTGAATTGTTTACTTGATTGCATATGTTTGTCCTTTTATCTCATATATAAGTTAGATCATACAGTGTGTAGTAGATCACAGAAGTCTGTATGATTGGTCAAGCTTAATGAGATATAAAAAGAATCACAACCGAGATAACTTGAGGGCGAGTTGTGGGTATAGGCTGTGGTATAGATAAGAAGTGACTTGACTTAGTTGCTTGTCTATCTTGATGCGTCTCGACGTATTGATGGATCACGATGAGATGAGTTCTTCTATCGACCGTCGTGAAAAACCTAGATCTCGGTGACTTTACGTTGATCTAAACCTCGATAAGGTATTAGGTGAGTATGAGTTGCTGACCATCACTTTGATTTGTTATGGGTGAGGGTTACATGACATAACTCAATATTCTCCGCATCTTGGGTGGTGGCAGTGCTTGTATGTCATGCTAGTTGCTTATATCAAGTCGCCGTATCCGTTTAGGATGATGACGTGTCACGCCCCAATTCTCGAGGAAGGCACGGATACCGGGGTGTGATTAGGGGTGGGGGTTAAGAAGCGGGGAAGAAGGGGGAATACATATAACATACATGATAAGAAGATGTGACCATGAAATCGGGCAACATCTCCTCTATAACTAGGACATATCACGAAGGGGGGTGCACAAACAATCCTGTGAGAATAATATCGATACCATAACCTCGGAAACATGATCTTGGTTTATAACAAGTAATGCAAGAAAGCAAAATAGCATTACACCCTGTTGACTAGACCGGTCAACCACATAGCATGCTCATATCGAGACTCACAACATAATAACATAACAAATCTTGTTCCCAATCAGAAGTAAAATAAGGGACAAGAATACATCAATATCGAGTGCGTATATAACACAACATCATGGAAGCATAGCATGAAGAACCATGACTCCATCCCTCGCCGTCGCCCGTCGACCCTCCTCCATACGTGAAAAGATTTGAAAAGAGAGTTTGGGGTGAGTACTAGCGCACTCGGTGGGTTTTATCATAAATCAAAAGAATCATGATGCGTGTTCAGAGCACTTACCTTAGAAGGTTTTAAAACATAAATCCACTTCTAAGTAAGCAAAATAGATTTTCATTTTCGATACGATCCGTTATTATTGTTACTTCCATCATAGAACCAAGAACCACGGCTCGGGCGTATATCCCGCCACCCATCACATCTCATTCATTCGGCCGGAACATATCCGATCGGCCCATGCGGAGCGTATCCGGCCGGCTAACTCGGTGTGGACTTGAGGGTCAAATCCCGTCGAACCATAACCACCTCATTACCATTTCGTGTGGACTTAGGGGTCTATCCCTTCGAACCATAACCACGTGTTCGGGGTCTATCCCTTACGATCAATACTCAAGATGGTGATCAACCCACCGAATAGAGATCCGTGCACAATCACAATATAACCATATCTCGGATCGAGAGCGAGAATAACTTCATCAAAACATTTTACGGCGCACATGTTTTATTTTGAAATATCGAGTAAATAACTCAAAATAAGCATATATAACCCAACCCGAATGCGAAAGCGTTAACCGGGAGGTATCTACGGATCCGATGACTTCACCGATCGCCTTTGGTAGGTACACGGTAACAAGGCGGAACAACTTTTGGGGTCACATCCCACAAAGCAAAGCAACATCGTGATCAAGCGAAGATCGAAGCAAAACTAGGTTTTCGACTTTACGAACCCATATTTGGCACTCTCGGGTTTTCAAATCAACTTCGATGTAGAAGGAAATATATTCAGGCATCAAGACCTATAATAGGGTACTTTCAAAATATGCATGCATGCAAGTTGACTCAAATCTTAGCGGTGAAGAAGCTTCAAAATCGATGCTATCCTCGGATCTAGGATAAACCATCCAAAATCGATGCATGAAAATGGAAACATAAGCAATATGCATAACGACGAACATGGAATGACAAACTATGTTGAAAATGGATAACCGGGCATGTACTTCCTTTAGAAAACTCAAGCAACGGAAAACATCCGACATGCGAAGCGAAAAGCAGAAAAAGCGGAATCGGTACTTTAGTAGAATGCATAGCCGGAACTCAAAACCTAAAGGACCCGAGGCAAAGGTGGCTCGGTGGCCACCAAAGCGGCGGCGACAAGCTCATGGCGTGCGGCGGTTCGGTCTTAAATAGGCGGCCTCGGCCGTTTTTTCATCTCGTCCCTTTAGAATCCCGAGTTCTATGCTATACGATCTACTAAAAGTTGGAATCAAAACAAGAAAAGGATAAAAACAGAAAAATGGGGCTGTCGGGAGAGGTTGATCGGCGGTGGTGGCTCGGCAAGTGCAAGAATGGCGCCGCGTTGAGCCTCCCGGCTCGATCCCCACTCCTCCGTGACTTCCGCGCGTGCACAGAGCTGCTCGGCTCTTCCGTAAACACGGAGGCGAAGGAAATGAGCGTTGAAAATGAAGGCCCTAGCCTCCTATTTATAGGAAAAGCGGGGGTGCTTGTTCTTGCTGCAAGCGTGCCCTTTTCGAAAACGCAAAGCGACGCAACTTTTGCAAACGGACTCAAATTTTGCAAACTTGGTACCCATGGACACGAAATAAAATACGGACACAACGACTATAAACAAGATATGCTTTTAAAGACCAATGAAAAGTCCGGTTTTCGATAACTTCCGAGTGCCAAACCTTCATGGGTGGTCGAAAAATTGCATACTTAGTGTCTATGAATTTGTCATAAGACACTCTCACAACGCCACGAGGTTTCGTGACGGTCGCATCACGAAACAAAAGTCAACCTTTGACCTTTTCTCAAAAACGTGCCATACAAAGCGAAGCTTAGAAATGACGGGTATTACATCCTCCTCCTTAGAAAAATTTCGTCCCGAAATTTCAAACACGTGGAGAAAACAACTCGAGTCTTGAGCCACGAACTTGTCTTCCAACCCACGTAACTTCCTCTTCGCCGTGGTGATTCCACAACACCTTCACCAAAGGAATCGCTTGTTCCTCAACTCCTTCACTTCTCGTTCCAAGATAGCCATTGGCCTCTCCTCGTAACTCAGATCCTGAGCAAGAACCACTTGGTCATGCTTGATCACGTGTTTTGGGTCGAACACGTACTTTCTCGGTGAGAAGCGTGAAACACGTCATGAACATCTCCGATGCTGGCGGCAAAGCTAACCTATAGGCAGCGGGCCTATTCTCTCAAGAACTTGAAGGTCCAGCGAACCTCGATCGTAACACCTCGCTTCCCAAAGCGAGCGACTCCTCTCGTCGGGAAACCTTAAGGAACGCGATCTCCGATCATGAACGAAGATCCGTCGACGCTTGTCGCATAGGACTTACGCACATCTGAGCTTCCTTGATCCTTCATTTGATCGATCGATAACCTCGACCGTCATTGAACCATCTCGGTCCTAATATCTTCCTCTCGCCCACCGTCCCGATAAAGTGGCGATCGACACTTTCTTCCGTACAACGCTTCATAGGGAGCCATTCCTATGGTGGCACGATAACTTTTGTTATAGGCAAACTCCACCAAAAGTAGTATCTCTTCCCAATTTCCTCCTCTATCGCCACGATTGCTTTCATGACATGTCTTCCAAAACTGAATCGTTCTTTCCGGTGACCGTCCGTTTGAGGATGGAATGTTGTACTAAGATTGACTTGGTCCCATTGCTTCTGCAGACTCCTCCAAAACCTTGGCGTGAACCTCGGGTCACGATCGGCGTAATCGATACCGGCACACCATGTAACCGTCGATTTCTTTGGCGTAAAGTCGAGCAAGCTTATCTAACCCGTCGTCGTCCGAATCGGTGAAATGAGTGACTTGATCGGTCTATCGACGATAACCCATATAGCGGTGTTTCCTCGTCGTGACCTTGGAAAACTCACCACAAAATCCATACCGATATGATCCCATTTCCACTCACGGGATTGGTAGCGGTTGCAACAATCTGACGGACGTTGATGTACGACTTTCACTGGCGACAAGCGAACAACGTTCCACAAACGCGACTACATCCTTTTCATCCCTTCCACCAAAAGTTCCTTTTAAGGTCTCTGTACATTTTGGTGCTTCCTGGATGAGCTGTATATGGTGCCTCATGAGCTTCACTCATGATTTTATCTCTCAATTCCCTATAGAGTGGCACACATAACCTTCCTCGGAATAGTAGCGCGTTGTCCTTCGCTTCTGTGAATCCCTTGCTATCTTCTAGCCTCGCTTTCAAACGCATCTTTTCTAAGAACTCGTCTCCTCGTTGCGCGCTCACGATGGCTACTCATCGACCCATCCTTCTTTTTGACGAGCAGGCTGGCGCCCCACGGCGACACGCTGGGTCGGATAAAACCTAGATCAACAGACTCACGCAAGCTGCGCTTTCAGTTCTTGCAATTCCTTAGGTGCCATTACGTATGGTGCCTTTGATCTTAGTGCTGCTCACGGTTCCAAATCAATAGTGAATTCCACTTGTCTATCGGTGGTAAACCAGCAAGTCCTCGGAAACACGTCCGGATATTCACACACCATGGCTCCTCTTTTGGCTGCTTGCGCTGTTCATCGTGCCTGTCAAACTTACCAAGAAAGTTTGTGACTTCCTCACGATCATCCTCACGCCCCGGTCTTTGAGATCATTGCACGCAAACACCCATCCTTATGCCGTGAAACAAACTTCCACTCCTTCGGCTGTTCGAAAAGCAACTTCTCTCGAGACAGCGTATAGTTGCCTTGTGCTTTTCAACCAATCCATGCAAAGATGACATCGAAATCTTCCATTCGATGACATGCAAATTGACAAAGACCTACGCTCCTGATTTCTACCTCACGGTTACGGCAAATCTCTTTTGCCTTTAGCACTTCCACGACGGGATGCTAATTTCGAGTACTACTGTGATTTCTTGGGTACCAAACCCAACCTCTCACACGCGATTCTCGAAGCGAAAGAATGTGAGGCTCTGTATCAAACAAAGCGGCGGGTATATCACTCATATGGATTATACCGCAAGATTTCGGGAGCTTGAGCTGCTGCTGCTGGCGATTCAAGGCGTACACCCTTGCTGCTGCGGTGGCCTTTGGTTTCTTGGCCTAGGGTGACCTCCTGCTCCGTTGTTTGTCCTCGGCGAACTGATTACGCCTCTGTGGGCTGGATCTTTGCCTTCTTGGCGGTACTGCTGCTAGCCTCCTAACGGACAATCTCGGCGAAATGTCGGACTTCTTACAACGATAACACTCGGTGCTACCTTGCACGCTTCCGAAATGATTCCTTTGGCATTTACGGCACCAAGGTTTTTCCACACCTTGCCGCATGGGTTGGAAATTCCTTCCCAAGGTTGCCTTTCTCTCACTTGAATGCCACGATTCCTTGGAATCTTTGGACCGCTTCTGGTTCCTTGGAACACTGATTGCCTTTCCTCGATCTTCCCATTTCCTCTTACCTCTTCCCCGTCAATTTGGCTGTCCGGTGGCATCGTTCTTTCACGGGCAACATTGACTCAATGTTTAATGCCGGTTCGAGGGCTGCGCATCGTCGGATCTCACGGTCGACGGCGAAATTCGATCTCGGTGGGTCCTCTCTCGAACCTATCGCCTGGCGACCTCGGTGCCGACCAGTGCGTAGCATAAGCGTGACGACGATTGAGCGGCGATCGTGCTCGGTGACCGTCCTTCTCCTCGGCGAAGATTCGAACTCGTTTTGCCTTCTGCGCTGTAAACGCCGAGCACGTACTTTTCCATGAGTTCTTCCTGAAATCTTCCCCGTATACCTTCCCCATTGTCACGGTGTTAGGGTCCTCTCACAGATTCCCACAATCAGCCTCATCGGTTAGGCGAAAGATCACGCAATTCGACTTTTACGCTTCGCGCACCGATGTATTGAAGATCCTTTCGGTGGATCGTATCCGGTTCTCGGCGTCGATCGGCTCGCGAGACCGTAGAACGTAGGGGGATTCTGCCTCGAAAACTCTCGATCGCATGCCGCTGAACCAAAGGTGGTTCTTGGGCTTCTTCCACGTTATTGTTCCTCTGGTTCCTTGTTCTCGGCATTCTGTACCGACGTTTGAAACATTAGAAACGCTTTCGCGTAGATAATCGGGTATCATCGCATAACATATATCATCACCCATATCACATATCATCACATATATCACATATCACGCACGATCACATATAATCATGCAATCCTGTCAACATATCATCGTTATGCATTTCACATAACATTATCATCACACATCACATAGATCATATATCATCATGGCATAGCTCATATCACATATAAGCATCAAACATAAACATTACATCATAGAAGCGGCGTTAGTATCGATAATATTGGTGTCCATGAAGGATTTGTCAAAATCAAGGTCAAGGTATGTCGGTCAAAAGGTCGGATATGAGCAAAGAATCGACTCGATTCTTGTCAAAAGATGCCGCTCTGTCCATGCTTCTAGCGACTTCTGTGATTGTCCTTGTACACACCGACTACCTAGATCTCATCCTCCATATCCGTCCACTATTCTCCGTTCGTCCCAGCGGTTCCATTTTGCCTCTCCTCATCCTCTCTTTCCCTTCCTATCAGGGCTTGAATTGGTGCCGCTTAAAAGCGATCTGCATGGAAGCAAGCCTCGTGGGTATGATCCCGTCAAGCGTGCCACGATCGCTGAGTATCGGTGAAAGCTGTGCCTCGAGTCCTGTCTCTGGCGCTTGCCTTCCTCAACATGCCCGACCTCGTAGTCATCGCTATCTCTGGATCACGGGTCCTCGAGTCCTCACTGTCCTCCTCATCCTCCTCCGGGTCTTCCTCCTCCTCGGAGTCTCCTTCCCTGGATGCCAACCTGATACAGTTCGGTGGCCTGAAAATTCTGATCCTGGGCCTCTTTCCTGCTACTGTCGGATGGACAATCTCTCTCGCCCGGGAGGTTCCTGCCTCAAAATCGTTCCTGGTCCGTCTGAAAGTGAGGATCGTAGATGGAGGTGTAGTGGCGGTGTATCTGATGCATGGTGATCGTCGGCGATGGTCGCTCTCCCAAAGGTTCTTGGGAACATCATCCCTATCATCAATGCGGATTGGTCCTCGAACATGCCTTGCTATCACATCCTCCTCGGATGGTATACCTCGATGATCGGTCCCTTGTCTCCATACTCGAGCAGCGAACTCGGTGAAATCAAGGTAAGGTGTCGGTGATAGGATCCGTCCCGAACATCACGTATCCTTGCTTTCGCCCACGGCCGCCAACTGTTGGTAGCCTCTCTATCAACCGATAGTAAGCCTCATATCTCGATACTTTCCCTTATCTCGGATCTTTCTCCATAATCCAACAAATCTCCCGAAATACTCCCAGCGGCTCATGGACATTCTGGTACATTCCACGAACTTACGGATCGCTCATCCATCTGTGGGATCTTAACCAACGTTATGCGGGCCATTGAATATCCATAAACCTACATGTTAGTTTATCAACATAACAACAAATATTCACGTTTCCTTTTTCTGCCCCAGTCATCTGGGTAATCATGTCTCAAACACATGTTCATTTCAACACATATCAATATCAATATCGATATTTATCATAATAATCACGTAAGCAAATACAGGATTCACTTACAGATACTCGTTTATCAAAATAAACAAGATTTTCAATCAACAATACATTGCTATGTAAACACATAGACTTACATCAACCATACATGATCACATTAATCACATCATATCATATAAACGATTTTCACATCACAATCGCATAGGCCCTTCCGTCCCATCGACAAATCATTTCCACATCCACATCAACATCCAACCACATCTCATCCACATCACGTTTACATCACGTAAACTCTTACCAGGCCAAAACACATGAAACCAAGATCATATCAAGCTCACATAGCCACATAAAGCACCAACAAATAAACACATACCTCATCCCCTTTTTAAAGGAGGCGGACTGACGGTGAGCTGAGGGTAGCTGTACCTGATAAACAGTTTAGAAGGACAAGTTCTAAACACTCAATTTCAAGAACGCACATGATATAAAGCAAACAAACTGCTTTGATATCGGATAACAAAGCTAGAGGTCAAAGCCGAGAACCATTGCTCGATACCAGTTGTCATGCCCCAATTCAGGAAGGCACGGATGCCGGGGTGTGATTAGGGGTGGGGGTTAAGAAGCGGGGAAGAAGGGGAATACATATAACATACATGATAAGAAGATGTGACCATGAAATCGGGCAGCATCTCCTCTATAACTAGGACATATCCTGAAGGGGAGGGGTGCACAAACAATCCACCAACAGAATAATATCGATACCATAACTTCGAAAACATGATCTTGGTTTATAACAAGTAATGCAAGAAAGCAAAATAGCATTACACCCTGTTGACTAGACCGGTCAACCACATAGCATGCTCATATCGAGACTCACAGCATAATAACATAACAAATCTTGTTCCCAATCAGAAGTAAATAAGGGACAAGAATACATCAATATCAGAGTACGTATATAACACAACATCGCGGAAGCATAGCATGAAGAACCCGTAGCTCCACCCCTCAGCGTCGCCCGTCCAGCCCTCCTCCATCTGTGAAAAGATTTGAAAAAGAGTTTGGGGTGAGTACTAGCGCACTCAGCTGGGGTTTTATCATAAATCAAAAGAATCATGATGCCGTGTTCAGAGCACTTACCTTAGAAGGTTTTAAAACATAAATCCACTTCTAAGTAAGCAAAATAGATTTTTCATTTTTCGATACCTGATCCGTTATTACTGTTACTCCCATCATAGAACCAAGAACCACGGCTCGGAACGTATCCCGCCAGCCCATCACATCTCATTCATTCGGCCCGGAACATATCCAGTCGGCCCATGCCCGGAACGTATCCAGCCGGCTAACTCGGTGTGGACTTCAGGGGTCAAATCCCCGTCAGAACCATAACCACCTCATTACCATTTCCATGTGGACTTAGGGGTCTATCCTTTAGAACCATAACCACGTGTTGGGGTCTGTCACTTCGATCAATACTCAAGATGGTGATCAACCCATCGAATAGAGATCCGTGCACAATCACAATATAACCATATCTCGGATCAGAGAACAGTAATAACTTCATCAAAACATTTTACGGCGCACATGTTTTATTTTGAAATATCAGAGTAAATAACTCAAAATAAGCATATATAACCCAACCTGAACAGACGAAAACGTTAACCGGGAGGTATCTACGGATCCGATGACTTCACCGATCGCCTTTGGTAGGTACACGGTAATAAGGCGGAACAACTTTTGGGGTCACATCCCACAAAGCAAAGCAACATCGTGATCAAACGAAGATCGAAGCAAAACTAGGGTTTCGACTTTACGAACCCATATTTGGCACTCTCGGGTTTTCAAATCAACTCGATGCGAAGGAAATATATTGGGGCATCAAGACCTATAATAGGAAACTTTCAAAATATGCATGCATGCAAGTTGACTCAAATCTTAGCGTGAAGAAGCTTCAAAAATCGATGCTATCCTCGGATCTAGGATAAACCATCCAAAATCGATGCATGAAAATGGAAACATAAGCAATATGCATAACGACGAACATGGAATGACAAACTATGTTGAAAATGGATAACCGGGCATGTCTTCCTTTAGAAAACTCGAAGCAACGGAAAACATCCGACATGCGTAAAGCGAAAACAGAAAAAGCGGAATCGGTACTTTAGTAGAATGCATAGCCGAAACTCAAAACCTAAAGGACCGTAGCCAAAGGTGGCTCGGTGGCCACCAAACCGGGCGCGCCTTCACGGCGGCGGTTCGGCCAAATAGGCCGGCCTCCGGCCGTTTTCTCGTCTCGTCCCTTTAGAATCCCGAGTTCTATGCTATACGATCTACTAAAAGGCGGAATCAAAACAAGAAAAGGAAAAACAGAAAATGGGGCTGCGGGGGAGGTTGATCGGCGGTGGTGGCTCGGCGAGGAAGTATGATGGCGCCGCCATTGAGCCTCCGCTCGATCCCCACTCCTCCGTGACTTCAGCGTGCACAGAGCTGCTCGGCTCTTCCGTAAACACGAGAGGCGAAGGAAATGAGCGTTGAAAATGAAGGCCCTAGCAAAATAGGGGGTTGCATGTTGCTTGTAATGCCCTTTTCAAAACGCATAACGACGCAACTTTTGCAAACGGACTCAAATTTTGCAAACTTGGTACCCATGGACACGAAATAAAATACGGACACAACGACTATAAACAAGATATGCTTTTAAAACACCAATGAAAAGTCCGGTTTTCGATAACTTCCGGTGCAAACCTTCATGGGTGGTGAAAACACGCATACTTAGTGTCTATGAATTTATCATAAGACACTCTTCACAACGCACGAGGTTTCGTGACGGTCGTATCACCGAAACAAAAAGTCAACCTTTTGACCTTTTCTCAAAAAACGTGCCATACAAAACAGAAGCTTAGAAAAGACGGGGTATTACATGACGTCCCCTTAAGGAGCTCAAAAGGTTTATTGTACTAAACCTTGCAGGTTAAGTTATCTCAAGTACAATAATAAGGTTGAGTGATACTACTCAAGAAATTAAAGAGATTAATTATTTTAAGTAGTCAGGACACTGTAAATAATTAATGGACGTGCGATATCTTAAATACGGGGATTTGTGAAGCCTAAGTGCGAGCCCGACTCAATTTCAGAAATAAAAGGGTAAGTCAGCATTTATTCTCTAGTGGCATGAATAAATGTTTATGAATTAATTTATGTTCTGGGCTGAACATAAGATAATTAATTTATTTGAGGCCCATCTTTATTCCTTGCATTTGATCCCTGGGCTGGCCCATCAAGGCCTGTAACTATGAGAAATTTCATCCACCACATAGATAGTCCATTTGGGACTCAGTTTTGATCCTCTTTATCTGAAGAGATATTATTATATTTATTAGATATGCAGAGATCCTATCCAAATGAGATCTAGGGTGGCATATAAATATAAGGTTAGAGAAAATCAAAAAAAGTCCTAAGAGAAGAATTTTCGAAAATTATACTATTCCAATAGTTAGGTTTTTCGAAAATCTCAAGGTGGGGAAGAAGACGAATTTCTGCAGTACTCTCCATATATTGTCCTAACTCGATATTGGAGTTTAGGCAATCGGGATACAGTCCAGAAGATCAAAGCACGAGTCTTGATCCAATTCTTGCATGACAAATTTGCAGGTAAACACGAGAAAACACCAACGTGTTGCAATTAATTATATAGGTGTATGCTAGGTGTATAATCAATGTATGGTGAATTAAACATCCAAGATAGATCTTCGGGAGAGGGTTAAAATCAGATTTCCCTACAGTGAGCTTTGATGAAATCAGCAATAATTTCTTTCTTTTCTTCTCTTAAGGGAAGAGCTTTAGCCCATTTAGAGAAGTAATCTGTTGCAACCAAGATATATAGATGCATCCCCTGATGATTTCGTCAAAGGTCCTACGACATCCATGCCCCAAGCATCGAATGGTCAAGAAGTGATTGTGGGATGAAGTGGTTCAGGAGGTTGATGAATGATGTTTGCATGGAACTGACAAGCTTGACATCTCCGAGCATAATCCATGCAATCCTTCACCATCGTTGGCTAGTAATAACCCATCATTTTGATTCGAAAGTGTAGCTATGGTCCTGATTAATGGGCACCACACACACCAGAATGTGCTTCTTCCATGGCCTTAGAAGTATCTTCATTGCTCAAGCATCTTCATTGCTCAAGCATTTTAAGAAGACTCCCTCAAAGACCGCCTATAAAGCACGCCTTTGAAAAGTATGAAGCGAGTAGCACACCGACGGATGTCGATTCTTCGACGTGGGTCATTTGGCAACTTATCATATTTCAGATAGTCAACCAACAATTTGTGCCAATCTTCTTCTTCAATTTCGAAGACTTCAACGACATTGCTTTCATTACCTCTGCCATCTTCATTTTCAAAAATCGGTGGCACTACTCAACTTTAGCATATTGTATGTGTATTTCACCTTCAGACATGGCTATTGTGGATATAAGTTTAGAAAGTGCATCTGTCTGCTTGTTTTCTCTTCTTGGGACATGTTCAAGTTCAACTTCACCCAGTCATCCGATGATCTTTTGGGCGTACTTGACGTATGGAAGCAATTCAGGTTTCTTGACCTCATATGATCCAATTATTTGGTTCACCACTAGCTTGGAATCTCTATATACCTTTAGGTGTAGTCGTTTTGTTTCCATTGCTATCTCTAAACCGAGGATAAACGCTTGATATTCTACTACATTGTTTGAGCAATTCTTAGTTAGAGTAAAAGAGTATGGCAACACTTGCCTTTCAAGTGACACAAACACAATGCCACCACCAACCCCTTCTCTATGAGATGCCCCATCAAAGAACATTACCTAGGGAAACGATATCTCTATTTGAAGTGCATCTTCATCTGGAAGATCATCACTCAATTTCCACTCAACAGGGATTGGATGGTCTACTAGAAAATCAGCCAGTGCTTGCCCTTTGATGGCTTTCTGAGGAACATATGTAATATCGAATTTTTGCAATTGGAGATACCAACTTGCAAGCCTATCTGATAGGACGGGCCTTGACATCACGAATTTCAAAGGGTTTGCTTTTGAGATTAGTCGCACTGTATGAGCTTGAAAGTAATGCTTAAGACTTTGGATGGAGAATATCAAAGCCAAGCACAACTTCTCAATTGGAGAATATTTTAACTCATTTGGCGTCATCGTTCTGCTCAAATAGTATAACACATTCTCTTTCCCATTTTCGTTCTCTTGTGCAACTAATGCCCACATGGAACGTTCTTGAGCCGCAATGTACAAGATCAATGATGGCATGCCACGGATGCTGCTAAGACGAGAGGTCTCATCAAATAAGGCTTGATGCTTTTGAAAACATTGCTGCATGATTCATCCCATTCGAATGGTACATCATTCTTCATGATTCTGCTAAACGGTTGACATCTTCCAACTAGGTTTGAAATTAACCTTCATAGATATGTCAACTTTCCTTGCAAACTCTTTAAGTCTTTGGTGTTTCAAGGCTCAGACATCTTTAGTATGACGTCGATCTTTGTCTGTTCAATTTATATTCTTTGGTGGTGGACGGTGAACCCAAGAAATTTGCGATTTGACTCTGAATGCACATTTTAGTGGATTCATTTTTAATTGGTGCTTTCTCAACCGCTTGAAGATCATTCTTAAATCTTGCAGATTATCATTTCGCCTTTTGGTCTTCACCACCAAGTCATCCACATAGCGCTCAATGATTATGTGAAGCATGTCATCGAATATTTTTTGCATCGCTCTCTAATAAGTAACGACAGTATTTTTCAATCCAAATGGCATCACCTTGTAGCAGTATATATCCTTAGGCGTACGGAATGCCGTAATTCTTCATCGCTCGGAAACATGCTAATTTGGTTATAGCATGATGACTCATCCATGAAGGACAATGCTTCATTCCCTATTGTAGCATCAATACTTAGTTCAGCGATAAGAAGTGGTAAGTCATCCTTGGGACATGCTTCATTCAAGTCTCTGAAGTCTCAACACATACACGAATTTATCCATTTTTCTTTCTTACTGGAACAATGCTTGAAATCCATGTTGGGTATGTGACTTCTTGAATGAATCCAACATTAATGAGTTTGTTTACTTTAGCTTCGATCAAGGGGACCAACTCTGGTCGAAATCAGTGTTGAGCCTGCTTGACAGGCCGCGCCTCTCTTTTGACAGCTAAATGATGAACAATTATCTCTGGGCTCAATCTTGGCATTTCCTTGTATGACCACACAAATATATCTTTGAACTCTTTGAGTAGTTTGATATATAAGTGTTCTTCACTGACAGTCAACAATGCACTGATATAAGTAGGTCGTGGATCATCAACAAAGCCTAAGTTAATTTCTTTCAATTAATCGACAATAGACTTTACTCATTCCTCGAATTGTTGAGGAGCTATTTCAGCGTCTTCTTCTTCAATAGCCACTTCCTCACATGAAGTGATGTGATTTGATGTGACAACATGCTCATTTATGTATACATCATTGGTGACATAATAAGATTAACCTATATTTTCTCTATCTTCTTCATTTTCAGCTACCTGTGTAAAGATGTCAGTCTTCCTCTTAGCCTTCAGTTCTTTACTGTATGTCACAAGCAATGTGGTGCACCTCTTCATGCAAGAAGGAATCAAAATTCTTAGTTTCTGAGTCATCTGTGGTGTTTTACTACCTTTCTTTATGTCTTGCCTTAACCCATGGCGTCTGCCAAGTTTTTTGAAGGCAGATACTCGTTGTACTTCCTTTTTACCTATTCTTTCGAATATGGATACCCTTTGAGTATTCTTTTTGGCAAAGGATTCTTTAGTTCCTTCTTCACATGCATAATTGGTGGTAGCCCTCTTGATGGCGATACGAACGGGGTTTTGAATGACGAACCCAACCCTACTTTAGGGTTTTGGATCGTGTGGTCGTTCTTTCTCAAAGGATGCTTTGACGTGGTGTTTTCATGAGGATTATATCCAGCACCGACGAGGAGCTTGTATGCTTTGGGCCCAAAATGCTTAGTAATTTCATTACTTGAGAATCTCCACCGAAAATTTCATTACTTGAGAATTCTCTATGTTCGATGGCACTGCTCTGCTTTGGTCGAACAAATCCTCCGAGTGGTTGAGGAACTAGCCTCTTGGCATCAATCTTTGTTAAAGGCATAGTGAATACTTCTATCTTCGGGGAAGATGCTTCTTTCTTTCCTTTTGACTAGACTCGGGTTCTTCATGTCGCTTCTCATCTTCATTTTTTGTAGTCCTTATTTTCACTATGTAATACTTGGTGTCAGCAAAGTATGACTCAACTTCTGTGAATGGTTTTTGATCACCGACTACTATCTTCATGACACCATCTTGATGGTACTTGAAGCATTAATGCAACGTATAAGGGATGACACCATTTTCATGAAGCCATGGAAGACCGAGAAGCATATTGTAAGATGTCTTGACATCAATTACATGAAGCAATACAGTTGATCTTATGTCGCCCATCAACAAATTTAGCCTTATGGTGCCAAGGGCTCTTTGTCATTCATGGTTGAATCCTTGAATCATCAACCGAATGCTAGCTAGCTCATCCAAATGAATTTCGAATTGCTTCAGCATTCTTAGTGGCAAGATGTTAACCGCTCACCCTCCATCGATGAGAACCCTATTAATTTTCTATTCATGGGTGAAGCAACTTACGAACAATGGTCTATTATGACATTCAGACCCAAGTTGTAGGTCTTTGTTGGAGAATGTGATTATCAAAACATCTTCGTCATCAATAACATTCGACTCAACTTGTTTTCTCACATGATCATTCACGTCGTATAGAGCCACAACACCTTCTATTATGTCATTGATATCAACAGTGAGAACATTTACGGAGGTGTTATCTTCCTCAAGATATTTTTCCTTCTCGAGCCTAGTGCATGATTCTATCATTGAATATGAAACAGTCATGTATGGGGTGTCGAACCAATCTATCGTACTTGCAGTACTTTGGATCATTAGTTCGCCCTACCTCGTTTGGCCGCTTCATCTAGGCAATTTGATGAGTCTTCTCTGAGCAAGTCGTCGAAGATTCCAGAATCCAAAAAAGAGTATTGCTTTTGTTGCATTTCATTGAGGGTCAACCTTTTTGTCCCATTTCCTGAGAAGTATTTTGATTGATCTCTTTATCATCATCATTCTTTATGAACTTGATAGATGTTGCCTTCACAGACATTGATTCTTTCTTTGGTGCTTTCTCAAATGGTTTTGTCCCCCTTTTGAATTCTTATTTTTCCTTGAATCTACGAGGTTCTTAGATCGGAGGTCCCTCAATTCCACTTGTTGCCATACTTAACTCCATATCATGGGCTCTTGTTACCAACTCTTCGAACGTTATGGGCTCAATTCCTCGCAGGATGTATTACAGGCCTCAATGCATCCCTTGAATGCATATTTTGATCCTTGCAATTTAGACATAAGTTTCTCCACCTGTTGATATAGTCAATCACTGGTTCTTCTTTGAACTGACGAGAACTCGTGAGCTTCACCATACTGATTGTTTTTCTAGTGCTGTAAAAGCGATTGAGGAACTCATACTCCAGCTGCTCCTAACTATCAAGTGAGTTTGATTCCAAGTCCGTATACCAGTCGAAGGCATTTCCTTTGAGTGAACAAACGAATTGCTTGACCAGGCGATCTCCAAATGTTCTAGCATTGTTGCATGTTTCAATAAAGTGAGCTACATGTTGCCTTGGATTACATTTGCCATCAAATTGTTGGAATTTGGGTGGTTGGTAACCATGTGACATTCTCAAATTGTCAATTCTTTGGGTATAAGGCTTGGAGTAAATCAAAGATGACTTGGAATTTTCATCAAACTTGTTTTTCATGGTTACTTCAATGAATTCCTTGAGTTGTCTTGCTTTGATGAAACCATCAGAATAGATTTGAATGTGTTTGCCAGGCGATTTTCTCTCGTTACGAGTTTTTTGCTTGTCGTCAGCTTCTTCATCATCGTTGTGTTCATTTTCTTCATCATGGATGTGGCTTGATTCTGCATTTTCTCATCTGAGCTTTGCAATTTGGACATCTTGCTCTTGGATGAATTTGTTTAAAGATTCGACCAACCTTGTAAGATTTGCAAGTTGTTCTTCTATGGTGGAGGTGTTTGTCATCATCAAAGGCGCCTCAAGTGTAACGTCCCACTTTTTGCATGCTTTAATTTGCTCTAAATTTTAAATAATTTACATTTGATTTATGAATATTTGACATGCTTAATTTTTATGTTGGACTCGAGGGAGTCTGTAGTTACGTCCCTAGCTATAAAACGAACTTCAGAATTTATTTATAGGGCCTTAATAATTTACTTTACAAAACTATAATTATTTTCTTTGTTTCAGTTTATTCATCCATTTTAATTTAGTATTGTTTTTAGAAATTAGTTGTGTTGAGGAGAAATAAATGACGAGCCTAAGTTATTAATTAATATATGTATAATTCTCCATCGAAGCCCAAAATGTTAGTATTCGTAGTCCAAAATAACTTGTTTGAGCCATCGTTATCTTGTAGGCCAGTTTAAATTTAATAGATGCTTATTTTAAAAAGAAAAATAAAAGAAAGGTTGTATTATTTTATTTGGATAAGCTTCAAAAGAATCCTAATTCTCATCAAACTCTCTCCCCTATTAATATAAATAGATGGTCCTAGTTTTGTTTTGGGAAAAATAAAAACAAAAAAAAGGCTGAGATTTATGAAAGATAAACCCATCAACTTATTTTTCTTGATCGTCTGAAGCTCCTGCAAAAGGTTCTTTCTCCTCATTTTTTTGGATCATTGTTTTCTTTTATTATTATTACTACTACTATCATTATTATTTAATTTAAAAAAATGGCTACGATATTAATATGTTCAGTTTTGTAGTTTGAAATTATAATTTGGACTTGCGGCAGTTTTGTAATGAGTTTTAGACGTCAATTACATGTCTCTGTAGATTAGGTCATTTTAAATTACTAAGCTACTGACACCAATTAATTGGATTGTTATTCTTTATTGAAGAATAATTTTGGATATTATATTAAGAAACATATTTGATTTGCAAAAGTTTGACTTGAAGTAAAAATAAAATAAAATCGGTAGATTTTTTTTTTGGTTTATTTTATAAAATATTTGAACTAAATAAGTTGGTTAAAAAAATTAGTTTATCGGTTAAGTAAATTGAATTTAAATATATTAATTGATCAATCAACTTTGACTGACATTCGAATTGTTCAATAAATTTTATAAAAGAAATTTACTTGTTCATTTGTTTTTGAAACTAATTAATTATAGTGGGTTAAAATGTGGAGTTTTATATATATATATATAATTTTAAGAATCAATTTATAATTTGAATATTTAATTTATAAATTCTACAGAATTCAGTGTGTATAGCCAGTACTCAATTTTCATTCATATTTTTAAAAATATCTCGTAAGTAACTAGTAAGCTTTAAATATATGGATTTTTTTTAAAGAATTTTAGATGAGATTATGGTCAGGCCCTTATGCAAGTAGTTACATTATTTGACTAGGTGTGGCGCAACCAGAACCCTCGTCTCAGAATTGATTGATTTTGATTTATTGTGCTCGACAAGACAAGGTGGGTGTAATTTTCTTTAACTTGCAAATATGTGATTTGAAATAAACGTATTTATTGTGAAAATGAAATTGGTTTGAGATATACTCTTTTATGTCCAACGTGTATATCGTGGTTTGGATTATGATACAATATTTATTGCATGCAGTGAGTATGCAAGTGGAAAGCCGTGACGGTGAGTCATTGGCTACGTGTATATCCTATGTCGGTGAGGCAGGATTTTAAGCCAGTGAGGCTGAGCCTTGACGGTGAGTCATTGGCTACGTGTATATCCTATGCCGGTGAGATGGGATTTCTAGGCCGGAGAGGCTGGATATTATATTGATTGCATGTGGTGAGTATGCAAGTGGATATACCGGTGAGGTAGAATTTTATGCCGATGAGGCTGAATATGATTGGCTATTACTTTCCTACAATGTATACACGTTTGGATAAAAGTAATGATATTCCTTGTTTTCCACCACTGAGTAAGTTTTTGTGCTCACCCCTTTTTATCTAAAACGTTTTCAGGTCAGTGATCGTGGAGCGATGTGGCGGTATGGGTGTACCTAGTGGTGTTATGTCTCTTTAGTTCCTTCCAAGACTTGTGCTATTTTGTTTAATTCTTTTTTTTTTATTATCGTTGTTAGATTTGAGTTATTAGGACTCCAATTTATCTCATGCTATTAGATATTAAGTAGTTTGCTTTGGGTTGTTGGTTGACGTCAGTTCTGTCGTGCAAAGTTTAGACTTTAGTTTGTTGGATTTATTATTTGGAAAATTTTATTTGAGAGGTTTTATTTATGTTATTTAAATATTTTATTCAATAAAAAAAATCACTTTGACATGTTTCCACTTTAGCTATTTTAGAAAAATATAATATTTTTAAATTATGAATTTAGGGTGTTACATCAAGTGGGTAACTTGTGATAGATTTTGCAATAGGGGATGTGAAGCTTCCTTTAGAGCCAACAGCTTCTTCATTTAGAGTGGCATTGTGTTGTTCTTTTCACCTAGCGATGACTGACTTCGAAGCTTCTTGAAGTTGTTTGGCTTTGATTCGTGTTACGGCGCCAATGTTGTCTGAAGAGCTTTTGAAGTGACCTTAGTTGCATGTTGTTGGGTGAACATCATTCAAGATTTTGGTGAAGAATAGAGATGAGAGGTAGAGAAGTCCCATCGGGCGTGTCAGAATTTTATAACATAAATTTTCGTATTTAATTGGATAAACACGAAATTGTATAATTTGGAATTAATACATTTGTGATGAGTTCGATCTTCTATTTATCCTCTGATTCTTCTCTTCAATTTGAGTTCTTGAACGATCTTCAGATATTCTTCAAGGTTTGTGATTTCAATGATGTTAATCTAAAGGACATTCGTCTTGTTTTCGAATTTGATGTTGATTTGATTTGAAGTGTTGAAGAACGTCTTGAGGATCTTTAAGTTTGAACGTCAATAGGGAGAGTTTTCACCATATTTCCAATTGTACATCGTCTTTGGAATGAATTGGTCGAAGAACACGACGATTTGCACGAAGAACGCCTTGAATGCTGAAGGAGACTTCGAATGTCGGTGAATACTTCGCCGATGATTCTTCAATTGTCTTGAGCTCTTCAAATCTTCACTTCTCTTCACTTGTCTTTATGAATACCTTCATTCCCCTATTTATAGATGTAGGCTAGTGGACTTATGAGCCTTTTGGACCCTCAAACCATGGGCTTAGGCTTAGGTGACATTTTATGGCTTATGTGGCAATTAAGGCATATTTGACGCAATTTGAGTGCTTATTCATCTCCGAGGTATCGTTGTCATATGTCGTTCTCCTGTTTACCGATAAATTAAATATTAACCATATATCTATTTATTTTGAAATAAATTTCATTAATAAAATAGAAACATAATTAATTATTTAATTTTAAATTTACATGTAACAATAATAACAATTTTTAATTGTCTACAGGTATATGTAGAAGGGCACCTCTTCCGGAGAACAAATAAATATGTCTTTTGTTTATCAGAGTCATTTGCTTTTATTTAATGTAGCATCTTATATTACAGATACATAAGATACACAAAAGTAATAAATATATCCTGAAATATAATTGGAACAAAGTACTGATACCAAAACTTGGTTATGTCACAAGAATGATTCCATACTTGCAGTCAAGTTTTCTGCTACAAGCATATTCACATGTGTACATGAGGACTCTTTCATTACAAGAATATGATTTTTTGACTGAACAACTAACATATAGCTGCAAGGCTGCAGGAATAGAATTAATCTTCACTCATAGACTTGTAAAATCACATTCACAGAAATCTGAACAAGAGTTAGATGCAAAAAAAGTGGCTGTCTTAAAAAACCAACAAAAATGTGTCAAGTGGCTCTTTAGATATCTATCTTGGATGCATTTAGCCATTGAATGGCCTTTTGCACCGTCATGATCAGAGTATAACTTCTGAGTTTTCGATTGCCTGAAAAAGGTCGATAAAGAAGCTGTTATATGGCAGGAGAGGATAGATCAAATAAATGTTGCTTTGATGTGTGCGAATGAGAATTGTTGTGATTCGTTCATCAGGCATTTGGATTTGCAATTAGTTAATAGCTGGGCATGGATTCTTCAGCAAGCATTCTCAATCTGTTGAGTTCGGGTAACACCTCAGTTCCAAGATCAGGTCTGTCTTTCCTCCTCAATTCCGTGCACTTAAGTGCTAATCTGGCAAAAGTTATGGCCTCTTCGACAGGCCAGTCATGAACTTCTGGGTCAAGCATCTCAGCGAAGGTCCCCCTCTCAATAGACTTCTCGACATGATGAGTCAATCCCATTGGGGACTTGGCTGTTACAATTTGAAGCAGCATAACGCCAAGTGAGTATATGTCTGATTTTATGCCAAGCATTCCAGTCTGTTGATATTCGGGGTCTATGTAGCAGAATGTTCCAGCTGCTGATGTCATTCGATATTGTGTAACTGAATCTGCTACTGAAGGAGGAACAAGCCTGGCCAATCCAACATCACTGATCTTGCTCACAAAGTTGCGGTCAAGCAAAATGTTGCCTGGTTTTAGATCTCTGTGTACAAGTGGTTCTGGCTTCGCCTGATGGAGGAAAAGGAGTCCAGTGGCTATTTCTGCCGCTATACGGAATCTGAGCTGCCAAGGGAGCACTGGAGTGTTTCCTCGCCTGAACAGGCGATCATCTAAGCTTCCATTAGCCATGTACTCGTAGACAAGGCAGCCATATTCTGGACATGCTCCTAGGAGGAGAACCATGTTAGGATGTCGAATGCAACTCAGAACTTCAACCTGAATCATGGCATTCAACAGAAAGAGTTAAATTATCAGGAGTTGTGCCTGTTGCTGTAACAAAAGAGAACCTATATTACTTTTCTTTGAATCTGGCATGTTTTTTCAGCCTCTAAAATCCTATTTTTCACAAATTGTTTCAACAAGTTATGGTTGAGTAAGATGAGGTCCTACTTCTTTGTTAATTTATTTAGTTTTTTTTCTTTTTTAGAGAAACAGAGATTTCGCTTCACCAAGTATTCAGGTAAGAATTTTGATTTTCAAATAATGAAGCATTGCTCCATGCAGAGAAGATTGAGATTTTATAGGTTGAATTTAGTGTATGGAACTTCCGCACCTCTTGCTGAAACTGTGATCTTCCCTGGGCTGCATCCGGGCGAAGAACCTTTATTGCAACTTGTGTATGATCTAGGCAGCTCTTGTAAACTGGACCATATCCACCTTCCCCAATTTTACGAGATTCTGCAAAGTACTCCGTGGCTAATTCGATCTCCTCAATGGTGTACTTGCGATATCTAACATCACTTTGTGCCAACTTGTCCAGCACTTTCTTCTTCTCCTCTGATTCTTTCAGTGCATTCATTTCAGCATTGACTCTTTTTTGTGCTTCAAGTTCAGCTGTTCTTTGAGCTGCTTCTGCTTTCTGGATAGCAACCCTGCATTTTTCTTTCTCCATCTCTGCAATTGCTAATGCCGCTTCCTCAGCTTGCCGTGCCTCCTCAAGTCTCTGCTGTTCTTCCATTTTCCAGCGGTGAAGCTCTAGTGCCTACAAAGACATTCGTGTCCCTTAGTACTCCTTTTCCGGTTTCCCTATTGTGCAATACAAAATTTATAACATTACTTTCTGTTTGGCTGTGAGTGCTTCTTTGCATGCTGTGCTGTACATGTCCATTGTCTGTTTGAGCTCCTGCTTGAGCCTTCTCATCTCTGCTTCTACATCTTCCTGCATACATCGTGTAACGTTAATCCAAGCGAGAGAGTTATAGTACACTTATGTCTAAATGATTCTTGAAGCCATTTACAGAATTGGTGTGTCCTTACCAGGTTTTGGGAACCTGACCATGAAAAGTTTCCGCTTTCCTGCGAGCTGGTTGAGTAGACTCCGAAACTGTTAGTTGCATCAGATGATCGAGCATTGGAGAATGGAGATCCGAAACTTATCCGGCTCTCTGGGTCGGAGCTGGTGGAGAGACGAGTGGGCATGAAGGGATCCTGATCGAATGGTGACATCATGCGGTCGCTGCTTGGCCTGGTCGAGCCCACAAATGATATGTCGCTCTCGCCCATTGAAAGCTCTCCATACGACCGGTTAGCTTTGCCTCTGGTGAAAGGCGACCTGTGTTTATGCATGCACCGTTATATTTCCTTGCTTTTTCTTGAATATGCACTAGATAAAAATCTTCATAGTTACCTGATTGTATCTGTTTCTTCCATTGATGACCTAGCTACATATGGCGCTGACGTACTACCTGCGCGGGGGGATTCAGTAGTGTTGTATTGCGTGGTGAAAATAAAATGGAAATTGGAAGATTGTGAAAGACAGACCTCGTCCTCCATTGAGCTGCGCGTAGCGTGCATCGTGCAGGCTACCCGAGTTATGCAGCGAACGCTCTCTTTGAGGGGGGATCGAGGGAGATCTGCAGGATGCGACCTTCCCTTTGGAGATGGAGTAGACGGTGCAGTAGTCTGGCGCCATTTTGGTCACGCTGCCTGGAATATCAACAGTCTTGAATCTTCTGTGCCGAGAGTTTTGTAAGTAGCCCTTCTTTATGTAGTGTTATGCATATATATGAATATATATGTGTTGATGGTGATGAAAAAAGAAAGTGTAACATAAGGTGAAACGGGCAAATTGTTACCTGACGAAGCCATTCTTGGATGAGGAACCGATCACCAGCGTCTCAATGCAGTTGTTCTTGACGTACTCGCACACGGCCTTTGCTACGTCGGAATCTTCTATTATCACTTCATTGACTTGAATCTGTGCCAAGTATTGGTGCGAGAATGGGAGATATAGGAAATTCTATCGAGGAGTTTGTGTAGCACATATTCATGCATGCTTGAATCTTAATTTCGAGAAAAAGTTGGGGGGTCCTTACATCTTTGCGGGTGCAGAAGCAACGGAAAGGAAGGAAGAGTTCTTTGGTGGTGTCGTTGTCAGAGAAACCCATTCGACCTCCCACTGAAGCATGAGAGGTAACAATTAGATAACGAGTTCCTCGCTCTTGAATCATGATATATATCTTTGAATCTAGAAAACTATTGCAGGAGCAGACAAAAAGTGGGATAAAGGATCTCGTCTGTGCTCCATGTTTTGCAAATATTCATGTTTCGATTCATGGCTGCAAACGAGATTCGTGCAGGGAGAGGGAGAGGGAGAGAGAGAGAGAGAGTACGTGGAAAAGAGTTCTTGAGTTTGACATGAATTAGGGTAACACTTTTGCCTTTGCCCAAGAGATGATCGACAGCCCATTTCAATGCAGCTTGGCTCCCTTTGTCCTTGTCTATGGCTACTGCAACCGTCTCTTGCTTCTTATCTCCATTCCCTCTTTGGCTTGTCATTTTTCAATCTCGATATATTCTTGGTTTTCTTTTCTTTTTCTGAAGTAAATTTTGTGGATTAGCCAAGCGAGAGAATGGATTTCGCTAAAAGGTTTAGAGACCCTCAAGATCTCTATTTCCCTCTTGGAAAAATTTTGATCAGTTTGAGTTGGTTTCTGACAATGAATCCTGTTTGAGATTCATCGAGGCACCAAACTCAAATGAAATCCATGTTGGTTGGAATCTTTTATTAATTAGTTGTTCATTCTCCTAATAAGATGGGTTTCAGCTGCACCATCCGTTGCCATCTCTTGTTTTCAAAATGTTGAGTGGTGATAGATAGAGGCCTCCCATCCGAATTCTCAGGGTTGATTCTAGTCGCCCCAAAACGGACATGTGTCTCGTATTTTGTTATTTCCGGCATAGTATATACGAACATCATATGTTGTACACGTACAGTGATGTCTTATAAATTAGAATATCAAACTAAAAATTGAATATTGTGGTCGACACAAACGTTTTCTGAAATATCAAATACAAATTACCAATTAAAAATAATTTAAATATGAAAGAATATTATTAATTGTAATATTATCTAGAGTTGCATAAAGAGGTTGGACGTGTTCAAATTGTAATCTTATTATGTAAATTTTCGTAATTAGCTAGTGTTACTTTAGTCCAACGCTCTTTGACAAAATAATAGACATTGTGTTCCAAAATTGAATTTTATTTAACTTCAAACTTAGTTTCATGGTAATGCAGTCATGTGTAGAGATGTCAATGGATAGTTTTACTCGAACCGATCCGAAATCTTTCATAGCCCATTTAATTTTAAAACAGCGGTTTCCGATTCCAAGCTCGCTTTAGATCCGGACCGTTTAGACCCATAGTTTGATGATCCGATCCGGTCCGGTTTCGGTTCTAGTTCTAGAACCAGAATTGATATTTATTTATTGGTTTTGGTCCGAGTAAAACTTATCCATTGGCAAATCAAAGCTTAAGTATGCTTATCAATAAATCGGTTTTACCTATACCAATCCGGAAACTCATAGTCCATTAAATTTTAAAATAACGGTTTCGGTTCCAGTGTTGGTCCGGTTCTGATATCTAATGGATCGGATCCAGAACCAAAACATATACTTATTTATTAATGTTGATCCAAGTAAACCCACCGATTGACATCTAGTCATGTGTGTTGAAATGTTCTGCAATACATATTTTTGTTCCGATTTTATTGAAGTTTGGTAATCATGTTGTATGTTATTTGTAGAAATCAAATATGTATGTCTATGTATATATTACTGATGCTATTTTATACCTTTAAGGGATCGTGTACTTTTGAGGATTAGTCTAAATAAATAAAAATAATATAGATTAATTTATTATTTACTTAGATGAATTATAACTTTAGTATATTCCATAATCTTAGACCTGAGCTAATATTGTTCCATAGAACCGCTACTACTGTTGCAGTTTCCTAATCAGTGAATACCCCAGTCGCTAAAAAAGGAAGAAAAGGGAAAAAGGAGACTCCAACACTAACATACGGACTGTTAATTTTAATTTGTATCAATATTTCTAATCAACTTTTTTTCCACCGGAGTAGAAGTCTCTTTAATTTTTCGTGAAAATGAGTCATCTGGTTTAGAATTATTAATTATTTTAAAATAATTTTATGTGATGATCTTGCCCCCTAAAAATATTAAGTGATGATGCAAAGATTGATTATTTTCACGGTTGAATTGAAATTCCAAATCACCCTCCATACACAGATCACGTCTCTAACTCTTCCGTCGTATAAGTATTATATATTTTGTATTTAATTATAATTACATGCATCGTACAACTCAAATATCAATAACATTATGAAAATACATAATATACATAAGCCGACGCAATGCAATAAAAAAGAATGAAATACATTAATCAGAAAGTGTATAATTAATTCATTAATAGTCTCTGTAAGAATCCCACTTTAATTCATATAAACATATACATTACAATGAGCTGCTTCTCTAACAGTCTGCTGCTTCTACCAGACCGTTTTCTGACTATCATCAAATCATCAAAGAATACCAAAAAAGAAAAAAACCCAAAATCATCAAAAAGCTCAAACAACAATCATAGGATATGAACATCTTAAATCTAATTTTAACTTGAGCAAGGCGACGATCGCAGCTAGTTTCTTAGCTCTAAATTGATCTCTGCATGCATACATCAAACTGCAGTTTCTCTCTCCCTCACCTCCTCAATCTGCTGCGCCGCCTCCTTAATGTCCGGCCTCTCATCCACCTCCGCCCTGCAGCACGCAAACCCTATACTCAGCAGCTTCACTAACTCCCCCTCGCACTCCCCCTCTCTCTCCATGTCGGCATCGAACACGTCAGCCCCACTGGCCTCGTCGCTCGCCACCGACTCCACCCATGCGGCCGCGTCAGCGTCGGGGGCGTCCTTCCTCGGCTTCAGGAAGTCGGCCGGGAACTGCCCCGTGAGGATCTCGAGGATGAGGATCCCGAGACTCCACACATCGGTCTTCTTCGTGATCCGCCCAGTGTGCTTGTACTCCGGCGACTTGTACGAGATCATGTGCTGCTCGGCATGCTCCTGGTTGACGATCGGGACGAGGCCGTAGTCCGTGAGAGATGGCGTGTTGGCGGGGTCGAGGATGACGTTGGACGATTTCAGGTGGCCGTGGGCTGCGGTGAGGCTCGGGAGCTCGTTGTGGAGGTAGAGGAGCCCCTGGCGACCCCTTTCGTGATGGCGAGGCGCGTCGGCCAGTCGGGTATTTTCCGGCCGGGGCGAGATCGGTTGCCGTGGAGGAGGGCGGCGAGGCTGGTCTTGTTAACGTAGTCGTAGACAAGGAGCTTCTCCTCGCGGCGGTAGTAGAAGGCGACGAGGGGGACCACGTTCGGGTGGCTCAGGCGGCCGAGCCGCCGCATGTGCTCGCTGAAGTCCTGCTTGCTCACGTTGCCCATGTGCCGGTACCGTTTCACCACCACGATCTGCCGCTCCGTTAGGGCAGCCTTGTAAGTGGAGCCGAAAACGCCGCTGCCGAGGATCTCGGCTGACGCCTTGAGCAAGTCCGTCATGTCGAATATATCCCGGTCTTCCTTCAGGAACGTGATCCTCACGTTGCCCTCGGACTTCTGCCGCTGGTGAGCGCCACCTGGGGAGGACGGGGCAGAGGGCGGGCAGGCCTGACCGAGCTCCATCCTGTCCAGATCCGCCGCTCCGCTGTCCGGAGCGGTGGCGGAGGCCGCGATCCCCGCTACCTCTGCAGGCTCATGTGGAGGGGAGCGGCGGCGGCAGAGGATGATTATTACTGCCACGAGCGCCGCCACGGCAGCCGCGATGACGAGTGACATCATTATTATTGTTCCAACAGACAGGCGCACCGGGTGATTCGCGCACAACAACAGTGGGGTCCCGCATATATCTTTGTTGCCTGAAAGTGAAATAAAAGATGTAATATTCCCTCCGACCACCAAATTAGTGCATTTAATTCCATTTTGATCTGTCCATAAAAAATGTTCATTTTTCTTTTTTAAAAACATCAACTTTATATTTTTACCCTAAACTTATCCATTTATTTACAAAAAAAAACACTCGTGGTCCACCTTTTTATACTCACTATCCATTAATATATTTATTTATTATCCAATGACATACCATTTTATATACATCTACTTTACATTCATTATAGTTTATTAAAACATGTGCCACCAAAATCAATGAACGATTTTGATGGATGGAGGGAGTATTATTTAATAGTAATAAATATAAAAAAGTTGGGGAAAAAAAGAAAAGGCGATTCACCTAAAAATGCAGAAGCCTCCAAATGGCTGAGGCCGGGAGGGATCTCGCCGACGAGGGCGTTGTTGGCGACGCTGAAGTTTCTCAATTGACCTTCTCGAAACTGCGGTAATCCGCCTTGGAACCTATTGTTCTGCAGCATCAGCTCCTGCAGCGCCGGCAGACCGGCCAGCGACGCCGGAATCTCGCCTGAGAACTCGTTGCTATCCAAATCAAGCTGCACCAACGCGGCCATCCCCACGAATGCTTTCGCCGGAATCGAGCCGGACATCTTATTATTCGACAGCGAAACAACCCTCACGTTGGGGAGCACCGCCAGGTTAGGCAGTGGCCCGGCGAAACCATTACCGGCGAGGGTCAGGGTCTTCAAATTGGGCAGCTGAGCGAGTGCGTCAACGTCGATCGTCCCCTCCAACCCCATGCTCTGGAGCTGGAGGCCGCCGACGGTTCCGTTCTCGCACACAACACCGATCCAATTCGCGGTGCTGTCGGTGCATGGCCGGGCAGGGGCGGTCCAGTTGGCTAACACGGCGGCGTTGTCGGTGATGGATGCCTTGAATTTGAGGAGCGCGTCAACTTCCGGCTGGGCGGAGGACGGCGAGGTGAGATGAAGGAAGACGATGAGGAGAAGTGGGACGATTGCATGCGAGGTTGATGGGAGAATGATGAGTGATGTCCTAGCCATTGTTATGGCGTAGGAGCGACGGTGTTGGTGGTGCGCGCACTTTCGGGTGGCGCAAGGCCGTCGGCAGGAGCTCCTGCCGGCGACAATGGCGGTTGGGTTGAAGGGCAGGAGAAACAAATGAGAAAACTGTGTGGAAGAATTGAGGACTGCCCAAGAATTGTTTTACTGTTTCGTTTTCTGCCTAGTCATTGTGTCCTCTACTTCCTACCGATATATGTGGCCGCGTTTTTGCATCAGAATCCTGCGCTTTGCCATTCAATTATTGGATATAATAATATTCACTTCGAATACTCAATCTTTATATTTTTATTTTTTTCATATTTGATTTTAGCTCATTATGTTTGTATTTCACACATATGATCTATGAATATAGGATTTACAATAATTACATCATTTGATAATAACATAGTAACGCCTACTATCTATGACATGAAACTAATATCATAAGAAATAATACTGATTTAAATTTATGAGGCTACATTAATGCTTGTCTGGAAATCCAAAAATAAGTAAATAAACGGCAGTTGCGCAGAATACAACATCCTAAATATGAAACAATAGTTTGACGGCAAGAATAGGTTACACAGACAAACATGGGAACTTTTCAGGTGTAGCACCAATTTCTGAGCTTTTGCTCAAGCTAAACCCTAATTTTTCACCATGCATAAGATGGGATTGTTGCTATAAGATTGGTCACGTTCAAAGCCAAAATGAGAATGAGGTAGCTAGCTACCTCAAGGGATTAAGCAAGTTTTCTTGTCAAATTCTGTATAGCCTACATCAACAAGGCAAAGGCCATCTGGGGGTGCAGGCGGAGCAGTCGCGCGCCTGCATGTTGCATCCATCAGCTTTATCAATGCGTCTTCTTCTGCACCAGCAGCTGCTTCCCTAATCGCTGTTGCTACGAGAACTCGAACCATCTGCTAAGCACAATAATTAATGACAAAGCAATGAGATCGGCTAAAAAGATGTCTCAAATAATCACATAGTCTATCCCAATCTCTTCGAGCTATGCTTTGATAGTGCCTTCAATTGTTCTCCGTGTGACGGAAATATGCTGAGAAATATCTTTTTGTACACCCATGGCCATGGTTCATAATGTTGTAGGTTTTTTTTTTTTTAAATTTTTTATGAGACAACAGAACTCATCCTATTCGTTGATAAGTGTTGGGGATTATACTACAGTTAGGAGTGAGTGCTACATATTGATCATGCTCAACTTGAGACATGCCATATACAGAAAATAAAGCAAGCAGAAAAATAGAACAATGAATACTACATAAATATTAGGATCAGATTGGGTTATCACGTAGCGAGGATTGTGCAGTCACATTATTGAACTTGAACTGATGTAGATGGTATATATGCAATGTTAGGGTGAAAACAAGTAGCTACCTTTCGCAAGAAGCGATTAGCGACCAACTCAACACACATTACCTTGCTGCTGACTCCATCCTTTCATATGCAAGTATTAAAAGAAATCAGTAACTATATAGAACAAGAAAATGACATAAAAGTGTAAATAAACCAACCATAGTTGATTCAGATTTATGTCGATGCCATAAAAATTAGCATGTATTCTCAACCTTAGGGCAGGGTAAATAGGCCTGTGCAGCTCGTGCATGGAAGACAAAGCACTCTGTTGGTGGACCACTGCAATATGATGAAAAACTTGCAGTTAGAAGTGAGGCCACATTGCACAATAAGGAATAGGGAATGGATCAAATGAGAACCACATCTTTTTTGCGAACTCTGCGAACCATGCATAAGACGTTGAAGATGATGCACAAAACGGTATAAAGTTGTGCATAACGAAAACTTTCTAAAATTATTTTGTTGTGCAACAATTTTTAGAAAGTTTTCGTTATACACAACTTTATTCTGTTTTATGCATCATCTTCAACGTTTTATGCATGATTCTCAAGTTCTCAAAAAAGATGAGTTCTCACTGGATCCAACCCCATAAGGAATATATATATATATATATAGGGATTGGATCCAGTGAGAACTCATCTTTTTTGAGAACTTGAGAACCATGCATAAGATGTTGAAGATGATGCACAAAACAGTATAAAGTTGTATATAACGAAAACTTTCTAAAATTGTTGCACAACAAAATAATTTTAGAAAGTTTTCGTTATGCACAACTTTATATCGTTTTGTGCATCATCTTCAACGTCTTATGCATGGTTCCCAGAGTTCGTAAAAACGATGTGGTTCTCATTTGATCCACTCTCTCTATATATATATGTATGGGTTTATGTACATAAGTACATACATCTCTTAACGTGTGAAATTGTAGAACAATGCATAAGTGTATTCTATACATGCACAACATATATAAAATAATACATATTATAAATATATGCATTTTACGTAAAATAAAGGCACAATGCACTGTAAAGACATTTGTATACATATGCATTACTTCATACATATTGTGCATGTATACAATACATTTATGCATTTTTCAGTTTCATATATAGGAGAGGATTAACGTGAAAACAAGAAAATGATGAATACATCGAGAAAGTTACTGAATCCAAAAAATGGAATTTTCACTTATGGGATTCGAACCGGGTGAAAAATCCGAATTTTTGATTCAGTAATTTTTTCCAACGAATGCAATTAACTTTCATAGTGATTTCATTTTGTTTATAGAGAATTTTTGTGGTTCTTAGTTCTCACGTTAAAAATGATTTTTATTTAAACCTCTTCTTCCCCTCCTCTCTCTCTATATATATAAAGATTATGGAAATGATTTTTAACTCATAAACCAAACTAGATATAACTTATGAACGTTGGATCACTTTTAAACTATGTCGATGGTATAATGGCCAATATGCCTGATGAAGATAAAATAACTAAAAGGCATGAACATGCAACTTGGGTTCAAATACAAATAATGTTTTTACACAAGAAATGAAATCATAAATGAGTCTTCCAGATGTGATCTATTACAAATTCACAGATTACTAGATCGCTTCCCTTTATTGATGTAAAGAAAAAACAATCTGCAAATGCCAATAGGAACATGAAATCAGATTTTCAGTTGAACATTGTCAAACATAATAAATCAAGATATTATAAACACTGTTGCGAAAAGCGCCGGAGGCGGCCGCCTCGAGGCGCGCCTCAAAGCGAGGCGGCCGGAAATCGCCCCGGGGCGATCGCCTCCATCTGCAAATCCCGCACGCAAGCCTCACCGACCGCATCGGTGCGCCTCGGTGAGCAGAGGCGGCGCTTTCGCGCTGAGGCGGAGAAGAGGCGGGTTTAAGCAAAATTGGACTCCAATTTTAGTTTTGAGCCCAAATTAGACGAGCCTGCATTTAAATTAAGACTAAGCCCAACCCTAATCGAGATTAATCACAAAAATTTTAAAAAGAAGAAGAAGAAATTGAAGAAATTTGAAAAACAGCACAGCGCCTGCACTCTTCGTAGCACCGCGCCGCCCCGTCGTCGGTTGCCAGTCGCCCCAGCACCGCGCCGCCCCGTCGCCACTTGCTGCCGTCGCCGTCTGTGTGTGTGTGTGTGCGTGCGTGCGTGCGTGTGTGTGCGTGCGTGCGTCTGCGTCTGTGTGTGTTTGTGTGTCGTGTGTGAAGTTTGAACTGTGAAGTGTGTGAAGTGAACACTGAATATTCATGTATTGTTGTATCTGAAATAATAATATTAATAGCTAGCTTCCAGTGAAGACTAGACATTACGTGAATAAATATATGTCCGGTTGCATGTGTCTTGGTCTATGTGCATGTGTCAGTGACAGCTTATATACATAGTAGCGTGTACTTTTGCTAGTGAAATTAAATCTTTAGAATCTTTTACCTGCAACAACAACCACCCTCCAGCTACTCTTTCATATTTCCTCGATTTTTTATGCATAAATTTTATTTTATACTTTATTTATAATTTTTTGATTTTTTTATTCTTTATTATCGTTTATTGTCGAGGCTTACGCCTCGGACCGCCTCGAGGTTTACCGCCTCGCCTCAAAAATGTAAAACGCCTCACTCCCGCTTCACGCTTTTTACAACATTGATTATAAACAAAGCCACACGGTGAAAGCCTGGAACATGTTCAGATTTGGCTAAGCCAAGACTTAAGCCCAAAGAACACTATGTGACCACAAAATCATCAGAAGGAGATGCAATTTCAAATATCATTTGAGTTGAAACCATCAATCTTACGTGTTTCTTGAGGCCTTAGTATCTCGTGCAAACATCCTGAAGGAAAGTAATTTTCCTTCCAGTTGATGTAGTAGACGGTCAACATGGCTTACTTCAAAAGTGAATGGTTTGCTACCTGATTGTTCAGTCCTGCCATAATCATCATCTTGATCTTCACTACTTTGCTCACACAGGCCTTCAACATCTTCATCTTGGCAAACAGCTTTATTCAAATTATTATTCTTGCATTCACTGATTTCATCATCCACATTTTCTTCATTGAAAGGAAATATATAGAAATAGTGCCTCCATTTTGCAGAGAAATTAGGATGAAAATCACGAGAGACCTAAAATATACGAGGAACACAGGCGAGTTATCATTCCAGAAATTCTTGAGATATATGCTCTTAGATTGCTTCATAAGTACAATTGGAGAACCCATAATGACTATAATCTTCATAACTGAAATGAAACCTGAGAAACAGAAGTGACCCTTATCTTCCCTGGTGCTGCAGCTTTTAGCGCATCTTCAATGTCTAGAGCTTTAACATCTTTTCTCCACGTATCTAAGCAGACAAGAAATTAGCTGAGCAATTCAAATTGGTAGAAACTTATATAAAGCAAGGATGATGTAATTAATATATAGACCATGACTTGGGGAGAATCACGGGTAGATGGATTGTATGTTTGCAACATCAGCCTCTACCCTAATTATTAGATGAAATAATTCTCAACATGTTTCATATGATTACTAATATATTTCTGGGTTGTCATCAGCCAAGACCCTTCTTTTGTAGAAAGATGGCATAAACATATGATCAAATACCAAAAGGGTTTCTTGGGAGGAACAATTTTAAAATGAGTTCGTCTAGAAGCAAGTCGCACTGTAAGATGACTATGGCAAACAGACAAACATAGGAACTAATTCCAAGATAAACCAATGAAAACATATACATGAAATTTAGCATGTACATATGCAAATAGAAGCATACAGAAAGCACAAACTTGTCCTAGAGCTGTCACCCCTTTATCTGTTCGCCCGGCAACGAGTGCGCAGCCTTCTAATGGCAACTTTTTTTCCTTCAACAGCTGTGCTTTCTTTTCATCAACAAATTTCCCAAGAGAACTTTCGACCAATCTGTTCATAAAAATAATAGTAAATGTTAGCTGCTCACCAGAATGAGCAGCTTAATTTATCTTTTGAAATTGGATAACTAAAAAACTCATTTAAATAAACAAAACCACTGATGGAAAACTACAACGCTCACCCTTGGATGGTATTTAAACCAGGCTGTTTCTGCCACCCATCAAAAGAATTTCCATTGTAGGAGATAAGTATTTTGAATGTGGCCCTCTCCCATCTCCCAGTTCTACCCTTAGCTGGAACACTTTCTGATTCAGGTTTGTCAGAATCTTCTGCAGTGTCTACATCATTTGTCTGTGTAAATCTAAAAACATTAACCTTGAATATACACAACAGAAGAATCCTAAATACAGAACAGGTGTTTAAGATCCTTGAAATTTGCAAACCGATTTCTCAGCAAGTGGGAAAAGTAAACAGAACAGAGTTACAAAACAATTACTTAGAAATGTAGCATGAGATAAGAGACTTCTTGTACAAGAAACTGAAAAATTAGAACAAAAGAAGGAAATATCAAATATTGTAGAAGTCTTTCTCTGTATCGGATTTATCTTCATGGTGCTTCCCTTCCCATTCTAATCATTATCATTAGGATAGCCAGATAATTTTGAATCCCAAAAAAGACCAACTAATTTCAGGGTAATGCATCCTCTTAAGTACTTTGTCCATTCCTTGTCAACAATTTAAAATCAAACTGTTAGAACATAATTGTTTCAGTTTCTCCAGTAGTCAGTACAGTTTCCAACTGTTCCAAATGCTAGCAAGATTAAAATAGACAGATACATAATTGCTTTTCAAATAAGGAAAAGGCATATTATATTGTCATTCATATGCATAAATTTGGTGCTGCTCCTATCCAAACAGCACTTTACACTTTGCCAATGTGGGAGAATAAGAAGCCTCATATTTAGCATACTAAGGAATAAAATGACAGATAGTTGAAGAGGGTAAATACCATATTCATTTATCCTAACAAACACTGATAAAGAGTCAGAGACTCCCGAGTTACAGAAAATGCCGGACTCTCTAAATAATGATAATTGCCGAGACTTACGTTTCATGACATTTTATTTTAGAAGATAGCATATAGCATGGAACGGTCATGTGAAATACATAAGTAATTAGCTAAAAACTACTAACTCAAGTATCAAAGTTATCACTCATAATATAAAGGAACTAAGGAAGCAGATAGCTCGCATCGATCCACAAAACTGATGTTTTCAACCCGCACCACAGAATTTTTTGTCTAAAGAGAAAAACAAATAGATAATATCAAGAGTTCAACCTTTGCAACTTTAACAAATCCCTACCTCTTCCCGAAACAGTTGAGGCAGCGATCGGCGGCCATTCACCACATCCAAATAAAAATCATTAATCTTTTGCCACGGTCTTGCATACATGAACTCGTAGCTTTCCCTGCCAAAACCAAGCACATTCCCTCGTTATTACAGTAGCATTTCACTAACACAAATTCTACACTCATTATTACAATGAATCGTTACTTATCTTCAACAAATTCGTCGGATTAGTTCCAACAATCTTTCAGCTAAATATTAGAGCTCAAAAACCTAATTGAGTGCATTATAATGATAATAACCGCGCCGGAATTGAAAAGTTGGGAGGAATTGACTTACCTTGCAGACCATCTGTGGAGACTGCAAGAGTCAGTGTGCTGGTAGTGAACGAAATCCCTCGAAGGCGGTGGCACAGGGCTCTCCATCAGATTTCTCAGCCGCAGAACAACCGCAGTCCCCGGCTGCTTTATCATTTATCTTCCAGTTATGGAGCTTTACTATTTTTCTTAGATTTTTTATTTATTTTGATATGAAGGGTCAGAGTAAAACTTTTTTTTATAGGAAAAGGGTCGGAGTAAAATTAAAACAATATTGTACCTGTTTTTGAGTTGAAAGAAAGGGGGAAGTAAATGTTGATTTTCTTATATCATGAAAAGTTTGTATTTAATTTTTTTCAATGATTTATCTATTAAAATTTTTATTTTTTATTTTTAGAAATATCAATTTCATAATTTTTACCTTTATTCTACAAACTTATTTACGGAAAAAAACATGTGTCCCATCTTTTACTCACACTATCCATTAATATACCAATTTATTATCTTCATTGTCCACTTTTCAATCTCACTACCTATTAATGTATTCATTTGTTATCTCTACTAATTTTACACTCATTATAATTTAGTAAAATTTGTGTCACAAAAAATAATGTAAGATTTTGGTGGACGAAGTGAGTAATTCGTAAAGTTTTAGTAACAATTATGCAATACAATATGAAGGCGTTTGGTTTGGTGGATGAGTTAAATAAGATTGATAGGATAGAGCGAGATGTGATTATTTGGATTATTTAGTCTTATATTTGGATTTATTGATTGTGATGTATGATAAGTTGAAGGATACTAAATTGTACCGTAATACCACAATTGCCCTTTTAATCCATTTTCCTTCAATTTACAACCACATGAAAAAGCATAGTAACATTATTATTATTATTATTATTATTATTATTATTATTATTATTATTATTCAAAAATAACTTAATTAAATCTAAAATAATTGAAAAACTTAATCAATTAATTTAAATGCTTAAAAGAAAAAATAAAACATCAATTCCATCCTAACTAATTTATAAGGCCAAAATTCTTTAATTTAATCCAATACATTATTGTACTATTCTTAAAAATCCAACTGAAAAAATAAATTTGAGCCCATGATGAGCCCAAAACACAAATGCTATATTTCATTTTCATCTTATGCACCTTCCTCCCCTTATTCTCTCTCTCTCTCTCTCTCTCTCTCTCTCTCTCAGACACGGAAGAACGATTCTCTCTCTCTGCCTCGTTTCTATCCTCTCTCTCTCTCTCTGATCCGATGCCCAACCGTGGTTGGCCTCTCTTTGAACCGACGAGGCTTCGTCGTCCCCTCTATCAAAACTTGTAACAGCCCACCAAACCAAAGGACGGATTAGCAGGGACTATTATTTGGGACGGAATCAAGAATTTAAATAATAACATAGAACACTGAATTGCGGGACATATATCGAGAATATTTCTAGAACTTCAAGCGTTTAAGGTTTGACAAAACATATTGTACATATGACTTCATAATCTAGCAGCGGAAAACATGTGAAGTACACATGTGACGATGTATACTCAAGATTCTACTTATCAGCATCAAAAGATTCGACTGCTCAACACTGCTCTATCCCATCAATCAGCTCAACCTACACATTTAAAAACAAACATGCAGGGCTGAGTACAAATAATGCACTCAGTGGACTCATTGCCAAAACATTTATCAATTTTAAATTACACTGCCCCATCACAGTAAGACACAAGGGTTTTATTTGAAAAGGCCTTGTGCTTACTAAAACATTTTCTCATTTTCTCAAACATCGCCTACGCAGGCATTTTCTCTTGTATGTATGATCCATATCCTTTCTCATATAATATCTCATAACTCATCTTGCGCCGTAGAAGGAGGCCTCATTCCACGGACGTTGTGACCGACCGAGAACTCTTTCAGCACACAGTCACCTATAGTGCACATCTGATCCTTGCCACTCCGGCACATGATTCGAATTCTCAATCATCCTTGCGAGTTCTAGCAAGGATACGAATTTGCTGATCTCATAAATTGGGAGCGACCCAACAACTTATTAACTTTCACAGTTGGCTGACCAACAACTTGATAGGATTCATACATATAAACATAAACACTTTGGGCAGATAATCATCTCATCATTATTTCTCAACAGAAAGCATTGTAAATAAATACTTTTCATTTCGAAGAAAGCATAATAAATAAAACGGTTTTCGAGTAAAGCCCACCTGGTACGTAGCTTTTCAACAAGACTTTCTTCTAACGTCAATGACCAAATCGCGTTCCACCTTTACGTAAGAAACTAATTTAGTACGTCGGTCACGTTTTTCTAAAACGTCCAAGTCTAAAAGATTCGATAATCTTCTAACATACTTTGTATCCTTTATCCCACTTAGTACGTCTTATACATCTTAGTGTAGCTATTCAACGAAATCCATATTTCGACTAGACGTACAACATAATGTTGTTCACACATTAACGTATTTTATACGTTTGCACTCTAATCAAGTCATTTGACTTCCAAAATCATATATACTCGATTTTTAATCGATTTCTAATCATGTTCTCATAAATCTCAATTTTCACGTTAATCAACTATCATGCTTCAATAATACACATAAGTATGATCTAACTTGATCATAACACTTCACTTTTCAACCTTACGTCATTTAATAAATTGTTTCGACGTAAATATAGTATTTCTTGTTTTAAAAATCACATAAATTCATAGTATGTCTAAAACATGTTTTTAGAACATAACATGTGATTATACTTGATAAAATAAGTTTAGAACTTTTAATTTCAAACTATATAGCTTTCGGCCCTCTTGGTTTATTTTTCAAAACTTGCACATAAATTCACATATCATACTATATTGTCATAGGATCAATAATATGTAATCATATTAGCCATAGAAAAATTGTACATCAAATATTCCTTAGACTATAGTTTTCAAAAATTTCAACTTATGAACAATTAATTTCCAAAAATCTTAATAAATTCCCATAACACTTTATTATGAATCTACATCAATAATATGCTATAATATTATTCAAACATGAATCATATATTAACATACTATTTTTCTAACATTTTCGGTAATTTTGGAAATATATACAAACATTTTCCAAAAATTTCACATAAAATCATACAAGCTTATCTAATACTATAGATCATTATTCCATGCTCAAATCAACAATTAAAAATAATTCTCATCAACATATGAACATCATAAACTTTCGGTCCTTTCATAGAATTTGTATATATGCTCAACTTTATACTAAATTCATAATATATGCTTCTAAACATCATATAAACATAATTACTAAACAACTTTAGCATATGAACAATATTTCTTAAATTTTCATCATAAATAATATAAGCTCATAACATATGATTTCATGGATAGAATTCGAAAATTTTAACATGTATTAGAAGCTCGTAACGTTTCTAACCTTTTAATCGGAGTTGATTTCCAACGACAATGGTTTACTAGCTTAAAATTTTGAAAAGAATTGATGAACTTTCTCTCTCAATTTTCTCTCACTTTTTCGGTATTAATGGAAGCAAATGAGAGCAAAATATGGTTCTACTCTATTATATAAGCTTTAGCCACTTGTGTACAATTATTACATAAAATGACAACTATATAAACTTGCACATTAATGTACAATTTTTCGGTCCACTTGATTTAGCTTAGGGACAAAGTTTTAATTTTCATCATATTATACTTTAATGTAATCATACCTTATCACTTAATTAATGTACATCACTTTCACGAGTTCCACAAACCTTGTTTTATTCAATCCAATGTTTCGGTCATCATGGATAAGAGCAAGACAAAATTTATACTTTATCCTACCTTAATATAATATCTTATCTCATATTTAATACATGTCATTTTCATTTTTATCCTTATCACATAATAGAGAAAAGCGGTAAATAAAAGCATATGCAATCATATTATTCATAGGGTTTGTCAATCCATAATCTAAATCTAATTGCAAATAAACGAAAGCAGAAAATCATGAAGCGATATAAATCAACGGAACATGAAAACAATCCATCATCACTATGGAATTGAATTGACATAAATCATCAAATAATAATACTCGAAATTAAATCCAATAGGCGATGATCGAGCATAAATTGATGAACTAAACATTCAATGATGAAAAGAGAATAGGAATTAAAACAAGAATTGTATACGTAATGTTGCACGAAGAAATGCCGGTGAAATTAAGAAAATACTGCGGAGAAAACCCAAAATTCAAGACTCAAACGGCGACCTAATACGCGCATATATATAAAATAAAGGTGGCGCCGGTTCGACTGAAGCGACGCTTGAAAGCGTTACGCCTTAACTTGAGCGCCGGTTCGGAATGAACTCCGGTGAGGAAAGCAGCGCGAGGCGGCGCGAGGCGACGCGCTGGTCGACGGCAGGCGGCGGAGGCTAAGCTGGCGCTGGGCCAGCCGCCGGAGGACGAGCGCGGCGGGCTTGGCGTGATGAATCGGCCGAGCAGCGCCGGGTGGAGAGGCAGCGGCGCGCGGGGACGCAGATGGTATGGCAGTGGATGGCGCTGGATCGCGTCTTTGGGTGGCGGGTGGCGGGCGGCGGACGTGCAGCCAGGTAATGGCGCTGGAACAGCGCGCACGGGCGTCGAGGAAGCGGCGGCGCGGCGTGGCGTGGCGGGCGGCGAGCAGCACGCGCTTGTTGAACGCGCAGTAAAATTCATGAACGCACGCTTCGGTTAGCGCCTTGGTGAGGCGCTGGAGCGCGGGCGTCGATGCGGCCTTGCGCGGGTCTTGCGGGTGGCGCCGACGCGCGTGCGGGCGTGTACGACTTTGGTCGTTCGACCCGTTCTCCTTCGTCTGAACTCCGATTTACGATCCGCTTTCGCCTATGAACTCCTATCGAGATGCTCTTCAATTATATCGGATCCTTGGCAGATCTAATTCATCCTATTTTCTGCCGTTTTCCTGCAAAACATCGAGACGAACGAAGTAAGTTCGAATCAATAAATATTAATCGAACCAAAGGCATAAATAGGACAAACCATAGAAAATGACATGTAAAACAATACCAAGAATCATCACAAAATCATACCAAACAACTCCCCCACACTTATCCATTTGCTTGTCCTCAAGCAAAGTCTATACTAATAAGAGTCGAAAGATAACTCATGCAACTTTACCCTTATTCTAATCAATCAAACCTTATTGCATTTCCCCCACACTTGGTGTTTACGAATTCAAAGATAATGTGAAATAAATCAAGAACGGCAATTGATTTTCAATAAATAAAAAGGTAATCTCTGCTCAGACCCAACTCTCCGTTAGGGGTGAACTAACTAATGTGGTCACCTTTAGCAACAAGTTTCTTTTATAAAGCACAAAGAATGTTTTATGATTTTGGAATAATATTCGAAGGTGCACTCTCGATGAACTCGAGTCTCCTAACGTGGTTTCCATGTCCATTTCTCAAATTACGAGAAGAGGACATAATCCCATCCTCCATTTCAACAATCTCAATGAATCTTGGAGCTTTCATTCTCCTCATTTTCTTCTTCTTTTCACATTTTTATATATAAAATGAAACAAGTATATAGCAACCACAATGTTAACACTCTCCCTAACATTAGCCGGACAAATCACATCAATTTCCCTATTCATTTTCTATCAATCACAGTCTAAATCGATTCACATTATACTCAAATCATATATCACCAAAAGTTTGGAAATTCAAAATCAATTTGATCAATACCACGAGTTCGGTTGCACAAATCAAAATCCTAACTTACTCGCATATACAATATTTGATTCCAAAGCATGAAAGCACATCACAAAGCATACAAATAGATAAGACACGCACACTAAAGCGAGTAAACATCCCCACACTAAATCGAAAGACCGCCCCAAAGTGCTCAAAACATTAAAAGCACAAAAGACCATAGAGGATAATACTTCCACGATAATGAGCGAGTGTCTTGTTGTAGAGTTGGAGCATCACGACTTTATCTTCTTCGCTACCAACGTTCCAAACCGACAAAACAAACTCAACGACAACGAGAAAGATCAACAAGAACAACAAAACAAGACAAAAAAGAAAGAAAGAAAAGAAAATAAAATTCATGGGTAAACTCCACGTAGTACTCGGTTTAACGTCGTGAGTCCGACGTGTTCGATCAACGGACTATCCATAGTCCTTCACCGCGAGGAATACCATCTCGGCGAGCATCGGTAGCAACCTTATAAGAGCAGAGGATAGTAAAGAAAGCAAGTAATACATCAATTAAGCTCAAATCAAACATCCTATTTTCCAAAGTAAAAAATAACTTCAACTCCTACTGACAATACTTTGGTAAATTAAGATGTTGATAAATTATAGAAACTACCTCAACCTTTGACCTTTCTTCATCCTCCTCCAAGAGTTTGGGTAGCTCTTTCACCTCCAGTGGGTTTGGCATGTCATCAACTTGAATGCCCACTCTTCCTCGTCGGTGAATCACGGTATCAACTTCCTCGTGGCTCGATTTTGCTCCTCATCCTCACGTGCCCATTCTTCATCAATTTCCACCTCCTCCGGCTGCAGCTGCTCTTGGTGTCTCTCCCACCACATCTTCAACAATTGGGTCACTTTCAAGAATAGTGACCGCTTTGGACTGACCGGATTGGTTTGGAAGTTCCCTCGGCGACGTTGTTGTTGATACTCAAACCACTTGCGACAACCGGTCCCACTTGTTCCTCTAAACGCTCAAGAGTTGCGTCTCTATCATCTAATGGCGAACTCGATGGTTGGTGGTCGCTTTGAGCCCAATAGGGTGAGCTTGGAGGCTCCCTATGCATCTTGTTAAACAACTCGTCCCAACTTCTCGGTCATCATTTCTAATTTCGCTTATGGCGCTGATTTTGGTGTCAAGATCCACATCCCAAGTCGGCATTTGAGATGGAGGTGGGCTGCTGGGTATGATTGCGGTGGAAGCGGGCGGCTATTGTGGATATGAGTACCGAGGTGATTGTTGTGGGTACTCATATTGAGGTGGAGGATGTGGTTGCTCCCGGTAGGCATTGTAGGATTGATCCTCATAGTCTTGGAGGCGATTGTTCCCGTGAGGATTGGAGGCTTGATCCTCATAGTACGGTGGAGGTGGTTGATCCCAATATGGATTGTAGGATTGTTGCTCAGGGTAGGGATCGTAGGTTTGATACTCATGGTTTGGCGGGTATCCCTCAGAATAATCGAATTGGGCTCCTCATTCGAAAGAAGAATTTGCCCAATACGACGAACTTTCCTCCCCCCAGCCTGCTTGACCACATTCGTACTGCTGGTAACCCTGCATTAACAGACACCAACAACAAAAACAAGATCACACGCACCAGGGGGAGAAAATAACGAAACAGAACAAAAAAGAAACACAGAAAACAAACAACACAAACAATACGCCTAAAGTTTTCCCCGGCAACGGCGCCAAAATTTGTTCAACCAAAAGTATACTCTCAGTTGACTCGCAATCGTACGAGGTGTTATAGTAGGTAAAGCTAACCCTAGTCGTCTCTCAAGGAAAACTTAACAGGGCCTAATGTTCGTGTTGCTCACAGAAAAACGATTAAATCCTAAACACTCTAATACCAATAAGGGTTTTTGAAACATACGAGGAATCAAACACGAGAATTAAACAGCAAACCTAAGCCAGGGTTGTCAATCCCGAGCTATACTAATAAAGCAATAAATCTAGACTAGGGGTTGTCAATCCCTAGTTGAACTCTGGCGATAAATCAGCGGTAAATAAAGCATATGCAATCATATTATTCATAGGGTTTGTCAATCCCTAATCTAAATCTAATTGCAAATAAACGAAAGCAAGAAATCATGAAGCGATATAAATCAACGGAACATGAAAACAATCCATCGTCACTATGGAATTGAATTGACATAAATCATCAAATAATAATACTCAAATTAAATCGATAGAGCGATGATCCAAGCATAAATTGAAGAACTAAACATTCAATGATGAAAAGAGAATAGGAATTAAACAAGAATTGTATCTCGTAATGTTGCTCAAAAATGACGGTGAAATTTAAAAACGGCCATTGCAGCGGAGAAAACCAAAATTCAAGACTCAAAGCGGCGACCTAATGCGCGCATATATATATATAAAATAAAGGTGGCGCCGGTTCGACGGCGCACGCTTGAAAACATTATGCGCTTCAACTTGGCGCCGGTTGAAATGAACTCCGATTGAAGAAGCGGCGACGCGAGGCGAGGCGCCGGTCGAAGGCGAGCAGAGGCTGTTACTGGCGCTGGCCGCCAGCCCGGACGGGCGCGGGCGGCGCGGCGTGATAAAGCGCGCACCGAGGCACAAGACCGGTGGAGAGGCCGAGGCGCACGCTGGGCGCGCATGGCCGAGCGGCGTGGACGGGCGTTGATCACGCTTGGGGGTGGTGGTGGCGGGCGACGGACGCGCAACGAGCGCCGGTGCGGCGCTGAACGAAGCGGCTGGGCGTCGGGGCGGGCGGCGAGGCGTGACGAGGCGGGCGAAGCGAAGCGCTCTTGTTGAACGCGCAGTAAAATTCATGAATGCGCTTCGGTTAACGCGCTGGCCGGGGAGCGCCGGGCGCGCAGGCGTCTGATGCGGCTGGCGAGTGCTTGTGGCGTGGGCGTTCGCAGCGTGCGGGCGTGCACGACTTTGGTGTCACACCCCGGTTTCAGGAGATAAAGAAATGGGCTACGTGGACGATACAACTAGCCTTTATTTAATAAATGGATAATATGCCCTTAGAGTTGGAAAACACATTCTTGACAAAAGATATATCATAATTGTACATAACAAATATGATCAAAATAATATTTATACTATCTCCGACAGCGGGATCAAGTTCGAAGGTCCGAGACGAAATGACATTTCATACTAAGCATATATTATATGTAAATAACGATCGCTATAAAAGCGATGACAAAAGAGATTCGGATTAAACGGCTTAGGAATATTAATATGGTCGAAAGATAGTCTTCACCATGTGAAGATAAGACAGCGGAAGTAAATCAACATATTCTTCGGAGAAACATCAACAACCTTTCCTCAGCCTCGCACGTCTCCACCAGCCGCTCAATCTGCAAAGGGTTTTGAAAAGCAATTGCGGTGATACTAATATACTCGATGGGTTTAGCCATTTGAAAACATTTGCGAAACCATTTGTTAGAAGAATAATCCATGCTTTGAACAAGATAACATAGAAATATTTAAAAGCATTCTATGCATACGTAAAAGCAGTTATGGATCCATTTTCGCCTCTCATCTATTGGTGTCGCTTTGTCAGCGTGAACATGTGGGCAGCGACACGAGATCCACTACCATGCATGTTTGAAATAGGAGGAACCCAAGTCGGCGATGCGAGATAAGTGGGGCGACCCACAATACCCCTGTGTGTACACTAACCACGACTGTAGGCGATCCAATCGCTTCTGTTGGCCAAGATCCGATCGTTAAACAACAGGAGCACTTTACACAATAGAGAGTTAAAACATTTATAACATGGATATTCATTTGCATTTTGATAAACATTTAGAGTTCGATAACTCGTAACATACTTTGGAAAATAAAACCCACCTTTATTGCAACAAATCCGAGCAAGCGAAAGGATTTGTCGGATCCTAAATATCCTCTTCCGTAGGGCCTACAAGATAAGTTCTCAACTTAAATTATAGTCTAAAACCAACCTTAACATCTATCATAAATGTCATCACGTCCCTAACTAGATTCGCTACACCGGTTTTCAAAATTTCAAATTAAATCTTAAAATTTAATTTTTCACTAAAGCAACAAACCCATGCCGACTTTGACTTTGAAAGCTTATTTGATTTTGAAAAATCAAATTATCAAAAATACTTTTTACTACGAAAGTATTTACAACTTTAGTTTATTTCAAATAAACTATTTCATGATGCACATATAATCAAGCAACATAACTACTTAATATATGCATATAATAATATTTATTATGTAATTCATTAAGAATTTACACATTTAACAATTAATATTCTAGAATAGTAAATTCAAGTCTAAAATCACTTATGTATTCTGAATAAATCAAATAATCACATGATAATTCTCTTAAATATATGTACATGCATAACTAAATTAATAAAAATAAAGAACCAAACTTATGAATTTAATCTATGCCCATTCTAAATTATCGCTACTTAAAGATTTCAAATTATGATGCTCACTTTTATTAAAATGTACAGCCCATATGTTGGAGGCCAAACACAAATGAATTAAAAGAAAAACCATCTCTCTTTCTCTTATGAATTTCGTCCCTCTCTCTGCCAAACACAATCTCTCACTTTTTCTCTCTCTTTAAGAGCACTCCAGAAGCTCTTTTCTCTCATATTCTCTCTCTGTCTCTCAAAACTCACACACACAAACACACACATCACAGAGAACACACACACACTCTCCTTCTTCTCTCCCATTCTCTCAACACTCTCTCTCACTCTCACAGACCCTTAAAAGCATAAAATCCCCAAAATCAAACCCCATTTCTCTCCCAATTTTTCTTCATGCCGCCGCTGCTACATCTCCGGCGACCCCGCGCCGGTAGCCACCACCTCCTTCACGTATGTCCGCTCGTCTACCTCCCTCTCACTCAAACCGTCTCTCTCTTCTCTTAAATAAATCCGAACAGAACCCCCTCCATCTTTCTCTACCCATCTCTCGTACCTTTCCTATTTCCGGCAACAAAGCCGCTGCGAGCCACCGCCATTAAGGCAACAGCACGCCGCCCTGCACCCAGCGTCGTTTCCCTCTCTCTGCTCCTCCTTCTCCTTCATCCAGGCTCCGCCGCCACTGGAATCCGATGGTCTCGGCAGCCACTCTCCTCCCCTCTCGGTTCTCACGCCGTCGCCAATCTCCTCGTCTCACTCAAACAACAACAGCAGCAAAATTCAAGTACAACAGGAAAAGAAACATAGCTATAATTTATATATATATATATATACACACATGTATAAAGATTCATCCTCTTTATTTTCTTAGTATTAATGATTGTAGTTGTAATTGCACAGATTGTCAATCCTTCATTTTCTTTTGATTCTAAGCTCCTGTTTTAGTCCGTGAGAATTTGTGTTCATCTCTACTTAGTGGTCTTGATTGATTTTGTCAATGGATGTGAAAAGGAAAACAAATAGTTTCTTATGTTGTTGTGTATAATTAAGAACGTCAGTTTATCAGTGGTAGCTATATGTAGTAAACACACATTATGCTCATTGGGATACTGTTGAGGTTGAATAACAAATTACAGGTTTGAGAGGGATAAAGAATGAACCTTTAAGAAAGGATCTTGCTTGAGAAATTGCAGAAATGTATATGGGTGATCAGAAGCAAACTCTTGCTGTTGAGATGATTGGAGAATGGAGAAGAGGAGAAGTTTGGAAGTCTGAAAATTTTCGACTTGGTGCAAGAATTGAGAGCTTGAAAGTGGATTTATAGAGGAAAATATGAGACGTGGAAGAGGAAAAACCATAGAGCTTAAACTGTTAATTAGTTTCAAATTAATCTTCATAAGTAAAAATATCTAAAATATTTAGGATTTCTTTAATACTCTTAATAGCTAAAATATTTCAGTTCAAAAGTTTAAAGGGCTCCATCAATAAAACATTTGGCCAAATACTTAAATTTAAAATTAAAGCCTGGTTGAATCATTAACCCAACTCATTTTACGACGGACTACAACTCAAATGTCAGCAAGCTTCATTTTTGTAATTTTTTTTTTTTTAAATTCAAGATCAATAAATCGACCTCGTTTTTCTTTAAAACATTTATGCGAATTCAAAATAAATTCACATAGTCATATAATTGTATTTGATAGATCATCTTAAATCCGATTTTGTTTCAAAACTTTCAGAAATTCATTGTTGGAATTAAAATCCATTTTTTTTTCACCGGGTGTTGAATCAACTTAAATTCTAAGCTCAAGAATCTTCTAAAAATATATTTGTAGAAACACGGATATTACATCCCTCCCTCCTTATAAAAATTTCGTCCTCGAAATTTCATACATTTGCTACGAAACTTAACTTCTAGTTCTCGCATTTTTCTTTTTGTTCGTTTTGATCTTATGTAACCTTAACAAGAACAATTTACGTGTTCTTTTCTGATCTCATTGTCGGGCATCCACTCGAAATCTAAGTCTTAACTTAAGACTAACTCACCATGCTTGCTTTTCTGATTCCAAGAATCATTACAGAGAACTGACATTTCTATTTTGTTGTCCGCTGCTATATTTCACATGCGTACTTAAATATAAAGGAGTAACAAACTCCTAAATCACAATGTATAAAGGTACGTCAATTTAAGACGATCATACCTTCTATGTTTTCATGTGCCCGAGCTCCTGCTTTGTTGGTTAAGAGCATAAGCCCTAGCCAGGTTGAAATTTGTCTTTAGTTTGGTGGCGATTTCCAAATGGTACTTGATTCCTCCCATGAGGGCCAAAGTTATGTGGTTGCGGAATTTTATTGTCACCAGTGTTCGTGCAGTTTCTTGCAAAATGCCCAGGTTGCTTACATCTAAAGCACTCGTTAGAGCCTATCTTGCATTCATCAAGTGATTCTTTTGACAAGTTCTACATAAAGGTTTTTCTTCAGCCTGCCCTTGTTGTTGTTGGTTTCTTCTCCATGGTTGCTCTCTTTTGTTGGGTTACCTTCATTTCTATCTTCCCATTTACGTTTCATTTTTCCATAGTTTTGGGATGGTGCTTGTGTGGGCACATTCACTTTTGTTTGGGGTAATATAGCCTCAATGTTTAGAGCTCGCTCAAAGATTGAGCGCACGTCAACGCTTCCTTGACTTGCTAGAGGGATCGCTATCTCGGCGCAGACCTTGTCTAAACTTGTCGACACATTTTTAAATACGTGTCGACTAGATGCGAGCATATCAAGTGATTAAACATTCGATCGTACTCAGTGACCGTCATATTTCCTTGTCGTAAATTCCAGAACTCATCCTGCTTCTTTTTCTTATAGCACCCAGGGATGTATTTCTCATATAACTTCTCCTTAAAGTTATCCCATGTATAAGCCTCCCATTGTTCAGGGGTCAATGTTCGTTGCACTGATTCCCACCAAAAATCAGCCTCATTTATGAGTTGGAAAATTGCACATGTGAGCTTTTCCTTGTCATCACAGCCAATATGGTTAAGTATCCTTTCAGTAGCTCTCACCCATCTCTCGGCATCTAGAGGATCACCAAGGCCGTCAAAGGTAGGTGGATTGTGCTTGCGAAATCTTTCATCTGTCGTACGTCCTGGTACGATTCGTAGTTCAGGTTCACCTTGGTTAGGTTCTCTTTCTCCTTCTCCAGCCATTCTATAATAATATTTTGGATGGGAAGACGTGATAATGTCATATCTATATCAATAATAATAACTAGGTGTGTTGCGTAAAAGAAGACAACACACATCAAGGTATGAATCTTATATATATATCACATGCCTCAAAAGAGGACTTTCATATTTTCAGCAGAATAATATATTTTCAAGAAGATTCTTACATACGTATACATAGTTTAAAAATTAATAGGATTTTTAAACAAAGAGGACAATGTTATACAACAGATAATTTACTGTTAGGATTTATTCATTTACCCTACTATACCACAGTAGGGTTTGCTCTCTTGTATAGCTTTTGCATTGGCTTATGGAAAAATTTTGGTTAGCGATTTTCCACATTTCTTCCGTGATTAGAACAAATTCTAGCGAGGTGCCTGAATCATCGTTACTTGTAGCAGGTGCTGAAACCCTCTGTGTAGTCTGCGTTCTGTCTATCGTTTTTTTTTTATCCTTCTAAGTTTTGTCATTTTATGTTCTGCAATTCTATACTTTGTCTCTCTATATTCAGTCGTGCTATGTTCTTTCTATCTATATCTAGTCTTGCTATGTTCTGTCTTTCTATGTCCAGTCTATCTATGTTCAGTCATTCTATGTTCAGTCTTTCTATGTTCAATCATTCTATGTTCTGTCTTGCTATAGCAAATCTCTTCTATATCATAGCAGGTTCAAGACCTACGCAGAGCATATAATTGCACATAATAGTTTGCAAACAACTCTTGATAATAAATCAGGAATTTATGCAAGGGTTTCTCGTTTCAAATCATAGGGTACATGGTCCCTAATGACAAAATATTTCAATTTCAAAATTCATGCTTATATTCAATCACAAAACAAATTAAGACTACATACATGTTCCATCTCGGTGTACGGACGTCTCCATACATGATCTGGTCACAGTGCATGTTCAGTCTCAATACATAATCAGTCTCAATACATGTTCAGTCTCAATACATATTCAGTCACAATGCATGTTCGATCTCAATACATGTTCAGTCCCAATACATGTTCAGTCTCAGTGCATGTTCATTTTCAATACATGTTCAGTCTCAGTGCATGTTCAATCTCAATACATATTCAGTCTAAATAAATATTCAATCTCAGTGCATATTCATTTTCAATACGTGTTCAGTGTCTATCACCTTACTTATCTCATATTCATATTGAGCATACATTTTAGTAAATAATTTCAAAACATTTTTGACATACCTTATTGAGGGCAGTGTGACGGCGAGCGAGGTTGTTGAATAGCTTAGAAGTCAGAGATACTAATCTAGACTTAACATCAATCAACTTGCGGTCTCGAGCCAAGAACTATTGCTACGATACCATTCGTCACACCCGGTTCAGGAGATAAAGAAATGGGCTACGTGACGATCAACTAGCCTTTATTTAATAAATGGATAATATGCCCTTAGAGTTGGAAAACACATTCTTGACAAAAGATATATCATAATTGTACATAACAAATATGATCAAAATAATATTTATACTATCTCACAGCGGGATCAAGTTCGAAGGTGCGAGGCGCAAAATGACATTTCATACTAAGCATATATTATATGTAAATAACGATCGCTATAAAAGCGATGACAAAGAGATTCGGGATTAAGCGACTTAGGAATATTAATATGGTCGAAAGATAGTCTTCACCATGTGAAGATAAGGCAATGATAAATCAACATATTCTTTGAGAAACATCAACAACCTTTCCTCACCCATGCGTCTCCACCACCGCTCAATCTGCGAAGGGTTTTGAAAAGCAATTGCGGTGAGTACTAATATACTCGATGGGTTTAGCCATTTGAAAACATTTGCGAAACCATTTGTTAGAAGAATAATCCATGCTTTGAGCGATTATAACATAGAAATATTTAAAAGCATTCTATGCATACGTAAAACGATTATGGATCCATTTTCGCCTCTCATCTATTGGTGCTTCGCTGTCAGCGTGAACATGTGGGAGCGACCTCACGAGATCCACTACCATGCATGTTTGAAATAGGAGGAACCCAGTCGGCGAACCGAGATAAGTGGGAGCGACCCATAATACCCTCAGTGTACACTAACCACGACGAGGCGATCCAATCGCTTCTGGCGAGATCCGATCGTTAAACAACGGAGCACTTTACACAATAGAGAGTTAAAACATTTATAACATGGATATTCATTTGCGATTTTGATAAACATTTAGAGTTCAATAACTCGTAACATACTTTGGAAAATAAAACCCACCTTTATTGCGGCAAATCCGAAGCAAGCGAAAAGGATTTGTCGGATCCTAAATATCCTCTTCCGTAGGCCTACAAGATAAGTTCTCAACTTAAATTATAGTCCTAAAACCAACCTTAACATCTATCATAAATGTCATCACGTCCCTAACTAGATTCGCTACACGGGTTTTCAAAATTTCAAATTAAATCTTAAAATTTAATTTTTCATTAAGCAAGACCAACAATACCCACGCTCGACTTTGACTTTGAAAGCTTATTTGATTTTGAAAATCAAATTATCAAAAATACTTTTACTAAAGTATTTACAACTTTAGTTTATTTCAAATAAACTATTTCATGATGCACATATAATCAAGCAACATAACTACTTAATATATGCATATAATAATATTTATTATGTAATTCATTAAAATTTACACATTTAACAATTAATATTCTAGAATAGTAAATTCAAGTCTAAAATCACTTATGTATTCTGAATAAATCAAATAATCACATGATAATTCTCTTAAATATATGTACATGCATAACTAAATTAATAAAAATAAAGAACCAAACTTATGAATTTAATCTATGCCCATTCTAAATTATCGCTACTTAAAGATTTCAAATTATGATGCTCACTTTTATTAAAATGTACAGCCCATATGTTGGAGGCCAAACACAAATGAATTAAAAGAAAAACCATCTCTCTTTCTCTTATGAATTTCGTCCCTCTCTCTGCCAAACACAATCTCTCACTTTTTCTCTCTCTTTAAGAGCACTCCAGAAGCTCTTTTCTCTCATATTCTCTCTCTCTGTCTCTCAAAACTCACGCACACACAAACACACACATCACAGAGAACACACACACACACTCTCCTTCTTCTCTCCCATTCTCTCAACACTCTCTCTCTCACTCTCACAGACCCTTAAAAGCATAAAATCCCCAAAATCAAACCCCCATTTCTCTCCCAATTTTTCTTCATGCCGCCGCTGCTACATCTCCGGCGACCCCGCGCCGGTAGCCACCACCTCCTTCACGTATGTCCGCTCTCGTCTACCTCCCTCTCACTCAAACCGTCTCTCTCTTCTCTTAAATAAATCCGAACAGAACCCCCCTCCATCTTTCTCTACCCATCTCTCGTACCTTTCCTATTTCCGGCAACAAAGCCGCTGCGAGCCACCGCCATTAAGGCAACAGCACGCCGCCCTGCACCCAGCGTCGTTTCCCCTCTCTCTGCTCCTCCCCTTCTCCTTCATCCAGGCTCCGCCGCCACTGGAATCCGATGGTCTCGGCAGCCACTCTCCTCCCCCTCTCGGTTCTCACGCCGTCGCCAATCTCCCTCGTCTCACTCAAACAACAACAGCAGCAAAAATTCAAGTACAACAGGAAAAGAAACATAGCTATAATTTATATATATATATATACACACATGTATAAAGATTCATCCTCTTTATTTTCTTAGTATTAATGATTGTAGTTGTAATTGCACAGATTGTCAATCCTTCATTTTCTTTTGATTCTAAGCTCCTGTTTTAGTCCGTGAGAATTTGTGTTCATCTCTACTTAGTGGTCTTGATTGATTTTGTCAATGGATGTGAAAAGGGAAAACAAATAGTTTCTTATGTTGTTGTGTATAATTAAGAACGTCAGTTTATCAGTGGTAGCTATATGTAGTAAACACACATTATGCTCATTGGGATACTGTTGAGGTTGAATAACAAATTACAGGTTTGAGAGGGGATAAAGAATGAACCTTTAAGAAAGGATCTTGCTTGAGAAATTGCAGAAATGTATATGGGTGATCAGAAGCAAACTCTTGCTGTTGAGATGATTGGAGAATGGAGAAGAGGGAGAAGTTTGGAAGTCTGAAAATTTTCGACTTGGTGCAAGAATTGAGAGCTTGAAAGTGGATTTATAGAGGAAAATATGAGACGTGGAAAGAGGAAAAACCATAGAGCTTAAACTGTTAATTAGTTTCAAATTAATCTTCATAAGTAAAAATATCTAAAATATTTAGGATTTCTTTAATACTCTTAATAGCTAAAATATTTCAGTTCAAAAGTTTAAAGGGCTCCATCAATAAAACATTTGGCCAAATACTTAAATTTAAAATTAAAGCCTGGTTGAATCATTAACCCAACTCATTTTTACGACGGACTACAACTCAAATGTCAGCAAGCTTCATTTTTGTAATTTTTTTTTTTTTTAAATTCAAGATCAATAAATCGACCTCGTTTTTCTTTAAAACATTTATGCGAATTCAAAATAAATTCACATAGTCATATAATTGTATTTGATAGATCATCTTAAATCCGATTTTGTTTCAAAACTTTCAGAAATTCATTGTTGGAATTAAAATCCATTTTTTTTTCACCGGGTGTTGAATCAACTTAAATTCTAAGCTCAAGAATCTTCTAAAAATATATTTGTAGAAACACGGATATTACATTTGGTCCTTCGACCCGTTCTCCTTCGTCTGAACTCCGATTTACGATCCGCTTTCGCCTATGAACTCCTATCGAGATGCTCTTCAATTATATCGATCTTTGGCGGATCCAATTCATCCTAGTTTCGCGTTTTCCTACAAAACATCGAGACGAGCAGTAAGTTCGAATCAATAAATATTAATCGAACCAAAGGCATAAATAGGACAAACCATAGAAAATGACATGTAAAACAATACCAAGAATCATCACAAAATCATACCAAACAACTCCTACGTATTTTTCTGGTTTCTCTCTCGAAAGCGCGGCTGGAGCCCTAGTTAATATGTTCTTCCAATTTCTTCAATTCGGACATTGTTTAACGTCTGTAATCGGTTTTCGTTCCCTTCGCTTTATTTACGGATTCTTGCAATCTGATTGTGTAATTTTGGATTTGGATTGAAAGTAATTGATCGACTTTTGTTCCAATTGTTCTTGATCATTCGTTTACATATTGATTCGTTTTGCTTTCGATTAATCCACGTCTTGATTAGGTTCTTGATTAGTTCTTGTTTAGGTTTAATAATCGAATTCTATGCAAGTGGTGTTGAACTTTAAATTCATGTTTAATCTTTCTTTGTTGAATTTCATTGATCCTTGTTTGAAGATCTAATTTAATTGCTTTTGATTTGTTTCACATTCCTGTGTTTGGTAGTTAATCATCTAGGGTTTGTGACCTCTAGTTTAGATCTATTGCTTTGTAATTTAGCTCGGGATTGACAACCACAGCTTAGGTTTCTTGTTTAATTCTCGTGTTTGATTCCTCGTATGTTTCAAAACCCTTATTGGTATTAGAGTGTTTAGGATTTAATCATTTTTACGTGAGCAACACGAACATTAGGCCTGTTAAGTTTTCCTTGAGAGACGACTAGGGTTAGCTTTCCCTACTATAACACCTCGTACGATTGCGAGTCAACTGAGAGTATACTTTTGGTTGAACAGTAGTTTCATAAGAACTTAGGAATATAAGATGGTTCAGACGATTTTTACGACTAGGCTCCCTTTATCTTCTAGAGTCACACCCGAGGAGGTGGTACGCTCCTACCGTTCCGACCAGATGTACCGAGTAAAAGACATCGGTGAGTTCCTTGCTCATTTAGTACATCATTGGGCTACTGCATATGCTCGTGGTACGTCACATTATGACGGTGTGCTTGATCGATCGCAAGGCGCCATCGATGGCGGGGATATGCCCGTGAGATATCGCAGATTACATCTATCGTCGCCGAGAGAGCTTCGATCTTGAGATGGACTTGCCCCATTTCGTCAGTCCCCCGAGCTACATATCCATGATATACGGAGCTACACCCGTGGACCATATCTCCCGAGCGGTGTACACCTAAGCGTGATGAGATTCAGGTGGCTTGGCTTTTGGGAGGTGTCTTGTTTGGCATCGATGGGCGCATTCTTGCTCGGCTGTGGCAAGAACATGTTCGAGGCTGGACCTTCCGTCCCGATAGTTCACCTTTCGGTCCTACCACCAATAGGATTCGAGCCCGTCATTGCCCGCCCAGACCATCGCCACAAATCATTCCATGCCAACTTTCACCTCTACCTGCTGTCCCTTTCCCAGTTCAGCCGCCGCCACCCCCACACGGACCCCTGTGCCCCGATAATGTAGAGATTGATGATTCACGTGGCCTAACTGCATGCGCCGTGAGAGAAACATGTGCCCGTCTTACTGCTTCTCTATTTCCAGCCACTGCCTATGAGGAGATCATGGCTGAGATCCGCCGAGACCTAGCTGGGAAGGAGCTAGAGTCATTAGAATCCGAGAGACCGTGACTTCCACACTCGATGCTGAGGTTGAGGAGGAGGATCCAGAAGAAAATTCGGAGGAGGACCCAGAGAAGGATCCTGAGGAGGACCTGCCTGCTAACGATGATATGGAGGAAGTTGATAGTACCCATACTTCCAGTTCTGAATCCAACACGCTGTATTTTACACTCCGGGTGATTATGGATCTAGTTCTTAGGACTAGATAGTGTTTTGTCTATATACTTTTGTATATGTTTTGATGCATGCGGAAACGATAGGTCGTCCCGATATGAACCCTTATTTTGATGACCACGGTAGCGTTTAGATTTTTATACGCACCGTGACTAGGTACACTGAGTGATGCTGATATTAATTTTCGGAGTATCATACTCCGTACCTGGCCTTTTGTGGATCGTAAAAGTGATGATGAAAGTCCTCGTATAGACATTTGATTTGATATGATGATAGCTCCCCGAGAGCTTTGGTTTTTGAGGTTGCGATATGTGGTGTTCGATGACGTGCTAGATTTATGTTTATGATTATATATACATACCGTGCTAAGATATCTATGATCCTGGCGGATGGTATAAGAAGATATCTAATTACGTATATTTATGAAAGATAGAATGCCACCGAGAAGAAGAAACCGTGAGGTAACACCCGAAAGAGATGACACCCCTCCACCACCACCATCGGCAAGACGGATTGAGGAACTATTCCTCAGACAGAACCCGTCCACTTTCAACGAGACTGGGAATCTCGTGGATCTTTGAACTTTGATTTGCGACTTTGGGCGAATCTTTAACTTCTTTCACTGCACCTCTCAAGAACGCGTGTCATGCATTGCTTTCCAGATGACTGGTGCCACCGAATTCTGGTGAGAGGCGAAGAGGAAGACCCTACCCGAAGAAGAACTTGAAGATTACACCTGGAAGGAGTTTAAGGAGGAGGTGTACGAGAAGTACATTCCTAAGAGTTACCGGAAGAGGAAAGAACATAAGTTCTACAACCTGTGACAAGGAAAGACCACGGTCACAGATTACGACCGTGCATTCTGCGAGATATCACGGTATGCGCCTCAGTTGGTCGACACCGACGAGAAGAAGACTAAGAATTTTTGGGCGGGACTCCGCCAGGAGATCAGGGTGTCGCTAGCTGTTCACGGAAATCTAACTTACCGTGAGGCCCTCAGTCGAGCATTGGACATCGAGGCTGCTATGCCTGAGGACAGGACTGTCACAGTACATCCCCCGAATCACCAAGGGGATCGTGGAAAGAGAAAGTGGAAAGGACCCCACCAAAGTCAAGGATCCAACACTGGCCAGGCCGACAAGAGGCCATGGCAAAGGAATAATGTGCCATCTGGGCACAGGCAAGGAAATGGACGCCCCATGGTACCCGCACCTGGCGGGGGAAACCAGAAGTTTGTGAGGCTCCCCGTGTGCCCCAGGTGCCATAGGAGTCACAATGGGGCATGCGTATTTACAAATGACGGATCCTTCAAGTATGGCCAGAAGGGCCACTACTCGAGACCGCCTCAGGATACGCCCGAGGAAATGGCGCCTAATGTACCCAATCGAGTCGGTCGATCCGAGCTATCCAAGCTCAACCATTCCAGAACAGCCCCGATTACGCACTTCCAACCAAATCGGCGACCATATCAACCACGGCGTAGCGACAACAACAATGGTGACAATGAACAATGAGTACCGACGGCCCGGTAACAAAGAAGAAGAACCGCAACAACAACAACATCATCAACAACAGCAACCACCACCGCAAGCCAGGGCCTACGCCCTCCACTAAGAGAGGGAATTCCCGCAGGAGCCGCCATGGAACCAAGAAAACTTGGCAGTTATGGGAATACTCCTCCAATTGCTTGTTATCCTACTGTTCAATACTGGCGCCTCGCATTCTTTTATTGCTGAAGCATGCGTAGAGAAATTAGGATTAGATCCTAAACGCACTGAACCAATTTATGAGAATTTCTTCTCCAGTAGGAGGCATAAGAACAGTAACCCACATATGTTCGAACCTAGAACTTGGACTAGGCTCACTTAAGGTCATGACACATAACCTTCACATCATACCTATAACAGATGTAGACATAATCCTAGGAATGGATTGGTTAACCGAACATAATGCGACCATCCTGTGTAATGAAAGGAAAATTTCTTTCCAACACCCCGGAGAGAAACCTACAGACTTTCACGGGATCAGCATGGGGAGGAGAGTCCCAATCATATCCGCACTACAAGCAAGGACGTTGCTGAACAAGATAGAGAACCACGCCTACCTTGTCTACCTCCAGGAGGAAGAGCAGAATGAGAGGAGGATAGAAGACGTTCCGATCGTGAAGGAGTACCCCGATGTATTTCCAGATGAACTACCGGATTACCGCCAAACCGATAGATTGAGTTCACGATCGACCTCGAACCGAGTTACGCCCACGTCGAAAGCCCCATCTTGGATGGCACCAAAAGAACTTGAGGAATTGAAGAACCAACGCAAGAACTCTTGAGTTAGGATTCATTAGACCAGTGTGTCCCCATGGGGAACACCTGTCCTTTTCGTGAAGAAGAAGGATGGTACACTGAGAATGTGCATAGACTATCGAGAGTTAAACAAGATAACTCATAAGAATAAGTACCATTTGCCCCGAATTGACGATTTGTTTGATCGACAAGGGCGAGAGTCTTTTCAAAGATAGATCTAAAGTCGGGATATCATCACTAAGGATTAGACGGATGATGTACCTAAAGCGACTTGTGTACAAGGTATGGTCATTTGAATTCATCGTTATGCCTTTTGGACTTACAAATGCCCCAGCAGTATTTATGGATATCATGAATAGGGTATTTCACCCATACTTAGAAAAATTTATCTTAGTAGTCATAGACGATATCTTAATATACTCCAAGAACAACCAAGAGCACGAAGAGCACTTGAGAGCTATGCTGCAAACGTTAAGGCAAGAGCAACTCTTTGCCAAGTTTAACAAGTGTGAATTCTGGTTAGGAGAGGTGACATTCTTAGGTCACATCGTGTCCGTCGAGGGAATCAAAGTGGACCCCTCGAAGATCGATACAGTTCGAGAATGGGAATCACCAAAGAACCCGAATGAAATTCAAAGTTTCTTAGGACTTACCGGCTATTATCGAATATTTATCGAAGAATTTTCAACGATAGCTCGACCCATGACCTAATTGTTGAGAAAAGGAATCAAGTACACTTGGTCCGCCGAGTGTGAAGCTAGTTTCGAGATTGAAGGAGTTCTTGACGACAAAGACCTATACTCGCGATGCACAGGCGGATAAGGGTACACAATTTACACGGACGCTTGAAGAATGGACTAGGATGTGTTACGATGCAAGAAGGCGAGTTATTGCTTACGCCAAGCGATTACGCTACATGAGTTGAACTATCCACTTACACGACACGGAATTAGCGGTGATCGTACATGCCTTAAAGATTTGGAGACACCATCTCTATGGAGTTAGATGTGAGATCTATATTGACCATAAAAGCCTGAAGTATTTCTTTGAGCAGAAAGACCTTAACATGGGCAACGTAGATGGTTAGAACTAGTGAAAGATTACGACTGTGGTATCAATTACCACCCAGGCAAGGCTAATGTTGTAGCCGATGCTTTGAGTTGCAAATCCCACCGTAGTTTGGAATGTCTCCTCAGTCATGAAGAGACACTTATAAAGGAATTTCAGAAGATAAATATCGAAGTCATGGACCTGTCTCAAACGATAGAATGTTGTATTGCAACTTTGATTGCAATCCCGGACTTAAGAGCCCGAATCTTGGAAGCTCAAAGGAAGAGCAAGAAGCTAGAGGAAGTATGAGCCAAGATCAAGGACAACAACCATAAAAATTTCAAAGAAGCAACAGATGATGTTTTGTTGTATGACGGGAGAGTGTGTGTTCCAGAAGACGAAGGGTTTAAGAGCGAAATCTTGAAAGAAGCCCATGAGACTTCTTACACGACAACCCGAAAAGCACCAAATGTACCAAGATCTCAAGGAGAAATTTTGGTGGAATGGAATGAGCGAGACGTAGCTTCATTCGTAGAACGTTGTTTGACGTGCCAACAAGTGAAAGCACTCCACCAACGATCGTATGGAACCTTACAACCGCTAGACATACCGAATGGAAATGGGATGACATAGCCATGGATTTTGTTACCGGGCTACCCAAATCACAAAGAGGAAATACCGCTATTTGGGTCATCATTGATCGTTTGACCAGGAGCGCGTATTTTCTACCCATTCCGATAACACATGGATCAGACAGACTAGCACAGTTGTACGTTCGAGAAGTCATACGCTTACATGGAGTCCCAAAGACTATCACGTCTGATAGAGATTCAAAATTCACATCCAGATTTTGGACGAGCTTGCAAAAAGAGTTGGGAACTCGACTATATTTCGGTACCGTGTTCCACCCACAAACGGACGAACAATCCGAGAGGACCATTCAAATGCTTGAAGACATGTTGAGAACTGTTGTCCTCGATAGAGGAGAAAGTTGGAAACAAGTGTTACCACTTGTGGAATTCGCCTACAATAACAGCTACCAAGCAACTATTGAAATGGTCCCGTACAAAGCTCTTTATGGAAAGAAATGTTGATCACCACTCTACTGGGATGAAGTGGGGGAAAGGAGAGTATTGGACCTGACTCTGTGGGCGAAATGATCGAGATTGTGAAACAGATCCGCCAACGAATCAAGGAGGCCCAAGACCGACAAAAGTCGTACGCCGACAAACGTCACACAGAGCTACATTTTGAAGTGGGAGACAAAGTCTTCTTGAAGATTTCTCCATCAAAAGGAATCGTGAGATTTGGAATAAAAGGAAAGCTACGACCACGTTTCATAGGACCCTATGAAATTTTGGAAAGGATAGGATCAGCAGCTTACAGACTTGCATTACCGCCAAGTTTTGGAAATGTGCACAATGTGTTCCACGTTTCATAACTAAGGAAGTACAGACATGACCTCGGTCATGTGATACCACCGACGGATATTGTCCTCGATGATAATATGAGTTACGTAGAACTGCCTACGAAAATCTTGGACCGACGTATCCAAAAGCTAAGGAACAAAGAGATACCGTTAGTAAAAGTTTTATGGCGACATCATGGACAAGAGGAAGCAACCTGGGAGTTAGAATCGGCTATGAAAGAGAAATACCCAGATCTTTTCCAAGGTCAGCAAATTTCGGGACGAAATTTATTTTAAGAGGGATGGTATGTAATAACCCGAAAAATTTAAAACTTTTATTAGTGATGTTAAAACCAATTATGTGTGGTGATTAGACCTTAATTATATTTAAGGTAACCAACGAAGTGAATTAGAATCGATTCGGAGATCGAAAACTAGAGAAATCAAACACTAGTGACTAGTCCTACCGGATTAGGTTTTTCTGAATAGCCTGAACATAGAATGAAAGATCTAGAATGAATCTCAACAAAAGGATTACATTTCTAGAATCCTCTCACGAAAACATGTGAGAAGCCAGAGAATGAGAATTTTCGGGCATACTCGCCCGGTCAGTCTCAAAAGTACTATTTATGAGCCATATCAACTTCCAGTCCGTGCTAATCATGATAATTAGTGATAACAATCAAAATCATAAAGGAATATATTATTATGAATTTAGAAATTATAAGAATCAATTTCTGAGAGAAATTCCTGAAGAACTTAACCGAACGCCGGGAAAATATACCGAAAAAATCCTAAACTGTTCCGAACAAATCGAAACTCAAACCAAGGGTCTAAATCAATAAGAAATAATTTATAAGACTCAAATAAATTATGAAAGCTCAAGAATTCAATAGAATTTATGTTTTAATTCTTTTAAAGTTTTGTAATTTTTGGAGCATGTTTAATATTTTTCGATTTATGTTTTAATTCTTTTTATAGAATATAAAGCATGCTTTTGTGAATATTATTTGATATTTTTTCTTGTTGATGTATTAGGAGCATGTAGAATAAATATGAGAATTTTTGAATTATTTCTCCTATTTATTTTGTTAAAACCGAAATATATATATAATTTTTTTAAAAAAATTTGATTTTATTTGTTGAAAAATAGTTGAGATATAATGTTTAATATATGATATGAACATCATATATTAATATTGGAATTTTTGAAACACTCCTAGTTTTGCTCAAAATGGCCAAAAATAATAGAATATATTTTAAAGTTTATTTGATTTTTATTTTTTGAAAATAATATGAATCTATTATGTTTTGTTGGAAATTTATTGAACACATATACAATATATGTGTGAGGACCAAAAATTCCAAGAATTTGTTCATATATTAAATATTTAGTTGTTGTTTAAAGTTAATATTCCATGTTTAATGCATATTATAAATATGTTATGAGATGTGTGGAATTCATTGAACACAAATGTTCAATATTCATAAATACATAAAATTAATGCTCTATTTTAGCTCATGATTTAATTTTAATTGATTATTTTGAGTTGATAATTAAATTCTATGGTATGATAGGAGCATATCATGATTTATTTGGAATTTATTGGATACTTATGCTAATTATTGCTAATTATCGAAAATATGGCAAAATGGTTGAGTATGAGTTGATTTTAATTGTGAATGATGCCATAGTAGTTAATCTATAAGTTTAGAATAAATGGTTGTGATTATGATGAATGAATGGAACACTCATGCACACATACACAATGGTTGTGTATTATGTTAAAAATTAGGGTTTTCTAATGCTTTAGTATAATATATGTTGTGTATGGTGTTGAATTGTTATATTGCCGATAAACAAAACCCCAAACATAAATAACATAGTACTTTATGTACAAGAATCCAAAAGAAATCGACAAATTTCGATAACTTAAGAAAGAATTAATGAGAATCGAAGATAGACATAAATTTAGGGTTTTCCTATTAATAATAGGATACTCGAACGTGAGTTCCTAAGTTAAAGAAATCAAAAGCCGAGTTACAACGTTGATACTCAATAACGACAACCCAATACGATATTAGATTGAGCGTTAAGACAACTCGACAACGAATAGCGGTTATACAACTTATACAATCTCCGACGAGTTAAGAAAAACAAACAACATCGTAAAGTGTAAACAAAGATTTGAACATAAGATGTCAATCCTTATGTCTCAAAGGTCGAGTTAATATTCCTTAAGGAATTCATCTATTCCTAAGTACTTACTTACATGATAGCATGTGATCACTTGAGTCGTAAGTCGAGACTCCCTTTATTCATCGTGTTAATCTGACAAGTCGCCAACATAACCTACTAGGACGTAACTAATTGTTAAGTCTAGTCAGTGGCTTGAGAATATCATAACATACAATCATAACTTGAATATTAATAATCTATAACGTAATAACGTTTAGAAGGACACTAAGGCTAAGAGTTGAGGATAGATTCGGAATATATGATTCATAAGTTGAGGTTCATCTATGAATAATGAAGTAAAATAGTTTGGGAATTTGGGTATGTAAGATAATAGAAATTAACTTAAAAACCATCACATGAAATCATGAAGAAACCATAATTGAGAACTTTAAGTCGTAATTTATAAACGACCTTCGATCGATAGAAAGAATCTAAGAACGACTATTTTCTTATGGAGGGTTCGATCATGCGTAGTTGCTGAGGAAGGACACTCACACCCTGCTCACTTAGAACTATTAGCTTGGATTAACAGGTGGGCTTTCTTGGAACAAAAATGTTATGCATAACTCAAAGCATGATTTACAAAAGCTTTATGAAATATTATCACATGAACTGTTATTGACTGTCAAATGTTTATGTTTTGTTGTGATCTATCTGAGATTGGTATATCCAATGTGGTATGTGAATGAGTTGGTCCACCAACGTTAAAAAAGGGTAACGATCGGATCCGACATAGTTAAGGACTAACTCGGATTGTGTACACGTGTGACTGTGTGTTAAGGTTAGCTATCTCGACCGGTCACGACGACTATGTGTAGGTGGCCACCTCCATAGTGCGCGAATGAATGAACGGATGAATGAATGATCAGATATGGAGCAACATGGATAAAATAGTTCGGCCGAACGCTTTTGGAAAAATGGTAAATGTTTGATAGGCATGAGTTTTTCAACTAAAATCCTCATGTGCTATTGTGGGTAGTTCAATAACTTTTTACAAAGAAAATGTTTTTGGCAATGAGTCCACTGAGTACTTTTATACTTAGCCCTGTATCTCGTTTTTGATGTGTAGGTTGAGCAGGGATTGATGATAGGTGCGAGGCGGTGCAGAGTGGTAGTTGTTTTGTTGCTTTAATAGAAATGATTTCTAGAACCTTGGGCATGTATCGTCATATGCATGTCCACACGTTTATTGCTGCTAACTCTGAGATTGTTTGGTGTCTCTTGATTATAACTGCTTTTCATATCGCATTGAACTTGAGGTCGTACCTCGTTCCTTGAATTGTGCCCTGATTGGGCTATATTTGAACGTTGAACCTTTTGGGCAAGTCCTTCTGTGACTTGAGTTTGTATCAAAACAACTTACTCCTTTCAGTCTATGCATTTATTCGTAGTTGATTGGTTAATCGTATTGGTTTAGTTATGTGTATAGCTGCTGCATTGTCATACCAGTGGCGATCCGTTTGATCCATACTTCCTTGAGAAGTCAGGTCGTCACACCTTGAGATTCTCGAAAATCTCAACTACAGGAACAATGTTATTCTGATTTCTCTCACCTTATATTTATAATGCAACCCTATAAACCTATTAGGATAGGATCTCTGCATATCTAATAAATACAATCATATCTTCTCAGATAGAGAGGATCAGAACAGAGTTCCAGTGGGACTCTATCATGGTGGACGAAATTCCTGCAGCTCCAGGCCTTGATGGGCCAGCCCAGGGATCAAATGCAAGGAATAAAGGTGGGCTTCAAATAAATTAATTATCTTATGTTCAACCCAGAACATAAATTAATTCATATTATTCATGCCACTAGAGAATAAATGCTAACTTATCCTTTTATTTCCGAAGTTGAGTCGGGCTTGCACTTAGACTTCATGAATCCCCGTATTTAAGATATCGCACATCCATTAATTATTTATAGTGTTATGACGGCTTAAAATAATTAATCTCTTTAATTCCTTAAGTAGTACCACTCAACCTTATTATTGTACTTGAGATAACTCAACCTGCATGGTTTAGTACAATAAACCTTTTGAGCTCCTTAAGAGGATGTCATCATCCTTAACGGATATGGTGTCGATACAGGTAACTAGCATGACATACAAGCACTGTTACCACCCAAGATGCGGAGAATATTGGGTTATCTCATGTAACCCTCACCCATAACAAGTCAAAATGATGGTCAGCAATTCATACTCACCTAAAACCTTATCGAGGTTTAGATCAACGTAAAGTCACTGAGATCTAGGTTCTTCACGACGGTCAGATAGAAGAACTCATCTCATTGTGATCCATCAATACGTCATAGACGTACCAGTATAGACAAGCAACCAAGTCAAGTCACTTCTTATCTATACCGCAGACTATACCGACAACTCGTCCTCAAGTTGTCTCAGTTGTGATCCTTTTTATATCTCATTAAGCTTGACCAATCATACAGACATTTGTGATCTACTACACACTGTATGATCTAACTTATATATGAGATAAATGGACATACATATGCAATCAAACAATTCAGATAGGAGATTGTAATAGTGGTAACATAAAATATTATATACAAGCTCAACCAAACTATTTCCAGTATACAAATCTAACGATCTCCCACTTATACTAAAGCAAACTTTTAGTATACAATGTGTCTCTCTACTAGCTATTACAAACAACACCATCACTTTACTTCTCCCACTTCTACAAAGTTTCCTTTCTAAGTGGGGACCTTCTTGCGCAATCCAAGTCCTCAAACATGCTCGTCGTAGACTTTTTGCGGCAGGTTATTCGTGAATGGGTCAGCTAGGTTATCCGCAGTACCAATCTTCTCAATCAGCACGTCTCCTCGTCTAACGATTTCTCGTATGACATGGTACTTTCTCTCTATGTGTTTGGTCGCCTTGTGGGTCCGTGGTTCCTTCGAGTTTGCCACTGCACCTGAGTTATCACAGTACTTTATGATACTATTGTATAAACGAGGTACCACATCTAGATCCATGAGGTAGTTCTTGAACCATACCGCCTCCTTAGCAACCTCCGAAGCGGCTACATATTCGGCTTCCAAGGTAGAGTCCGCAATGCATCGTTGCTTTGCACTCCGCCAAGATACGGATCCTCCTCCTAAGGTAAACACATAGCCTGAGGTAGTGTGATGACCCGACTTTCCAATGAAGTACGGATCCTATGGATCGTCACCGGTATGATAAAGCAGCGGATATAAACCTAATTATTCAATGCAATTAACCATTTAACTACTCAACAACGCGTATCTAACAAGGAATTAAGCTATTCAATACCAACTCGAGTCACAGAAGGACTCGTCAAAAAGGGTGCAAGGTTCAAATATAACCCAGTCAGGGCACAATTCAAAATACGAGGTATGACCTCAAATTCAATACGGTATGAAGGCAATTATAATCAAAACATCAAAAGTTATCAGAGTTAGGCAGCAATAACGTGTGGACATGCATATGACGATGCATGTCCAAGGTTCTAGAATCCCTTCTAATTAAGCATAAAACAACTGCTACTCTGCACCACCTCGCACCCATCATCGATCTTTGCTCAACCTGCACATCAAAAACGAGATGCAGGGCTAAGTACAAAAGTACTCAGTGGACTCATTGCCGAAAACATTTTCTTTGTCAAAAGTTATTAACTGCCCACAATAGCGCATGAGGATTTTAGTTAAAAGACTCATGCCTATCAAACATTTTATCGTTTTCCAAAAGTGTCCGGCCGGACTATTTCATCCACGTTGTTCCATATCTGATCATTCATTTATTTGCGCACTATGGAGGTGGCCACCTACACATAGTCGCATGACCTGTCGAGGTAGCTAACCTTAACACACAGTCACACGTGTACACAATCCGAGTTAGTCCTTAACTAAGTCGGATCCGATCGTTACCCTTTTTTAACGTTGGTGGACCAACACATTTACATACCACATTGGATATACCAATCTCAGATAGGATAACAACAAAACATAAACATTTGGCAGTCAATAACATTTCATGTGATAATATTTCATAAAGCTTTGTAAATCATGCTTTGAGTTATGCATAATATTTTTGTTTCAAGAAAGCCCACCTGCTAATCCAAAGCTAGTAAGTCTAAATGAGCAGGGTGTGGTTGTTCTTCCTCGCCGACTACATACAATCAAACCCTTCATAAGAAAATAGCGTTTCTTAGATTCTTTCTATCGATCGAATGTCGTTTATAAACTACGACTTAAAGTCCCCACTTAAGGTTTCTTTATGATTTCATGTGATTGTTTTAAGATAATTTCTATTATCTTACATTCCCAATTCCCAAGCTATATCACTTCATCGTTCATAGGTGAACTTCAATTATGAATCACATACTCCGAGTCTATCCTCGACTTTAACCTTAGTTTTATTCTAAACGTTATTACGTTATAGATTATCGGTAATCATATTATGATTGGTAAATAGGATATTCTCAAGCCACTAACTAGACTTAACAATAATAGTTACGCCCTAGTAGGTTATGTGTAATACCCCGATTATTTAACAGCCTAATTACGATATTAATTTCGTAAATTAGAGTTTTATTATGCGGAATTGATAAATAAATTTTCGAATAATGATTTCGATTACTTTGGAATAATAAATTCCTATGTATTATTCACAAATGAATGTGAATTGAGAAATACGATTATATAACGATTTCAACGAGATTATTTCAACGTCGATTATGTATCGATAATTAAATATTCGTGATATTTTCTAAGTGTATGAACTTAGAATCAAATTCCATTATTATTGGAATGATTTAATAAAGTGATTACGACTTTATTACGACCATTTTAAGATGAGTCGATAATTAACGTTTTGAGATGTTTCAAACGTTAACGTTTAGAGATGACTTGAGAATCAAGTCAAATGATCAAGGAATTATGATATTTAAATTCCTATGATTATTTTATGTAATTAGAGTATTATTTAGCATTAAAATAATGCTAGAACATTAAGGATTAATTATTGAGCAAGTTTAGAATTTTCGAAAACCCTAATTCGAAAATTAGGGTTTTCTCACATGAAATGATACCAATAATTTTTCCTATGATATAATTTATCATCTAAGACATATATATATATATATATATATATATATATATATATATATATTTAGTATCAAAATCAAAATTTGGCACTTGTGAAATGAAAATGCCGTGAACTAATTGTGTGCAACAAAGTTACGCATGAATTTATTGCTGCATTGCCATGCTATAAGTTTTAATCATTCAAAATGGGTTATAATTTGCACAATGATCAGGTAAAATAAGAAATGATTAGTTGATGTGTGTGGCTTGCAAGAGACGTGTAATATGAATTGAATTAGAGGTAGGAAGCTTTGACACTACTCTTTGTATTAACTTTGATTTTTGCATTTGGTAATGTGTACAAGCTTTATATACATAAAATGAGATTAATTAAATCATTCCTCCTTGTTAAAGTCATGAGAGCCGACGACTCTTAGTCTCCAAAGTGGAGAGTCAAATTGTTTCTTTCAAAATGTAAGAACATAGTAAGTATAGGTGATGTAATACTTGTGAGTCATCACCAAGTCTTGTGTGTAGAGTGGGGCCGACGGCTTCTTCATCACAAAGCAAGAGAGCAAATTGTTTTGTTCAAGATGCTTTAATTTGTGTAAGAGATGACATAGTCATTGATGAATCATACAAATAAATTATGTGTTTTCCTTGTGTGTGGTGTGTGATAGCCGACGGCTATTGTGTCAAAATTCAAAGGAATCATTTTGTTTTGTTCAAATGGTGTAAGAGATATTATTATGTGATGTAATACATGGTGAGTCATAAAGTGATTAATAATTGTCTTGCCTTGTGCAATTGTTGTGTGTGTGCTGTAAGATGCACAAGGAATTTTGCTTCATTTAATTAATTGAGTAAATGGTTTTTAAAGTGTGTAAGATGAGTCATAAAGCAAATAAAATATCTCATGCCTTATTTGAGTGTGAGTGAACCGTGAGAATAGTAAGCTAGGGAATTAAGTGTAGTATTTACTTTATTCCTTTATTCTAATTCATAAGTGATATATTTTACATCAAACCAAAACCATTTCTCTTTCCCCAAGCCTTGTTAAGCGCGTGAGCTTTTCATGAGAGAAAATAGTGAGTTCTTCAATTTTCAATCACCAAAACCTTAGTATTAAATCCTTGTGCACTAAATCGACACCGTTAAAAAGGTTAGAAATCGAACGAGCTTCGATTATACATTAAGATTTTAAATTTTCGATGGTTTGATCTTATGTATAAGCATGTGTTCTTATGAAAATAATTATGCTAGCATATGATGTTGTTTACTAATAATGTATAACATGATGAAATAGAAGCATATTGATGATTTAAATTGAAGTCAAGCATGTTATGAATTTTTTTGTTGATGATCGAAAATTCTAAGGATTATGTTGATAATGGATTTATGTTATGTATTAGCTAAGGAGTTCATAGTGAATATTTGAGAAATTTTAAACATCATATGCTATATTTTTGTAAATGACCGAAAATGCATAAGAATTTTAAGATTGATGTACAAATTATATTTAGGTGATATTATAGCATTTTAATGTTCTAGAGCCTTGATTATATACCATGTGAATTTACTAAAAATTTTGGAAAATATGTGTATATATATTGAGAATGGCCGAAAGCCATAAGTATTGGTACATTGAGAAATAAGTTGTGATTATTGAGTATTATGATGAATTAGTGATGTATAATAATGTTGGGGCCTTGTGTAAAATTAATTAGAATTTTAGAAAATTATTTGGACAAAATTTCATAAAAGCCGTGACCTATGGAACAAAATAGGTGATGTCCAAATTTTTCTATAGTTAATGTTAATACATATTAGTGATACTATGATAAAATAGTACACTATATGAATTTAGAAGAATTTTTGAAAGATGATTGAAAAATTGAAGCTTAAAACCGTAAGCTTTGATTAAGTATATTAAGGATTTTAATTCCTTAATATCAAGAAAAATAATATATTATATGTCTAGAAATTATTTTAGACATATTAAGAATTTATGAAATTTTATAAACATAGAATACTATGTTTATGGCGAAACGTTATATTAAATAACGTTAGAAATATAAAAAAATGTTTAATGATAAGTTAATTAATATTTAAGAAAAATATTAATGAAGTTTATGGATTTGGGTGAAAAATCGAGAATTAGGGCTTTATGAAAAGAAATCGATTGAAAATCGATTTATGTTGAAATTAGATTTTTAAAAATATAAATTATTGAAAAATTTATAAAGAAAAGTCAAAATTGTTGACTTTTGAGATTAACGTATGAAATACGTTCGATAAATACGCTAATACGTGTAAAACGTATTAATTATTTAAAGAAATCTAGTTGGTGAGAAAAGATTTCATAATTGAAATCTTTGTATTGAAAACGTGAGAATCGTTAAACGCTTTAACTAAAAGGTTAAAATGAAATTGTTGAACATATCTCGTTTCTATCAAGTACGAGAAATGTTTAGTTAAGATACTGCGATTGAAGCCACGTATTAAATTGTTAAGGAATTCAATTATTATAATATAAGTTATCAAAGTTTATTTAAACTTTGAAAATCTCGAACACGTGACCAACGTACTAAATTAGTTTTACGTAAAGGTGGGGACTTGAACGTGATCGTTGGCGTGAAGCTAAATCAAATTAAGAAAGTCTCCAATCCGGTGGGCTTTTCTTTCTCCTCGAGGATAAAATGTTTATCAAATGTTTATTTACAATGCTCTCTGTTGAGAAATGATTACCTGCTCAAAGTGTTTATGATTTTTTTTATGTATGATCCTATCAATAGTGTTGGTTCGTTATCAACTTATGATAAATGTTATGATGATGAGGAGAATGTTTATGAGATGAATTGTTTATGAGGAGGATGATGAATTGTTTATTAAGAGGATGATGATATTTTATGAGGAGGATGATGATGTATTATGAGGAGGATGGTATGATATATTATGAGGAGGATGATGTGATGATATGAATATTGTTGGTTCGCTACCAACGTATGATGGTGTTGTAATGAGATTGATTGTTGTTGGCTCATCACCAACATATTATGATGTTATGATGATATTAAATGTTGTTGGTTCGCTACCAACATATGTGAAATTATGATAATGTTATAAGGGAAATGATACGGATCATACAGACAGAAAATATGTCTGACCATACAACTTTTTGGAAATGAGAAAATGTTTTAGTAAGCACGAGTATTTCCACTAAAACCTCGTGTGTTACTAATGGGGTAGAGTAATTTAATGAAAATGTTTTTGGCATAAGTCCACTGAGTGCATTCTTGTACTCAGCCCTGCATATTTGTTTTTAAATGTGTAGGTTGAGCTGATGATGGTGATGGAGGAGAGATGTTGAGTAGTCAGGATGTCTTTTGGTATTTATTATATTTTGAAAGAAACCTTGAGTGCATATCGTCATATATGTATTCACATGCTTTCCGCTGCATAATTTGAATATTATTGTATGTTGATATTGACAGTTGAATCTGTCCAAATTATCGAACCTTCTGTTTAAGGACTTGTAGCCTTATATCTGTAAATTACTTTTGCCTTGTAAATAAGGTTGATTATCGAAGTTCGATAAGTATTATTTTGAAGTCTTTGATTATTCTTATTAAATGTGTTGTAATTACTGTTCCAAGCTCCAGTTCTCTGTAATCTGTCCTTTGGATTAGAGGGGCTGTGACATTATGCTTGACGACTTATCGTATTAGCACGATAATTAAAAGAGGAGTGTTGACTTATGATTCAAGGGAACACATGTTATCATGTAAGTATGTGCTTAAGAATAAATGAAGTGCTTCGGGAATATTAACTCGATCTTTGAGACATAAGGATCAACATCTTATGTTCGAATCTTTGCTTACACATTACGACATTGTTTGTTTATCTTAACTCGTCGGAGATTACATATGCCGTATAATCGTTATTCGTTATCGAGTTGTTTTAACGCTCAACTAATATCGTATTGGGTTGTCGTTATTGAGTATCAACGGCGTAGCTCGGCTTTTGGTTTTTCTAACTTAGGAACTCACGTTTGAGTATCATTTTAATAGTAGCAAACCCTAATTTATGTCGAACTTCTATTCTCGTTGGTTCGTTCTTAAGTTATCGAAATTGGTCGATTTCTTTTCGATTCTTATACATATAGTATTATGTTGTTTACGTTTGTGTTTTGGTTTGTCGGTACAACATAAACATAAACATCTAACACCAAACAATACCATACACAACATAAACTATACTAAAGCATTAGAAAATCATAATTTCTAACATAATACACAATCATTGTGTATGTGTGCATAAGTGTTCCATTCATTCACCATAATCACAACCATTCATTCTAAGCTTCTAATTTCACTATCATAGCATCATTTAACATTAGAATTAAACCCATACTTAGCCATTTTGTTACGTTTTCGATAATTAGTTACAATTAGCATAGGTATCCAATAAATTCCAATAAAATCATGTTATACTCTTATCATACTATAGGATTTAATTACCAACTCAATATCATCATACAAAATTTTAAACCATATGTTAAAATCTCAAAACTTTCGGCAATTTCAATTTAATAAGCTTTGGTGTTCAATAAATCCCACAAAATTTTATATCATGCTTATACTATATACTAAACATGAAATATCACTTCATATCATGCTTTAAAAATTTAAATTCATGCTTTTCACCCTTATTCAATTCGGCAATCACATATATATATATATATATATACATATTCAATAAATTCCAATCTTCCACAATATGGTTATATAATGCAATAACATGTAATATTAATATTAAACACCAACTAATATTTATAATATCACACATCCTATTATTCTCAACAACAAAAATCAAATAAATCACTATATATATATAGCTCACGGTTTTCTCTTGGAAAATAGGAGAGGTGTTTGAATAAATTCAAGGTTAATATATGATGTTCATATCATACCTTAAACACCATATCTCAACTATCTTCAACACATAAAAATAAAACAATACTCAAATATATATATATATATATATATATACATTTCGGCTCTTATAAAAATAAAATAGGAGATGTGTTTCAAAAATTCCAAGATTTTTATATGATGTTCACATCATATATTAAACACCATATCTCAACTATTTTCATTAAATAAAAATCAAACAATGGATTTAAAATACCATGGAGCTCACGGCTTTTAAAAAAAAATTCACAAAAAAATTCTGAAAATGTTGATATTTATTCTACATGCTTATAATACATTAACAAGTAACAATATCAAATAATATTCACAAAAGCATACTTTATCACATATAAAAAGGAATAAAGCATAAATTGAGAAATATTAAACATGCTCCAAAAATTTTGAAATTTTAACTACAGCCTTAGAAAATTATTCTAAGCAATTTTCATTCATGGCTTGAGAGCATTTGATGGCTCAAAAGTCACAAAAAAAATTGAGGAGCAAAACTAGGGTTTTTTGTGAAATAAATCAAGAAAAATCTAAAAAAAATTCTACTCCATTAAAAATGGAGAGAATGATGAGTACTACCTTATTATGGTCTTAGAATAATTTTTTGGAGGTTGGAAGGGTTTGAGAAGGAGGATTAAAGGTTGAAAAGTTGAAGGACAATGGCGAGAATTTGAAAAGAGAGAGAAAAATGTTCCAAAGTGTGAGAGGTTGTAATGGAACGTGAGGCTGCTGTATGCCAGCCTAAAGGGCTGTCCTTAGCTCATTTGTGTTGTTCTTGGTGGTGGTTGGGAGGTGGATTGGTCAAATTACCCGTTTTGGCGTGTTAATACCGACTCTTTAAGTTTTAATGCGCTTTCGATTGATTTCTCGGAATCTTAAGGTTTTATTTTATTAAATATCCTTTAAAAGACTTATTTCAATGTTTATAAAAATTTCATGAAGTTCGGACGACGTCCGATAAGTCAATTCCGAGTTATCGCCGAAAAACAACGTTCGACGATTAAATTATGCTCATTCGAAATTCTATTGAATTCTTGAGCCTTCATAATTTATTCGAGTCTTATAAATAATATTTTATTGATTTAGACCCTTGGTTCGAGTTTCGGATCGTTCGGATCAATTTAGGGTTTTCCCTGTATATTTTTTCCGGTGTTCGGTTGAGTTCTTCAGGAATTTTTTTCAGAAATTGATTCTTATAATTTCTAAATTCATAATAATATATTCCTTCATGATTTTAATTTTTATCATGAATTATCATGGTTAGCAAGGACTGGAAGTTGATCCGGCTCATAAATAGTGCTTTTAAGACTGACCGGGCAAGTATGCCCGAAAATTCTCATTCTTTGGCTTTTCACATGTTTTCGCGAGAGAATTCTAGAAATGAAATCCTTTTGTAAAGATTCATTCTCTATCTTTCATTCTATGTTCAGGCTATTCAGAAAACCCTAATCCGGTAGGATTAGTCACTAGTTTTTGATTTCTCTAGTTTTCGATCTCCGAATCGATTCTAATTCGTTTCGTTGGTTACCTTAAACATAATTAAGGTCTAAGAACCAAAATTAAGTGATTTAAACATCACAAATAAAAGTTTTAAATTTTCGGGTTATTACAGGTAGACTTTTTCTCATCACGGTCAGCTTGGAAATCCGAGTCTGAATAACCCAAAGGCATTAGACTATCTTCTTGGTAAACTAGCCTATAATCTCGAGTCATTTTCAGGTACTTGAGTATATGCTTTACCGCAGTCCAATGAGTTTGTCCGGGGTTAGACTGATATCTAGCTACTATGCCTACCGTATAGCAGATATCGGGTCTCGTACACAACATCGCGTACATGAGACTTCCTACGGCGAAAGCGTAAGAACTTATCTCATTTCCTCTATCTCATTTGCAGTCATAGGTGACTACTCCTTAGATAAAGGAACACCATATTTGAAGGGTAGTAATCCATTCTTGGTGGTCTGCATGCTAAAACGAGTAATCACACTATAAATATAAGACACCTGAGATAAGATCAATATTTTTCTCTTATGATCTCGGTAAACCTTGATCCCAAGAATGTACGCTGCATCTCCTAAGTCTTTCATTTGAAACTGAATGGATAACCAATCTTTACATCTGATAACAACTTCACTTTGTTGCTAAGTAGAAGGATGTCATCTACGTAAAGTGTAAGAAATACCACGTCACTGTTGACATCCAAACGATACACACAACTCTCGCTAGGCAACTGGTAATTCCATAGGACTTTACCACCTCGTCAAAACGTAAGTTCCAAGATCGGGAAGCTTGCTTAAGGCCATAAATGGACTTCTTAAGCTTCCATACTAGATGCTCTTCACCCTTCACCACATAACCTTCGGGTTGCTGCATATATATGTCTCTACCTTCTTCAAAGTAACCGTTTAGAAAAACGATTTTGACATCCATTTGCCAAACCTCAAGGTTCAGGTGAGCTGCTATGGCCAGAACAATTCTGATGGACTTGAGCATTGCTACAGGTGAAAAGGTGTAATACCCCGTCCTTCCTAAGCCTCAGGTTTGCATGGCACATTTTTTGAGAAAAGATCAAAAGGTTGAATTTTTGTTTCGGTGATGCGACCATCACGAAACCTCAGGCGTTGCGAAGAGTGTTCTATGACGAATTCATAGACACTAAGTATGCAGGTTTTCGACCACCCACGAAGGTTTGGCACTCCGGGGAAGTTATCGAAAAATCGGACTTTTCATGGGTCTTTTAAAAGCATATCTTGTTTATATTCGTTGTGTCCGGTATTTTATTTCGAGTCCATGGGTACCAAGTTTGTTAAATTTGAAGTCCGTTTGCAAAAGATGCGTCGCTTTTTGCGTTTTCGAAAAAGGGCGCTTATGCTTGCAATGCTTGCCCACCACTTTTTCCTATAAATAGAGGCTAGGGCCTTCATTTTCAACGCTCATTTTCTTTCGTCTCTCGTGTTTACGGACGAGCCGAGCAGCTCAGTGCACGCTGCGAGCGGCTGGAGGAGTGGGGATCGAGTCGGGAGGCTCGGCGGCGGCCGTTCTTGCGCCGCCGCCGCCACCACCACCGATCGACCCTCCCACGGCCCCGTTTTCTATTTTGTCATTTTCTTGTTTTGATTCCGTCTTTTAGTAGATAGCATAGCATAGAACTTGGGTTTCTAAAGGGACGGGACGAGAAAATGGCCGGAGGCCAGCCTATTCGGCCATAACAGCCGCCGCCCATTACCGTCGCCGCCGTGGCTGTTGGCCATCGATTTGGTGGTCAACGGACCATCTTTTGGATATGGGTCCTTTAGGTTTTGAGTTCCGGGCTATGCATTCTACTAAAGTACCGATTCCGTTTTTCTGTTTTACGCGTTTCTGCAGGTCGAGATGTTTTCCATTGCTTTAAGTTTTCTAAAGGAAGTACATGCCCGGGTTTTCCATTTTCAACATAGTTTGTCATTCCATGTTCTTCGTTATGCATATTGCTTATGTTTCCATTTTCATGCATCGATTTTGGATGGTTTATCCTAGATCTGAGGATAGGCATCGATTTTTGAAGCTTCTTCGCTGCTAAGATTTGAGTCAACTTGCATGCATGCATATTTTGAAAGCACCCTATTATAGGTCTTGAAGCCCTGAATATATTTCCCTTCTGCATCGAGTTGATTTGAAAACCCGGAGAGTGCCAAATGTGGGTTCAGAAAGTCGAAAACCCCCGTTTTGCTTCGATCTTCGTTTGGAACACGTTGTTGCTTTGCTTTATGGGATGTGACCCCAAAAGTTGTTCCGTCTTGTTACGTGTACCTACCAAAGGCGATCGATCTGATCATCGGATTTGTGGATATCTCCCGGTTGACGTTTTCGTCTGTTTAGGTTGGTTTATATATGTTTATTTTGAGTTATTTACTCTGATATTTCAAAAATAAAACATGTGCACCGTAAAATATTTTGGTGAAGTTATTACTGTTCTCTGATCCGAGATGTGGTTCTATTATGATTGTGCACGGATCTCTATTCGGTGGGTTGATCACCATCTTGAGTATTGATCGAAGGATAGACCCGAACAGTGGTTATGGTTCGACGGATTTGACCCAAGTCCACACCGAGTTAGCCATTTGGTTACGCTTAAGGCACGACTATTTGGATATGTTCCGGCCGAGATATTGTGGGTGGTTGGATATGTTACGGGCGAATGAGATGTGATGGGCTAGCGGGATACGCCCATTTGTGGTTCTATGGTTCTATGATGAGAACAACAGTAATAACGGATCAGGTATCGAAAAATGAAAAATCTATTTTGCTTACTTAGAAGTGGATTTACATTTTAAAACCTTCTAAGGTAAGTGCTCTGAACACGGCATCATGATTTTTGATTTATGATAAAAAAACCCAACTGAGTGCGCTAGTACTCACTCCCAAACTCTTTTCAAATATTTTTCACAGATAGAGGAGGGATGGACGGGCGACGCTGAGGGGTTGAGCTGTTGGTTCTTCATGCTATGCTTCCGCAATGTTGTGTTATATATATATATATATGTACTCTGATGTTGATGTATTCTTGTCCCTTATTTTGCTTTCTGATTGGGAACAAGGTTCGTTATGTTATTATGCTGTGAGTCTCGATATGAGCATGCTATGTGGTTGACCGGTCTAGTCAACATAGTGTAATGCTATTTTGCTTTCTTGCATTACTTATTATAAATCAAGTTTACGTTCATTGATGTTATGGTGTCGATATAATTTTGGTGGATTGTTTGCTTACCCCTTCCCTTCAGGATATGTCCTAGTTATAGGGGAGATGCTGTCCGATTTTATGGTCGTATCTTCTTATTATGTATGCTTATGTATCCCCTTCTTCCCCGCTTCTTAACCCCCACCCCTAATCACACCCTGGCATCCTTGCCTTCCCTCGGGAATTGGGGCATGATAGCTTGGTATCAGAGCAGTTTTTCTGGCTTTGGGTATGTGTTTATAGTTTTTGATATCAAGGCAATTCATTTGCTTTATATCTTGTACGTTCTTGAAATTGAGTGTTTAGAACTTGTTCTTCTAAACTGTTTGTCAGGTACATCTACCCTCAGCTCACCGTCAGTCCGCCTCCTTTCAAAAGGGGATGAGGTATGTGTTTATTTGTTGGTGCTTTATGTGGCTATGTGAGCTTTATATGATCTCGGTTTCATGTGCTTTGGCGTGGTAAGAGTTTACGTGATGTAAGCGCGATGTGGATGTTGAGGTGATATGGATGTGGTATGGTTGGGTGTTGATGTGAATGTGGAAGTAATTTGTCGATGGGACGAAAGGGCCTATGCGACTGTGATATGAAAATCATTGAGATGATATGATATGATGTGATTGATATGATCACGGATGGTTGATGTAAGTCTATGTGTTTACATAGCGATATGTTGTTGATTGAAAATCTTGTTTATTTTGATAAACGAGTGCTTGTAAGTGAATCCTGTATTTGCTTGCGTGACTATTATTATGAATATCGATGTTGATATTGATATGTGTTGAAGTGAACGTGTGTCTGAGACATGATCACCCAGATGACTGGGGCGGAAAAGGAAACGTGAATATTTGTTGTTGTTTATTGGTGAACTAACATGTAGGTTTATGGATATTCAGTGGCCCAGACAACGTTGGTTAAGATCCCACAGGATGGATGAGCATATCCGTAAGTTCAGGGAATGTACTAGGAATGTCCATGAGCCATTGGGAGTATTTCTGGGAAGATTTGTTGGTTTATGGAGGAAGGTTCGAGACAGTGGGAAAGTATCCGAATACGAGGCCTACTACCGGATGACAGAGAGGCTACCAACAGGTTGGCAGCCATGGGCGAGAAGATAAGGGTACGTGATGTTCCGTCGGGACCTATCACCAGACATCTTACCTTGGATTTCACAGAGTTCGTTGCTCGAGTGTGGAGATAGTGGACCGATTATCGAGGCATACCATCTGAGGCAGATGTGATAGCGAGGCATGTTCGAGGGCCGATCCGGATTGATGACAGGGATGATGTTCCTGAAGATCCTTTGGGAGAGCAGCGAGCATCTAGACGATCGCCAGTTCGTCAGGATACGCCAGTCACTACACCTCCATCTACGATCCTCTCCTTCAGACGGACCAGGAATGATTTCGAGGCAGGACCCTCACAGGTGAGATAGATGATCCACTCGATTGTGGCAGAGAAGAGGCCCAGGATCAGAATCATAGTGCCACCGAACAGTATCAGGTTGGCCTCCCGGGAAGGAGATTCTGAGGAGGAGGAAGACCCGAAGGAGGATAGTGAGGACTCAGAGGACCCGGTGATCCGAATAGCGGATGACTCAGATGAGGTCGAGCATGTTGAGGAAGGGCAAGCGCCAGAGACTGGAACCCGAGGCAGATTCACCGAGACTCGTGCAATCGTAGCGCATCTTAGGTGGGATCATACCCACGAGAGGCTTGCTTCCATGCAGGATCGCTTTACCGAGGCAGCAGCCCGAATCCAAGCCCTGATAGGAAGGGAGAGAGAGGATGAGGAAAGGCAGAATGGAACCGTTGAAACAAACGGAGAGTAGTGGACGGATATGGAGGATAGAGATCTAGGTGGTCAGTGTGTACAGTGACAGTCGCAGAGTTTGCTATAAGTGTGGACAGAGCGGCATCTTTTGGCAGTAACCGGAGTCAGATTCTTTTGCTCATATCTGACCTTTTTGACTGACATACCTTTGATCTTGTATTTTGACAGTCCTTCATGGACACTGGATAATACTGATACTAATGTTGTCTATGACAGGATGTTTATGTTTGATGCTTATATGTGATATGAGCTATGCCATGATGATATGTCATCTATGTGATGTGTGATGATGATGCTATGCGGAATGCATAACGATGTTGGGTTGACAGGGTTGCATGATTATATGTGATCGTGCGTGATATGTACATATGTGATGATATATGGTTATGGGTGATGATATATGTTATGCGATGATACTCGATTATCTATGCGAACATGATTCTAATGTTTCAACGTCGGTACAGAATGCCGAGAACAAGGAACCAGAGGAACAATCACGTGGAAGAAGCCCGAGAACCACCTATGGTTCAGCGGCACGCGATCGAGAGTTTTCGCAGGCAGAATCCCCCTACGTTCGACGGTCTCGGTGAACCGATCGACGCTGAGAACTGGATACGATCCACCGAAAGGATCTTCGAATACATCGACTGCGAAGAAGCAGAAAAGCTGAATTGCACGATCTTTCAGCTAACCGATGAGGCTGATTTCTGGTGGGAATCCATGAGAAGGACCCTAACACCAGGACAGTAGGGAAGGTATACGTGGGAAGATTTCAAGGAAGAACTCATGGAAAAGTACGTGTCTGGCGTTTACAGGAAGAGAAGGCAAAATGAGTTCTGGAATCTTCGTCAAGGGAGAAGGACGGTCACCGAGTACGATCGCCGCTCAATCGTCGTCGCGTTACGCCACGCACTGGTCGGCATGCAGGTCGCCAGGCAAACAGTTCGTGAGAGGACTCGACCGAGATCGAATTTCGCTCGTCGATCGAGGAGATCCGACGTGCACGCGATCGAACAGGCTTTAAACATTGAGTCAATGTTTCAGAGAGAACGATGCCACCGGACAGCCGGTGACGGAGGAAGAGGCAAGAAGAAATGGGAAGATCGAGGAGAGGTAATCAGTGTTCCGAGGAACCAGGCGGTCCAAATGATTCCGAGGAACTGGTATTCGAGAGAGAAAAGCAACCTTGGGAAGGAATTTCCAACCCATGTGGTAGTGGGGTAGGGTGTGGAAAACCTTGATGCCGAAATGCGGAGGAATCACTTGGGCGAGTGCAAGGTAACGTCAAGTGTTATCGTTGTAGGAAGTCCGGAAATTACGCCGAGATTGTCCATCGATAGGAGGGCGGTGGTGCGCAGCCGCCAAGAAGACAAAGATCCGCCCGCAGAGCGTAACCAAGTCCGCCGAGGACGAACCACGAGCAGAGGTCATCCGAGGCCAAGAAACCAAAGGCCACCGCAGCAAGCCGTGGTGTACGCCTGAATTAGCGGCGAGAAAAGACAAGCTCCCGGAAATCTCGCAGGTATAATCCATATGAGTGATATACCCATTTTCGCTTTGTTTAATACAGGAGCCTCACATTCTTTCGTTTCGAGAATCGCGTGTGAGAGGTTGGGTTTGGTACCCAATGAATCACAGAGTACCCTGAAAATCAGCATCCCGTCAGGGGAAGTGCTAAAGGCAAAAGAGATATGCCCGAACCAGGAGGTAGAAATTTGTGAGGAAAAGGTCTATGTCAACTTGCATGTGATCGGAATGGAAGATTTCGATGTCATCTTTGTTATGGATTGGTTTGAAAAGCACATGGTAACTATACGTTGTCTCGAGAGAGAAGTTACTTTTCGAACAGCCAAATGAGTGGAAGTTTGTTTCACGGCATAAGGATGGGTGTTTCCGTGTTTATGATCTCAAAGACCGAAGGCGGTGAGGATGATCAAGAGGAAGTCACAAACTTTCGTAAGTTTGATGAGGCACGATGAACCGCGCAAACAGCTTGCAAGAGAGGAGCCGGTGGTGTGTGAATATCCGGACGTGTTTCGAGGACTTGATCGCTTGCCGCCGATAGACAAGTGGAATTCACTATTGATCCGGAACCGTGAGCAGACCGATGATCAAAGGCACCATACGTAATGGCACCCAAAGAATTGCGAGGAACCGAAAGCGCAGATTGCAAGAGTCGTTGGATCTAGGTTTTATCCGACTAGCGTGTCGCCATGGGGAGTGCCAGTTCTGTTCGTCAAGAAGAATGATGGATCAATGCGGATGTGCATTGACTACAGAGAGCTGAATAAGCTGACGATCAAGAACAGATATCCTCTTCCAAGGATCGACGATCTGTTTGACCAGCTCAAGGGAGCGAGTGTCTTCCCTAAGATCGATTTGAGGTCAGGCTACCATCAGCTGAAGATCAGGAAGGAGGACGTTGCGAAGACCGCATTCAGAACAAGGTATGGGCACTACGAGTTCATCGTGATGCCGTTTGGTTTGACCAATGCACCAGCAGTCTTCATGGATCTGATGAATCGAGTTTTCCATCAGTATCTGGATAGCTTCGTCTTGGTTTTTATCGATGATATTCTCATCTATTCTAAGAATGCAGAGTTGCATAGAGAACACCTCCGCACTGCTCGAAAGGTTACGAGCGAGAGGTTGTATGCAAGTATAGTAAGTGCGAAGTTTTGGCTCGTAGAAGTGATGTTCCTTCGACATATCATGTCCGCAAGGAATCAAAGTCGACCCGGTGAAGGTTGAAGCGAAGTAATGGCGAAGGTTCCGACTAATGCCAATGAGGTTCAAGCTTTCTACGCTTGGCAAGATATTATAGACGTTTCATCGAAGGGTTTTCGAAGTGGGCGAGAGGAAGATGTTAGGACCGAAATGGTTCATGAGACGGTCGAGGTTATCGATCGATCAAGCGAAGGATCAAGGAAGCTCAGACGTGCGAAGTCTATGCGCGCAAGCGCCGCACGGATCTTCGCTCATGGCCTGAGATCGCGTCTTCCTTAAGGTTTCCCACGAGAGGAGTCGTTCGATTTGGGAAGCGAGGTAAGTTGCGACCGAGGTTCGTTGGACCTTTCTAAGTTCGTGAGAGGATAAGCCCGTTGCTTATAGGTTAGCGTTGCCGCCTAGCATCGGAGATGTGCACGACGTGTTTCACGTTTCTCAGTTGAGAAAGTACGTGTACGACCCAAAACACGTGATCAAGCATGATCAGGTGGTTCTTGCTCAGGATCTGAGTTACGAGGAGAGACCAGTGGCTATCTTGGAACGAGAAGTCAAGGAGTTGAGGAACAAGCAGATTCCGCTGGTGAAAGTGTTGTGGAATCACCATGGCGAGGAGGAAGCTACGTGGGAGTTGGAAGACAAGTTCAGGGCTCAGTACCCTGAGATGTTTCCGCCACGTGTTTGAAATTTCGGGGATAAAATTTTTCTAAGGAGGGAGGGATGTAATACCCCGTCCTTCCTAAGCTTCGGGTTTGCATGACACATTTTTCGAGAAAAGGTCAAAAGGTTGACTTTTTGTTTCGGTGATGCGACCATCACGAAACCTCAGGCCTTGTGAAGAGTGTTCTATGACGAATTCATAGACACTAAGTATGCAGGTTTTCGACCACCCACGAAGGTTTGGCACTCCGGGGAAGTTATCGAAAAACTAAACTTTTCATGGGTCTTTTAAAAGCATATCTTGTTTATAGTCGTTGTGTCCGGTATTTTATTTCGAGTCCATGGGTACCAAGTTTGCTAAATTTGGAGTCCGTTTGCAAAAGATGCGTAGCTTTTTGCGTTTTCGAAAAGGGCCGCGCAAGCGAGTGTGCAATGACTCTACTTTTTCCTATAAATAGAGGCTAGGGCCCTCATTTTCAACGCTCATTTTCTTTCGCCTCTATGTTTATGGACGAGCCGAGCAGCTCTGTGCACGCCGCGGAAGCACTGGAGGAGTGGCGATCGAGCGGGGAGGCTCGACGGCGGCGCCATTCTTGCCGCCGCCGCCACCATCGCCGATCAGCCCCTCCCCGGCAGCCCCATTTTTCTATTTTTGTCCTTTTCTTGTTTTGATTCCTCCTTTTAGTAGATAGCATAGCATAGAACTCGGGTTTCTAAAGGGACGGGACGAGAAAACGGCCGGAGGCCAGCCTATTAGGCCATAACCGCCGCCGCCCATTATCGTCGCCACCGTGGCTGTTGGCCGCCGATTTGGTGGTCAACGGACCACCTTTTGGCTACGGGTCCTTTAGGTTTTAAGTTCCGGGCTATGCATTCTACTAAAGTACCGATTCGTTTTTCTGTTTTTCGCGTTTTGCATGTCGGGATGTTTTCCGTTGCTTCGAGTTTTCTAAAGGAAGTACATGCCCGGGTTATCCATTTTCAACAAAATTTGTCATTCCATGTTCGTCGTTATGTATATTACTTATGTTTCCATTTTCATGCATCGATTTTGGATGGTTTATCCTAGATCCGAGGATAGCATCGATTTTTAAGCTTCTTCACGCTAAGATTTGAGTCAATTTGCATGCATGCATATTTTGAAAGTACCCTATTATAGGTCTTGATGCCGAATATATTTCCTTACGCATCGAGTTGATTTGAAAACCCGAGAGTGCCAAATATGGGTTCAAAAGTCAAAACCCCGCTTTGCTTCGATCTTCGCTTGATCACGTTGTTGCTTTGCTTTGTGGGATGTGACCCCAAAAGTTGTTCCGTCTTATTACTAGGTACCTACCAATGCGATCGGTGAAGTCATCGGATTTGTGGATATCTCCCGCCGACGCTATTCTGCTCAGTTGGGTTATATATGCTTATTTTGAGTTATTTACTCGATATTTCAAAAATAAAACATGTGCTTGTTGTAAAATGTTTTGGTGAAGTTATTATCGTTCTCGATCCGAGATGTGGTTCTATTGTGATTGTGCATGATCTCTATTCGTGGGTTGATCACCATCTTGAAGTTTTGATCGTGAAGGATAGACCCCAACACGTGGTTATGGTTACGACGGGATTGAATCAAGTCCACACCGAGTTAGCCGATCGATACGTTCGGGCAATGGCTGACCGGATATGTTTCGGCCGAGATATTGTGGGTCGGGCCGGATATGTTCCGGCGAACGAGATATGATTGGTGGCGGGATACGCCCGAGCCGTGGTTCTATGGTTCTATGATGAGAACAACAAGAATAATGGATCGGTATCGAAAAGCGAAAAATCTATTTTGCTTACTTAGAAGTGGATTTACGTTTTAAAACCTTCTAAGGTAAGTGCTCTGAACACGGCATCATGAATTTTGATTTATGATAAAAACCCCAACTGAGTGCGCTAGTACTCACCCCAAACTCTTTTCAAATATTTTCACGTATGGAGGAGGGATGGACGGGCGACGCCGAGGGGTCGAGTCTGCTGGTTTTTCATGCTATGCTTCCGTAATGTTGTGTTATATATATATATATATATATATATATATATATATATATATGTGTGTGTGTGTGTGTGTGTGTGTATACTCAGATGTTGATATATTCTTGTCCCTTATTTTGCTTTCTGATTGGGAACAAGGTTCGTTATGTTATTATGTTGTGAGTCTCGATATGAGCATGCTATGTGGTTGACCGGTCTAGTCAACAGGGTGTAATGCTATTTTTCTTTCTTGCATTACTTATTATAAATCAAGTTTACGTTCATTGATGTTATGGTGTCGATATAATCTTGTTGGTGGATTGTTTGCTTACCCCTCTCCTTCAGGATATGTCCTAGTTATAGAGGAGATGCTGCCCGATTTTATGGTCGTATCTTCTTATTATGTATGCTTTATGTAACCTCCCTTCTTAACCCCCACCCCTAATTACACCCCGCATCCGTGCCTTCCCTCGGGAATTGGGACGTGACAAAAGGTCTCATCGAAATCGATGCCCTCAATCGGAGTGTACCATTTTGCCACAAGCCTGGCTTTAAAAGCCAAAACCTCTCCATTCGAATCTCTCTTCCTCTATTATACCCACTTACTACCTATGGCTTCTTTGCCATCTAGTAGAGGTGTTTTCTCGTATATATCCATAGTTGTTATGGACTCAATTTCTAAGTCCATAGCGGTGTGCCATGATCTTGCATCTATGTCTTGTATCACCTCGCTATATGTCCATGGATCGATTACAGCATGCTCGTTTCTGGGACTAAATCCGAAGATTCGCCCACAAACATAAATCGCTCGGGTTGACGAACAACCCTCCCACTACGATGAGGCGCTACTGGCATAATGGCAACGGTGGGTGCAGTAACCTATGGATCTCTATCTTGCACAACTTGTTGTGTATGTACCACTTGTACAGTCGGTATCTCCAATGGAACTCGACCCACTTCAATTTCTTGAAGTATTGGTATAGATCCCTCCCATTAGACACGATATCTCATTTATTTGGTTTTATCGATGGTGGAATACGATCATCTTTTGATTCCTGAAGTATGATTTCAACTTTAGATTTGTGGTTTTTCATGTAGTCCTCTTCTAAGAATGGGGAGTTAGTGCTAATAATGACATTCTGATCATTAGGACTATCGAAATAACCACCTTTCGTTCCTCTAGGATTACCAATAAACAGCCTTGCATCAGATCTAGCCTCCAACTTGTTAGACTTCTTGTTCAAAACATGTGTTGGACTGCCTCATATCCTTATATAGCTTAAACTAGGCTTGTGCCTAAACCATAACTCGAAAGGGGTCTTATCGACTGACTTGAACGGTACTAGATTGAGCAAATATGCCGTTGTTTAAGGCATATTCCCAGAACGAAATAGGCAATGTTGCATGACTCATCATCGATCTAACCATCTTTAAGAGAGTCATATTTCTTCGCTTTGACACACCATTTTGTTGTGGTATGCCTGGTGTAGTGAGCTGGGATGTTATCCCACACTGCACCAAATAGTCCATGAACTCATTACTGAGGTATTCGCCACCACGATCAGACCGTAATGACTTGATACTCTTACCTAGCTTTGTCTCCACTTCTGCCTTAAATTCTTTGAATTTCTCAAAGCATTCAGACTTGCGGTAAAGCAGGTATACGTATCCGTACATTGAGTAATCGTTAATGAAAGTGACAAAATACTCGTACCCTCCACGAGCTTGTGTGGACATTGGTCCACACAGGTCAGAATGGGCTAGCTCCAACACTTCTTTGGCCCTATACCATTTCACTTTGAATGGTCTAGTCGATATCTTTCCCTCTATATAAGATTCACAAACTGGGAACAGAGTAACCGTAATTTCACCCAACGCTCTATTCTTAGCCAGTCTTTAGATCCTATTTAGATTGATGTGATCTAATCTAAGATGCCAAAGATATGTGGTGTCATCTAGCGAAGAAAACTTCAACTTCTTAAGGTTTGATGTAGATTCAACATAATTAAAGGTATTATGCTTGGTAGAAATAGTATAAAGCGAATTATATAAAGTGCCACCACAAATAACTTCGCCATTTCTTATGATAGAAACATCACTATCAAAAACAATATATCCATGTATAAATAGTTTGGAAACCGAAATAAAGTTTTGCCAAAACTCCGGCATATATAAAATGTCTTTCAATATTAAACTATCATATCAAAGCATAAAGAAATATCTTTGACTGCAACGGCCTCGACTTTCACGCGTTATCCATGGAGATCGTTATCTCACCATCAAACAGCTCCATTATCCGTAGGAACCCCTACAAGGTGTAATAAACATGATCAGTCACACCCGTATCTACTACCCATGAATGAGTAGAACAAGTCGCTAAACATGTTTCCGTTACTAAAGCAAATGACGTACCTTGAGCCTTGAGCATGGGGCACTTAGCCTTCCAATACCTAGTCTTGCCGCACTTGAAGCACGTGTCCCTCTCCTTTGGCTTTTTCAAGCCTCCTGTGGCAACCATGTTCTTGCTCCCACTAGTTTCCTTGCCTCTACCACCTTCTTCTTCTTCTTCTTCTTCTTCTTCTTCTTCTTCTTCTTCTTCCAATTTTCAATGGAAAATTGGGGCCCTTAGATGTGCTGGCAAGGGCATGTGCTCCTTTTCCCATGACACCTTCCATGGCCACGAGATCATTTAGCAACTGACTAAGTGTATACTCGATTTTGCTCATGATCACGTTCAAGTGAAAGTTCTCAAAGGACTTGGGCACTGTGTTGAGGATGATATCGACATTGGCTTTGCCGTCGATACCTCCTCCCAACTGATCAAGACTATCCATGAGATGAGTCATGTGGGACACATGTTCATGGACCGAACTTCGTTCTTCCATCCTACACGCCAAGATTTCTCTCATTGTGTAGAAGCAGACTATTCGATCCAACTGCCCAAACTTACTCTCGAGACCTGACTGCAGCTGCAAGCCTTTAGACATAGTAGTCATCATATTGCACTTGGCCATATTATTTGACTTATGCCAAAGTATGCTTGACTCTCGTTGCTCATTCATCGATGCGTAAGGGCATCGAGTTTGGGAGTAGTGAGAACAAACATGTGTTCTTCTGCGATAAGAACATACTCCATGTTACGTTTCCACTTGATAAAATTTGGACTAGATAGAGGATTTAGTGCGAGCATATTGATAATCGGTATAAGAGACATATCTGAAAAGTAATGTAAAAACACCTAAGCATACAATCGTACATAATTCGTAACAATAATATTGTAACCTTTTGATAAAATAATATAAATTGAAACCTCCAATCACCCAAGGAATCCCACATGCAAGCCATGCGTGTGGACGTTTACACATGAACCCCTCGACCAGACTAAAATAAACCTTTTAGTCGTTTAATTTCAATCCATGTCAATTTATCCTTATGACAAATGATATTAATGATTGGACCTTACTAGACCACATCACTATATATCGTAAGAAGGAACTTCGCGGGAAGTTGTAGTTGAGGTGATGCCTAAGCAACAACCATATTTTTGACAACAGAAAATGAATTCTTTGAATTAGCATACTTACTTGGACCATACCTCTTCCAATTTAAATTCGTTTGTCATCTCATTTTAAATCTATCTCTGGAGAACTTATGAAAATCCCATATGCAAGCCACATGTGTGGACGTTTACACATGAAACTCCCACTTCTCAATAGATTAAAATGTTTTATTTAGAAATATGATCTAACAAACTTATGATAAATAGTGCAAGTAAGCCATTCGTGTGGACATTTACTCACAATGCATACCACTTTGTTTAGAGATCAAAATGTGGAGGTCTTAACTTTTTTTTTTAGTTTAAGAATTAATACGTCGGGTTACTTGCTTAGCCTTTTGTTTCAAAAGGTTTGTCCATGCAGATAACGTAATCCTAGCATGTTTTCTATAGAACTCAACATGTAAAACATGCTCGCAGAATTCTAAAACATGCTTCAAAACGTGATAAACCTAGCATGCTTGCTATACGCATCCAATCATGAAAACATATTACATGTTTATCTACGTAATTAAACATACATAGTATGCTACTGCATAATTTAAACATCCACGGCATTCTTTGAACGAGAAAAATAAAATAAATTCGTTCATCGCGGCCCACTCATGGATCCTGTACTTCCCGCCTAATTTATTACATAAATTTGCAAAGTACATATCTTTAAAAAATCTCGAAACGGGCCTCACATGCACGGCACAAATCGGACTCGTCAAAACTGGATTTTGGCCGAAAATAAAAAAGTGGCCGAAACATTGAATCGGGTGGGTCAGGTCAAAAATATGGATCTAGGTCAAAAAAATCAGGTCTGGGTCAAAAAACGGGTCTGGGCCACAAACTGGCCGGGTAGGCCCAAGCGGATTGGGCCGCGCATGCTAGGGCACGGTGTTGGATTTGTATACTGGAAACAGTTTTGGTTGAGCTTGTATACAATGATTCATGTTACCACTATTACAATCTCCTATCTGAATTGTTTACTTGATTGCATATGTATGTCCCTTTATCTCGTATATAAGTTAGATCATATAGTGTGTAGAAGATTACAGAAGTCTGTATGATTGGTTAAGCTTAATGATATATAAAAAGGATCACAGCTGAGACAACTTTAGGAAGAGTGGTCGGTATAGGCTTCAGTATAGATAAGAAGTAACTTGACTTGGTTGCTTGTCTATACCAGTACGTCTCTGACGTATTGATGGATCACAGTGAGATGAGTTCATCTATCTGACCGTCGTGAAGAACCTAGATCTCGATGACTTTACGTTGTTCTAAACCTCGATAAGGCATTAGGTGAGTATGAGTTACTGACATCACTTTGACTTGTCATGGGTGAGGGTTACATGAGATAACCCAATATTCTCTGCATCTTGGGTAGTGGCAGTGCTTGTATGTCATGCTAGTTACCTGTATCGAGTCACCGTATCCGTTTAGGATGATGATATCCCCTTAAGGAGCTCAAAAGGTTTATTTTACTAAACCCAACTGGTTGAGTTATCTTAAGTACAATAATAAGGTTGAGTGGTACTACTTAAGGAATTAAAGAGATTAATTATTTTAAGCAGTCAGAACGCTATAAATAATTAATGGACGTGTGATATCTTAAGTACGGGGTTTGTGAAGTATAAGTGCAAGTTGATAAACGCACTTTTTACTAGTTTTATAATGATATATTATGATGAATTTAGATCAGTTTAAGTGCGTTTAAATTAGTTGATGTTATGCTTTTAACCATTTTTAGAAGATACTGCTCTTGGGGTTCCTTTTTGGTGTTTTGTAGGATTTTCAGGTGATAATCGATGCACAAAGCAAAGAAGGAACAAATATGATGAAATAGATATGACAAGTTTGGATATGAAAAGCTTACAATGTTAAAGAGTATCTCGATAGGAGTCCATAGGCGCAAATTGATCGCAATTCGAAGTTCGGACGCGAGAGAACGGAACGAAACAGCCAAGTCGCGCACAAGCTAGCGACCACCCTAGCGGTCGCGAGTGTGTCCGCAAGTTCTCGCCTAAAGCATCTCGCCGCGATAGCTAGCGACTGTGCTCACGATCATGAAGCCCGCCGCTAGCACCGCGCCCGACATTTAATTAGGCTTGGTGGACGTTGTTTACCACCAAATAATTCCTGGTAAGAATCAAGATTAGTATAACAATAAGCAGGGTCGAACCACAGAGAACGGGTTACTGAATTCAATTTCCTAAAGATCGAGTTTGGTGTATCCACCACACCTTAAATCGGAGAGAATAAGAATTAACTAAGGAAACAATTAAACAACTAAGAGAAATAAGAAATAAATCAAGATAAAAGGGATTTGGTTCGAATAAATCCACACTAGTCACTACCTCTGTTCATCGACGCAAATATATATTAATTCTCATGGACCGACCAGTTATAGGGTACCGTGAATGCAGCGGACATACCTCAATTCCTATGTGCTTTGTCGATACTTAGCAAGAAACGCTGAACTAATTATTTTCCTTATCAAAACACAACTTAGTTGGAAATGTCAAACCTAGATTTAATGTCCTAATAGTTTTAAGAATTGAAGGAACCCAATTTAGACAAATTACCCAAGAAAGCAAGTAATAATTCGTCTACCAATTTATTCCCTACTACCAATACGATAGCTTTACCACTAATTAGCCCTATTCCAACAATTACAAATTGGGGGAACCCATTGACACTAATCTAAATTAACCTAAGGTGATCAGGCTTAAGAAAATCAGATTAAAACTCTCTACTCAGAGAACAAATCAAAATCCAATTGAATTAATTAAACAACAAATTAGGTCTCACAGATATTGAACTAGTGTTTCATTATTTTACCCGAATCAAGAAATTAGCTACTCATGCTATTGAAATTAAACATAATCAAATATAAAAGAAACATAATTAAGATTCAAATAAACTGAAATATAAATAAGAAATTGTCGCCAGAACTCCAATCCGAACAATAAACGGAAAACTAGATGGAGAAAATAACAAAAATAGCGATAAAGAATTCCTGCAATCCTCTGCCAACTATCACACGTCCAAGAGCAAAGAAAAAAAACTCTAATATAAAAATGCTCCTATCCCTAATCCTATATGCTACTCACTTCCAGAACCTCTTTTTTTGCTAAGGTTGGAAAACAAAATATATATTAATAATATAGTTTTTCCTCCCTATAAAGCTGCTACCTTCTATCCTCTCCCCACAAAAGCTGTTGCCTCACGTCCAAAAGATTAGGAAAAATCGAATCTTTTCTCACTCCTCCTCCACTAGAGCTGCCACACATCTCTCATAATATGATAGTCCATTCTTTTCATCTCATCCATGCTCGACCTTTTACCATTTATGGGCCAATACAAAGCCCTAAACATTTTATTTTGAAGTCCAACATTTAATCCTTCATGTACTGGATCTATATTTAGTTCAATATTTCTTGAATCTCTATTTCTTCAATAATCGTGTCAAAATTCTTCTTTCTTCTCTTTCTTTTATTTGACTCCATCAATAACGATCTTCTAAATTCCTGCATTAAAAAGCACCTAAACATGTATATTAAATCCAAATAAACATAGAAAAATCCAAATAAAGTGAACAACAAAATACACACATCAGGGCTTCAGCCCATTATCTATAAATACCCCAAAGCATTCTTGGGTGCCTCGAACCTCTCCAACAACGTTTTACCTCAGTTTTAGCTTAGTTTTCATAGTTTTCATTCTTGTTCTTCAATTTCATAACATAGCATTAGAATATTTTCATTCCAGTGTCATCTTTAGATTCTTGCAGTCGTCGCTTACTTACGCATCGGTTGTTACATTCCGCATCGTTGATTCATACGGTTTATTCGCTTCAATTCGCTTTATGTTTCATTTATTTAATTCTTGTTTTGTTATTTCAATTATGAGTAGCTAATTTCAGATTGATCCTGTGGTTTGTATGTCCGACTAGATTTCTATGATTTATCCGTTGATCTTGTTTACCTTCCGTCATAGATTTGTGATTCATGGAGCTCGATCTTATGTGTTAATTTCTGATCAACTTTAATGCATACATAGTTGTCAGTTGAATACTTAACAGTTTTGATTGTCAATCGATCTTGAATGCATAATATGGGTGATCGACACTATTTTCTAACATGAAAATGTGCAAGTAGATATGGTAAGTCGAGCATCGTATCCACAGGGAATGTATCACGAAAACACAGAAGCTAACTCAACAACAATTCATCATTATTCAAGAACAAATTTGGTTTGATAAGGTTTTAGGGCTTCGAATATTAAATCCAAAGTCAAATGTCACAATGCAAAAATAAACGAAAACAATAAACACTCAAAGAGATAATAAGATAGAAAGACTAACCCTAGGGATGCATTAATCCTACCCACAACGTATGTTTATCCTTCTTCCTATTAACCAATTTTAATCCAGACAAGATGGAAGATCACATATGTAACCAACAATTTCAGTTGCGACAATTGAGGCAGTAGATTACTAATTTCCCTATTTCTCAAGGTGAAAATTAGCAATTCCAAAAAGATCACAAAGAATATGCTTCCTACGAATGTTCCTATCTCGCCACGACTCAAGACTTATCCAGACAGTATTCAAGATCTATCGACAATTAAACTCATATATTTAATCGGCAACTAGATATGCATCAAGATTGATCAGAAATTAACACATATAATTAAGCACCAAGAATCATAAATCAATGCCTGGAAGGTAAATAGCAATAGCAGGAATCACAACATTTAGGATAGAATCATGCAAAACCTAGGATTAGAACGGAAATTAGCTAGACATAATAATCGACATAAAATAAGAATTAACCATAAAAATAAGAATTAAATAGATAAAACCCGTAGTATAGCGTCGGAAAAACAATGGTTGGGTTCGTATCCAAACCCAAGTAACAAACGAGAAAATACGAAATTCGTTCGGACAAAATCGTTCCAAAGCGATAACAATGCTTAGAACTAATGTAGAACAATGAAAATCTAATGCTTAGATGAATCTAAATCAATACTAGAGTGAAAATATATGAAAAACTAGAGAAAACTGATGAAAAACGTGTTGGAGAGGGTTCGGGGGCGCGGGAGCAAGCTTGTGGATATATATAGGTGCAGGAAAACCCTAATTTTGTGCCCAGCCGCCTTGCCTCACGGTCGGGATCGCGGCTGTGAGATCGGTCGTGAGCTTCTGGGCGTTCTGGACGATTTCTCGCGGCCGCTAGCTCTGCGCGACATCACTGTTTCGCTCCGTTCTCTCGCGTCCGAACTCCGAATTGCGATTCGTTTCAGCCTACGGACTCCTATCGAGATGCTCTTTAACATTGTAAACTTTTCACATCCATATTTTTTATATCCATTTCATCATCTTTGGTTACATCTTTACCTTGTGCATCGATTATCACCTGAAAAGCCTACAAAACACCAAAGAGAAACCCCAAGAGAAGTATCTTCCAAAAATAGCTAAAAGCATAAAGATCGACTATATAAATGAACTTAATAGATCTATTTCATCTTAATATATCATCAATAATCGAATAAAAAGCACGTTTATCAACGGGTAAGCCTTGAGTCGTAACTGGGATAGGAACATCCGTAGGAAGCATATTCTTTGTGAGCTTTTTGGAGTTACTAGTTTTCACCTTGAGACGTAACAATAATAGGTGAATTAGTAATCTACATCCACAATTGTCGTAACTGAAATTGATGGTTACTTATGTGATCTTTCATCTTTGACTGGATTAAATTGGTAAACAGATTAATAGGTGAATTGTGTGAATCTGGTTAGGTTAAATACATCCCTTGGGTCAGTCTTTTATATCTGAGTTTATTCCTTATTTATTTTTGAGTCTGGATTTATTTTTACATCTCTCTTGATTTCTGTTGCCTAGATAATAATCAAGATTCTGTGTGAATTATTCACTGTGTTTTCGATTATCAGTCTCTGTGGATACGATATAATACTTGTTGTTTTTAATATCATTTATTTTGGTAGAAATTATAGTGTGATCAAATTTTGGCGCCGTTGCTGGGGACTGTGTAGATTTCATAGTGATAATTTTCTGAATTGTAGTTATTAATTCAGGCTTAAAAAAAATTGTGCTTTGCTTGGTTTGATCTGGTTTTTGTCTTCTTTTGCAGTGCATGATTACAAGGTCTCAGCGGAAAGAAATTCTTCCATTAGACCTTGAAATTGAAAAATCGCACAAGAAAGAAAAAAGAGAAAGAAGACAAGACATGGCAGATAGACAACCCCAGGGCCATGATAGAATGGCCGAGATGGAAGAGATGCTAGCCGCAATGCAACGCCAAATGGCGTTACATAATCAGATGGGCCAAGTTGGAGGCCGAGCACCAGCCTTACCGCTCAACTACATGTACAGGCCACCGACGGATCAGTTCCAAGGTAGAGGATGGGTACCGAACGTGAATGCAAATAACTTTAAGTTGAAGCCCGCCCTCATCAGCATGATACAAGCAGATCAGTTTGGGGGAGGGGTTACCGAAGATCCCAATGCACATTTGAAGGTATTTCTGGATATATGTGATACAATCAAATAAAATGGAGTGCCAGCTGATGCCATCCAAATGCGAATGTTCGATTTTTCACTGAGGAGTCAGGCGAAAGAGTGGTTTAAGTGTTTGGACCGCTCGAGGATTACCACATGGGAGCAGCTCTGCGAGAAATTTTTATCTAAATACTTCCCACCTACCAAGGCTCAGAGGATCATTGTTGAGATCTCCCATTTCGCACAATTGGGAGATGAGTCGATGTTTGAAGCTTGGGGGAGGTTCGTAAACCCGCCCAAAATGTCCGCAACATGGTTTTTCACCTGAGTAACAGGTGAAGCAATTCTGAAGGGTCTTAACGCTAACACTGTAGTATTGTAGATCGTCGCCACCGAGGATGTTTGCTAAACAGAGGAATTGATGAGCGTTATGATCGCCGCCATCGATAGCTATCAGTGGCCGATGGAGAGACAACCTATCAGAAAAATTACCGCTGCAGAGCTTGATAACAGATATGACGATCTCTTGGAAAAATTCACGCTTCTAAAGAGCCAGTATGAAACCGAGAGAAAATGGGAGATGATTGTTGCCATGACGCAGAACATAGATGAAGCTCACTTTGTAAACCAAAGAAATAATTTCCAAGGGAATCAGAGTGGGAATCAAGCATATCATCCTACCAATAGGAATCACCCAAAATTTTCCTATGCAAATCCACAGAATGCTCAGCAACCACCACATGGTTTTGCTATTAATGATGGAATGAGTGTGGGACCGAAAAAACCGAGCCTGGAGGAAATGATGCAACAGTTGATTGTTAGCAACCAATAATTGGTGACTCAGTAGAACGTCTTCATCAGTAGCACTGGTCAGAGGATTACACATTGGAATCCACCATAGCAGCTATTGACAAGCATACGAAGATAATGGAGAACTAGATTAGCCAAATAGTTGCACAACTGAATGCGCAACAAAAGTCGGGCCACTTTCCTAGCACTACGGAGGTAAACCCGATAAATCATTGCAATGCCATCTACTTGAGAAGTGGAAAAGCTTACCAGAACCAACCGGCACGAGAAGAAGGTCGTATGCTGAATGAGGAGAAGCTCGCGATCGAGCTAGCGACTGCTAGCCCGGCCGCGATGAATGGTATGGATAGTATTCCCGAGAAGCTACCGACCGACCTAGCGACCACTAGGCCGGCCGCGAGGAAATGTCCAGAGAGTTCTGACGAAGAACTAGCGACCGCTAGCCCAACCGCGATGAAGAAGACAGACGCGGCTCCAGTGCCTAGCGACCACCCTAGCGGTCGCGAAGGTGGCCGCGAGGCAGATCAGAGGAAGATTTACCCAACTTACACTCCTCCGGTTCCGTTTCAGAGTCGGCTAGTTAAGTTGAAATATGACGAGGAGTTCGCCCGATTCAAAGAGATAATCCAGAAAGTAAACATCAACATACCTCTCTTTGATGCGCTCAGAAACATGCCTGGATACGTGAATTTTCTCAAAGATGCATTTGCCAACAAGAAGAAGTTAGGGAAATTTGAAAAAAATAACCTTTCTGAAGAATGTAGCACGATATTACAGCGGAAATTGCCACTGAAATAGAAGGATCCAGGGAGCTTCACATTGGAGTGCGAGATTGTTGAGCATACATTCCCCAACGTGTTGTGTGATTTGGGAGCGAGTAGTGCTTTATATCGTGTTCAACCGCTTGAGCCGGGGAAATGAAGTCAACTAAAATTTCATTGATGACGGTCGATGTGTCGCCTCATATCCTAAGGAATAGTTGAAGATGTGTTGGTAAGAATTCAGGACTTTGTCTTTCCTACTGATTTTGTTATTTTAGACATACCTGAATTCAAGAATCAACCACTAATCTTGGGTAGGCCTTTTCTAGCCACTGGTCGTGCTTTAATTGATTGCAGGAATGTGATCTCACTTTTCGTGTCAACGATGAAGAGCCGAAAATTTCAATATAATGCCATCAAGGAACACGATAGCAAAAGCATGAGGTTTGTTATTCCATCACCACTGCCATAGCCAGCCCAATCTCGAGCTTGGATGTCAACCGACCATTTGACGAGCATGTTACAAATAAGAGGTGGACTCGGTATGGAACCCCGAGTGATTCGTTCAAGTTTGGGGGAGGCCACTTCCACACTCAGTGGTGGTCTGCGGTGAATAATAAGTATAGAGGCAAGCATAGGTTTGGGAAGAAGTCGGCTGCCAAAACGCCAGATTGATCGAGGTATGAAATGGTCTAGCTAAAGACGTTAAATTAAGCACTTGTTGGGAGGTAACCCAATCTTTTTGTGTTGTTTTGCTTTTGTTTTTGTTTTGTTTGTTTTTGTCTTGTCTTCCTTGTTTTGTTTTGTGTGTGTTTGAGGTTGAGTTGAATGACGAGCAGCTGATGATGAGAATTATTTTTTATTAGAAAATCGATTGCAACTGATTTTTTGAGACGAAGCATGTTATGATTATTGTGAGTATTGAGCCTTTGAGAACTTGATCACATTTTTCCAAACATGCGAGACTTGAGCTTTGATCGTCATATCTTTGCGCCTTGTTTTTTCTATGTGAATAGTTTGAAATGGCATGTGTTTCTCTAGAACTTGCTCTGGATATTTTTCGAGGTTGCATTGATGTGTTTAAGAATTGGGAGATGATATTAGGCATTCTTTTCTTAGCCTATATACTATCCAAACACTAATCCGTTATTTTGTTATCCTTGGATGAGCCCGTTTGAGCTTACCTTATTCTTTCATATAGCCGTGGGTTGGGTTATGTTGTTAGTGCGAGATTTAGTTGCTTGAATTGAGGGTTGAGAAAAAGAAAGAAAATATATGATGAAAAAGTTATAATAAAAAAATAATTGCTTACCCATATAAGTTCAAATATAAAAAATAAAAAAAATAAAAAGAAAAGAAAAAGAAGAAGTTGACACAAGTGTGTGAAAAAGAACATAAATGGATAAGTAGCTAGTGCTTGAGATGAGTATATCACTTATATGATAAGTGTGATGGTCTTAAAAAAATGACTTCTTGGTATGGAAAATTTAAATGAATTGTGAAAGTTTGGGAATTGTATCTTATGATACTTATGGTGTTTTCATTATGGGATTATGAGTAATTTAGCCTAAATGTATCCTACCTTACCAAAGAGCCTACATTATAACCTTTATAAGACCTTTTTTATCTTAGTTCTTGAGCACATATTTGAGCAATGGAGAATTAGACGATTTGCAAGCTTATGGTAGATTCCGTGTGTTTTTAAAACTTTGAGAGTATACACATCCTTCTTACAGTTGAGTGCTTGAGAGTTTATATATATATATCCATGCCGTGAGGATTTAAGTTTGAGAAGGCTTGTGCTTATGGTTATTATGATATGTGGAGTTAAACGAAAGATGTTGTGATTTGATTCATTTGATATGAATCTTATGTTGCTCATTCCTTCGAGGCGTTTTGCTGTTGTCGTTCGATTCATTCCCTGTCTTTTGGTTGTCTTTCGTTTGTTCTGTTTATTTGGGGACAAACAATGGTTTTAGTTTGGGGGTGTGATAAATGCACTTTTCACTAGTTTTATAATGATATATTATGATGAATTTAGATCAGTTTAAGTGCGTTTATATAGTTGATGTTATGCTTTTAGCCATTTTTAGAAGATACTGCTCTTGGGGTTCCTTTTTGGTGTTTTGTAGGATTTTCAGGTGATAATCGATGCACAAGGCAAAGAAGGAACCAATATGAAGAAATAGATATGACAAGTTTGGATATGAAAGCTTACAATGTTAAAGAGTATCTCGATAGGAGTCCATAGGCGCAAACGGATCGCAATTCGGAGTTCGGAAGCGAGAGAACAGAGCGAAACATCGAAGTCGCGCACAAGCTAGCGAACACCCTAGCGGTCGCGAGGGTGGCCGCGAGTTCAGCCCGAAAAGCTTCTGCCGCATAGCTAGTGACCAGGCTCGCGACCATGAGCTCGGCCGCTAGGCGCTGCGGCCTGACGCAAATTAGGGCTTCAACCCATTATCTATAAATACCCCAAAGCATTCTTGGGCGCCCCGAACCTCTCCAACCATGTTTTACCTCAGTTTTAGCTTAGTTTTCATTCTTGTTATTCAATTTCATAGCATAGCATTAGAATATTTTCATTCCAGTTTCATCTTTAGATTCCTGCAAGCTGTCAGTTTACTTACGGATCGAAGTTGTTACATTCTGCATCGTTGATTCATACGGTTTATTCGTTTCAATTCAATTTATGTTTTATTTATTTAATTCTTGTTTTGTTATTTCAATTATGAGTAGCTAATTTCCATATTGATCATAGGGTTTGTATGTCTGACTAGATTTCTATGATTTATCTGTTGATACTGTTTTACCTTCCGTCATAGATTTGTGATTCATGGAGCTTGATCTTATGTGTTAATTTCTGATCAACTTTAATGCATACATAGTTGTCAGTTGAATACTTAACAGTTTTGATTGTCAATCGATCTTGAATGCACAATACGGGTAAGCCTTGAGTCGTAACTGAGATAGGAACATTCGTATGAAGCATATTCTTTGTGAGCTTTTTGGAGTTACTAGTTTCCACCTTGAGACGTAACAGTAATAGGTAAATTAGTAATCTACATCCACAATTTTCGTAACTGAAATTGATGGTTACTTATGTGATCTTTCATCTTTGACTGGATTAAATTGGTAAACAGATTAATAGGTGAATTGTGTGAATCTGGTTAGGTTAAATACATCTCTAGGGTCAGTCTTTTATATTTGAGTTTATTCCTTATTTATTTTTGACTATGGATTTATTTTTTCATCTCTCTTGATTTATGTTGCCTAGATAATAATCAAGATTCTGTGTGAATTATTCAATGTGTTTTTGATTATCAGTCTTCGTGGATACGATATAATACTTGCAGTTTTTACTATAATTTATTTTGGTAGAAATTATAGTGTGATCAAATTTTGGTGCCATTGTCGGGGACTGTGTAGATTTCATAGTGATAATTTTCTGAATTGTAGTTATTAATTCAGGCTTTAAAAAAATTTGTGCTTTGCTTGGTTTGATCTGGTTTTTTTCTTCTTTTGCAGTGCATGATTACAAGGTCTCAGCGGAAAGAAATTTTTCCATTAGACCCTGAAATTGAAAAATCGCACAAGAAAGAAAGAAGAGAAAGCAAAGAAGACAAGACATGGCAGATAGACAACCTCAGGGCCATGATAGAATGGCCGAGATGGAAGAGATGCTAGCCGCAATGCAACGCCAAATGGCGTTACATAATCAGATGGGCCAAGTTGAGTTCTGCGAGCATGTTTTACATGTTTTGAAGCATGTTTTAGAATTCTACGAGCATGTTTTACATGTTGAGTTCTAGAAAACATGCTAGGATTACGTGATATGCATGGACAAACCTTTTGAAACAAAAGACTAAGCAAGAAACCCACCCTATTAATTTTTTAAATTAAATATCAAGACCTCCACATTTTGATCTCTAAACAAAGTGGTACGCATTGTGAGTAAACGTCCACAAGTGTGGCTTGCTTACACTGTTTATCATAAGTTTGTTAGATGAGATTTCTAAATAAAACATTTTAATCAATTGAGAAGTGTGAGTTTCATGTGTAAGCGTCCACACGCGTGGCTTGCATATGCGATTTTTATAAGTTCTCTAGAGATAGATAAGATGAGATGATAAAAGATTTTGAATTGGAAGCGGTATGGTCCGAGTGAGTATGCCAATTCTAAGAATTCATCATCTACTGTCAAAATTATGGTCATTGCTTAGGCATCACCTCAAGTACAACTTCCCGCGAAGTCCCTTCTTGTGATAGTGATGTGTCTAGTAAAATCCAATGATTAATTTCATTTTTCATAAGGATAAGTTGACATGGATTGAAATTAAACGACTAAAAGATATATTTTAGTCTGGTCGAGGGGTTTATGTGTAAACGTCCACACGTGGCTTGCATATGAAATTCCTTGGGCGATTGGAGGTTTCAATTAATATTGTTTTATCAAAAGGTTACAATATTATTGTTACGAATTATGTGCGATCGTATGCTTATGTGTTTGCATTACTTTTTAGATATGTCTCTTACACCGATTATCAATATGCTCGCACAAAACCCTCTATCCGGTCCAAATTTTATCGAGTGGAAACGAAACATGGAATATGTTCTTATCGTAGAAGAACACATGTGTGTTCTCACTACTCCCAAACCCGATGCCCTTACTGACGCATCGATGAATGAGCAGCGAGATTCAAGCATACTTTGGCATAAGTCAAATAATATGGCCAAATGCTATATGATGATAACTATGTCCAAAGGCTTGCAGCTGCAGCTACAGCATCAGTCGATGATAGACGCGACTAAAATATGGTCAAGTCTCGAGAGTAAGTTTGGGCAGTCGGATCAGACAGTCCGCTTCCACACAATGATAGAAATCTTGGCGTGTAGGATGGAAGAAGGAAGTTCGGTCCATGAACATGTCTTCCACATGACTCATCTCATGGATAGTCTTGATCAGTTGGGATGAGGTAATGACGACGAAGCCAAGGTCGATATCATCCTCAATACACTGCCCAAGTCTTTTGAGAATTTTCACGGAACGCGATCATGAGCAAGACCCAATATACACTTAGTTAGTTGCTAAATGATCTCGTGGCCGCGGAAGGAGTCATGGGAAAATGAGCACACGCCCTTGCTAGCACATCTAAGGGCCCTAATTTTCCATTGAAAAGTGGAAGAAGAAAAAGGGGTACCAAAGGTGGTAGAGGCAAGGGAATCAGTGGGAGCAGGAACATGGTTGCCACTGGAGGCTTGAAAAAGCCAAAGGAGAGGGGCAGGTGCTTTAAGTGCGGCAAGACTGGGCATTGGAAGGCTAAGAGTCCCATGCTCAAGGCTCAAGGTACGCAATTTGCTTTAGTAACGGAAACATGTTTAGCAATTTATTCTATTCATTCATGGGTATTAGATACGGGTGCGACTGATCATGTTTGTTACACCTGCGGGGTGAAATTACAGTCACTCGTTTCCTAGTCTGCGAATCCTGTATAGAAGGAAAGATGTCGATCTGATCCTTCAAAGCGAATGGGTATAGAGCCAAGGAAGTGTTGGAGCTAGTCCATTCTGACCTATGTGGACCAATGTCCATACAAGCTCATGGAGGGTACGAGTATTTTGTCACTTTCATTGACGATTACTTAAGGTACGGATACATATACCTGCTTCACCGCAAGTCTGAATGCTTTGAGAAATTAAAAGAATTTAAGGCAGAAGTGGAGACGAAGCTAGGTAAGAGTATCAAGTCACTTCGGTCTGATCGCGGTAACGAATACCTCAGTAACGAGTTCATGGACTATTTGGTGCAGTGTGGGATTACCTCCCAGCTCACTACACCGGGCACACCACAGTAAAATGGTGTGTCAGAGCGAAAAAATAGGACTCTCTTAGACATGTTTAGTTCTATGATGAGCTATGCAACATTGCCTATTTCGTTATGAGGGTATGCCTTAAAAACAACGGCATAATTGCTCAATCTAGTACCGTCCAAGTCAGTTGACAAGACTCCTTTCGAGTTATCGTTTGGGCGCAAGCCTAGTTTAAGCCATATAAGGATATGGGACAGTCTAGCACATGTGCTGAACAAGAAAGCTGACAAGTTGGAGGCTAGATCTGAAGCAATACTGTTTATTGGTTATCCTAGAGGAACAAAAGGTGGTTAATTCTATAATCCTAAGGATCAGAATGTCGTTATTAGCACTAACTCCCGATTCTTAGAAGAGGACTACATGAAAAACCACAAATCCAAAGTTAAAATCATACTTCAAAAATTAGAAGATGATCGTATTCCACCACCGATTAGGCCAAAGGTACTAGATGTCGTGTCTAGTGGGAGGGATCAACACCAGATACTTCAAGAAATTGAAGTGGGTCGAGTTCCACTAGAGATATCGACCGCATAAACCCAAAGAAGTTGTGCAAGATAGAGAACCACAGTTATCGCACCCCCATCGCCATTGTGCCGATGGCTACTGTCGTAGTGAGAGGGTTGTTCGTCAACCCAAGCGATTTATGTTCGTGGGTGAATCTTCGGATTTAGTCCTAAGAAACGAGCAGGCTGTAATCGACCAATGGACATACAGCGAGGCGATACAAGACACTGATGCAAGATCATGGCACACCGTTATGGACTTAGAAATTGAGTCCATAATAGCTATGGATGTATATGAGAAAACACCTCTACCAGATGGCAAGGAAGCCATAGGCGTAAGTGGGTATACAAGAGGAAGAAAGATTCAGATGGAGAGGTTTCGGCTTTTAAAGCCAGGCTTGTGGTGAAAGGGTACACTCAGATTAAGGGCATCGATTTCGATGAGACTTTTCGCTCAGAGCAATGCTCAAGTCCATCGTAATTCTTCCGCCATATGACCACCAAAACCTTGAGGTTTGGCAAATGGATGTTAAAATCGCTTTTCTAAACGATTACCTTGAAGATGGTAGAGACATCTATATGCAACAACCCGAAGGTTATGTGGTGAAGGGTGAAGAGCATCTAGTATGGAAGCTTAAGAATTCCATTTATGGACTCAAGCAAGCTTCCCGATCATGGAACTTACGCTTTGATGAGGTGGTAAAGTCCTATGGATTTAACTAGTTGTCTAGCGAAAGTTGTGTGTATCGTTTGGATGTCAACGGTGACGTGGTATTTTTTGCACTTTACGTAGATGACTTCCTTCTACTTGGCAACAATGTGAAGTTGTTATCAGACATAAATAGTTGGTTATCCTATCAGTTTCAAATGAAAGACTTAGGAGATGCAACGTACATTCTTGGAATCAAGGTTTACCGAGATCGCAAGAGAAAATGTTGATCTTATCTCAGGCGTCTTACATTGATACTATGATTACTCGTTTTAGTATGCAGACCGCCAAGAAGGGATTGCTACCCTTCAGGCATGGTGTTCCTTTATCTAAGGAGTAGTCCCCTAAGACTGCAAAGGAGATAGAGGAAATGAGACAAGTTCCTTACGCTTTCGCCGTAGGAAGTCTCATGTATGAAATGTTATGTACGAGACACGATATCTGCTATGTGGTAGGCATAGTAGCTAGATATCAGTCTAACCCTGGATAAGCACATTGGACTGTGGTAAAGCATATACTCAAGTACCTGAAAAGGACTCGAGATTATATATTAGTTTACCAAGCAGATAGTCTAATGCATTTGGGTTATTCAGACTCGGATTTCCAAGCTGACCGTGATGAGAAAACGTCTACCTCAGGCTATGTATTTACATTGGGAGGAGGAGCCGTATCTTGGTGGAGTGCAAAGCAGCGATGCATTGCGGACTCTACCATGGAAGCCGAATATGTAGCCGCTTCGGAGGCTGCTAAGGAGGCGGTATGGTTCAAGAAATACCTCATGGATCTAGATGTGGTACCTCGTTTTCCCAAGAGTATCATAGTGCTCTGAGGCTTATTGCTTTTGTCGTTTGACTCTTTACCTATCTTTGGTCGCTCTCTCTCTTCTTTTGATTTGTTTGAGGACAAACAAAATGTTAAGTTTGGGGAAGTTGATAAACCTCATTTTTACCTGTTTTATAAAGCAATATTTGTCTTGCTTACATTTGATTAGTGATCTTTTGAGATACCATTTGATATGTTTATGTTTACCTTGAAAGATATTATGCCCATGTATTTCGTGTCATTTTAGCACAAGTTTTGATGTAAAAAAGGTGGATCAAGATAAAGAGGAATTGTTAGCCCAGTCGCAAGCTCGCACGAAGAAGAACTGTTTAAAAACGATGTTAAATAGGATGAAATGGATATGACAAGTATGGATGTAAAAATTTTACAATGTTAAAGACCATCTTGATAGGAGTCCATAGGCGCAAACGGATCGCAATTCGGAGTTCGGACGCGAGAGAACGGAGCGAAACAACGAAATCGTGCAGCCGTAAGAAAACACGCATCGCGAGACTTGCTCGCGACCTTTGGTCGCGAGACAAACTCGCGAGGAATTAAGGACGTGCGCCAGTAGTCTTTGTTCACGACTTTCGCTCGCGATGAAAGGTCGCGAGGTAACGCAGCCTAGGGTTTAATATATGGGCGCAGTCAGAGCGAGACACAGGACACGAGGCTTTTTATAGATGGGAGCTTTCAGTTTAGAATAGAACGCATTTAGCTTTTCCTTCATGCACGTTTATTTTACAGAACATTTATTTTAGCATAGTTTTACTTATTTTCCATTCCAGTTCATCTTTAGATTTCTACAAGTATTCAAATTTATTCACGGATCCAATGCTACATTGTTCATCGTGGAATCTTACGGTTTTATCTATCTATTTCAGCTTATGTTATCTTTATTTATTTATTGCTTTAGTATTTTAATTATGAGTAGCTAAATTCCGTATTGATTCTAAGGTTTGTATGTCTGACTAGATTTGTATGATTGATCTGTTGATACTGTTTTTCCGTCCCATTCATGATTTATGATTCTTGGCTTTAATTCTCATGTGTTGGTATCTGGCCAATATTGATGTATGCTAGCTATGTGATTGATGTCCTGATGGAATTAATTACATAGTCGATATCTTGAATACATAATATAGTTTTTACCGAGACCGACTTGAGATAGTGAACCAGTGGCGGTTATTCTTTGTGTTCTTTTGGTAATTAGATTACTTCTCTTGAGACCCGACGGAGATAGAGTTTAGGCTAACCTACTACTATAGGTTGTCCTGGCGGAAATTATAGTTACATTAGTGATCCTTCATATGAATGCGGATTCAATTGGTAAACATATTAATAGGTTAATTGTGTGAATCTGGTTAGGTTAAGTACATCCCTAGGGCCAGTCTTTTATATCTGATTTTATTCCTATTTATATTTTGAGTCTAGTTTTATTATTATCTCTCTCTTGATATTTTGGTGCCTGAATAATAATCAAGATTTTGTGTTGATTATTTGCTGTGTTCTCGAGTCGCAGTCCCTGTGGATACGATATATATACTTGCTGTTTTACTATCATATTATTTGGTAGGAAATATAGCGATCAAATTTTGGCGCCGTTGCCGAGGACTGTTTAGATTGCATAGTGATAATTTTCTGAATTGTAGTTATTAATTCAGGCTTATAAAAAAAATTAAAAAATAGAAAATAAAAAATAATAAAATTTTTGTATTGCTTCTTAGATCTGATCTGATTTTTATCTTTATGTGCAGTGCATGATTACAAGATCTCAAAAGAAAGAAATTATTCCTTTGGATCTTGAGATTGAAGGATCTCATAAGAGGGAGCGTGGGGAAAGGAGACTAGCAATGGCAGATAGACAACCTCAATGCCATGATCGGATGGCCGAGATGGAGAAGATGCTAACAGCAATGCAACGCCAACTAGCGTTGAATAATCAGATGGGCCAGATTGGTGGACGAGCACAGCCCATACCGCTGAACCACATGTATAGGCCACCGACGGATCGGTTCCAAGGTGGAGGACGGGGGTCGAACGTCAATGCCAATAATTTTGAGTTAAAGCCTGCCCTCATCAGCATGATACAAGTGGAGCAGTTTGGGGAAGGGGTTACTCAGGACCCCAACGCACATTTAGAGGCATTCCTTGATATATGTGATACTATCAAGCAGAATGGAGTGCCGGTTGATGTCATCTGGATGCGGATGTTCATATTTTCGCTGCGGAGTCAGGCGAAAGAGTGGTTCAAGAGTTTGGACAGATCAATGATTACTACATGGGAGCAGTTGTGCGAGAAATTCCTGTCCAAATACTTCCCACCTGCCAAGGTGCAGAAAATCACTGATGAGATCTCCCACTCTTCACAATTGGGAGATGAGTCGTTATTTGAGGCCTGGGAGCGATTCAGAAATCTGCTCCGAAAGTGTCCACAACATGGGTTTTCACCTGAGCAGCAAGTGACCTAATTTTATAGTGGACTCAATGCTAACACCCGTAGCATTGTAGATGCGTCATCCGGAGGATGCCTTCTCAATCGAGGAATATATGAAGCATTGAGAATAATTGAGGAGATGGCATCCAACAGCTTATCGCGGTCATGGAGAGACAACAAATAAGAAAAGTTGTCATCAGAGAGCTTAACAACAGATATGATGATCTGTTAGAAAATTTTAAATCTCTGCAGAAGGAGTACGAAGCTGAAAGGAAAGGACAGATGACTATGGCCATGGCGCATAATATGGAAGAGGTTCACTATGTGAACCAAATGAGTAATTTCCAAGGAAATCAGAGTGGGAACCCACCCTATCATCCCAATAATAGGAATCACCCAAATTTTTCCATGCCAATGCGCAGAATGCTCAGCAACCACCACCTGGTTTTGCTGTTAATAATGGAATGATTGTGGAGCCCAAGAAGCCGAGCCTCGAAGATATGATGCAACAAGTTTTGGTGAGCAATCATCAAATTGCAACGAGTCACCAACAAATCGTGGCTCAGCAAAATATTCAGATTCAGCATATTGGGAATAGGCTGAACACCTTAGAAAGCACCGTCAATGCCATCAACAACACGGTGATAGCCCTTGGAAAGCAATTAAAGATGGTGGAGAACCAAGTAGGGCAGATGGCCAATGAGAGAGCTAGGATGCACAGGCAAGGGCAATTTCCAAGCAACACTGAACAGAATCAAAAGAATCACATGTCTCTGAATCAGTGTAATGTAATTTATTTGAGGAGCGGAGCATCTTATACAAATCACCTGGAGAAGGACGGGGAGAAGGAACACAGTAAACAAGTCGAGGAAGACGAAAGACATTCTGACGGATTCTCACCTCACGAGCAGTTCTCGCGACATCCCATCGCGAATTTATCTCGAGGCAAAGCGGCCCGAGCACAGAACCAGGCCTCGCGATCTTTCCTCGCGAGGAAGGGTCGCGAGGTAATCCCGCGAAGAGATACAGAGGAGACCTCGCGAGGGAGTCTCGCGACTCGACCTCGCGAGGGAAGGCCGCGAACCATCCGGCGCATCCAGTAGCTGCAGCCCCATTTCCTCAGCGTCTCGGGAAGACAAAATATGATGAGGAGTTTGCTCGATTCAAAGAGATGTTCCAGAATGTTAACATCACCATACCTTTCTTTGATGCGCTCAGAAACATGCCCGGATACGTCAAATTTCTCAAAGATACAGTGGCAAGCAAGAAGAAGTTGGGTAAATTTAAAAAAATTAACCTCTCTGAAGAATGCAGCGCTATTTTACAGAGGAAATTGCCACTGAAACAGAAAGATCCGGGAAGCTTCACGTTGGAGTGCGAGATTGCAAAGCATACATTTCCTAATGTATTGTGTGATTTGGGAGCGAGCATAAATCTGATGCCCTTATCTGTGTTCAATCGCTTGGAGCAGGGGAAAAAGAAGCCAACTTCAATTTCATTAATGATGGCTGACAGGTCAGTCACATACCCTATGGGCGTAGTTGAAGATGTGTTGGTAAGAATTCGGGATTTTGTCTTTCCAGCTGATTTTGTTATTTTAGACATTCCCGAATTTAAAAATCAACCACTAATCTTGGGTCGGCTTTTTCTAGCCACTGGTCGTGCTTTAATTGATGTGCAGGAAGGTGATCTTACATTCCGAGTGAACAATGAGGAGCTGAAAATCTCAATTTATGATGCCATCAAGCAATGCGATAGTTCAGAAAATGCGGATTGTTGTTCGATCATAACTACTACAGTTAGCCCGATTCCTCACTTGGATGTCAACCCACCCGTTGAGGAGGATGCTACAAAGAAGAGGTGGACTCGGCTTGGAACTCCGAGTGAATTGTTCAAGTTTGGTGGAGGCCACTTCCACACTCGAGTGGTGGTCTAAAGTGAATGCAAAGTATAGAGACAAACACAGATTTGGGAAGAAGTCTACTGCCAAAACGCCAGATTGATCGAGGTATGAAATGGTCTAGCTAAAGACATTTAAATTTAGCACTTGTTGGGAGGTAACCCAATGTTTTTTTTTTATTGTTGTTTTCGTTTTTTTTCTGTTTTTTTCTGTTTGTTTCTGTTTTGTTTCCTTGTTAAGGTTTTATGTCTGTTTTGGGTTAAGTTGAATGACGAGTAGCCAATGATGAGAATTGTTTTTATTAGAAAATTGATTGCAACTTATTTTGTGAGATGAAGCATGTCATGATTATTGTGAGTATTAAGCCTTTGAGAACTTGATCACACTTTTGAAACCTGTGAGACTTAAGCTGATCGTCATATCTTTTAATTCTTGTTTCTTTCTGTGTGAATAGTTTGAAATAACATGTGTTTCTCTAGACTTGCTTTGGATCTTTTTCGAGGTTGCATTTATGTGCTTAAGAATTATGAGATGATATTAGGCATTCTTTTCTTAGCTTATACACTATCCAAACACTAACCTATTAATCATTTTATCCTTTGATGAGCCTGTTTGAGCCTACCTTATTCTTTCATATAGCCGTGGGTTGGGTTATGTAGTTAGTGTGATTTTTGGTTGCTTGAAATTGAGGGTTGAGAAAAAGAAAGGAAAGAAAATAGATGTTGAGAAAGTGATAATAAAAAATAGTTGCTTACCCATATAAGTTAAAAAAAAAAGATGAGAAAAAATGATTAGCACAAGTGTGAGAAAAGAACATAAATGGGTAAATAGCTAGTGCTTTGAGATGAGTATATCATTTATATATAATAAGTGTGAAGATCTTAAGAGAAAATTGACTTCTTGGTATGGAGAATTGAAATAAATTGTGAAAATTTGGGAATTGTGCCTTGTGATGCTTATGGTGTTTTTCATTATGGGATTATGATTCACTTAACCTAAATATATCCTACCTTACCAAAGAGCCTGCATTATAACATTTTATAAAACCTTTTTGATCTTAGTTCTTGAGCACATATTTGAGCAATGGAGAATTAGACGATTTGCAAGCTTATGGTAGATTCCATGTGTTTTTAAACTTTGAGAGTATACACTTCCTCCTTGATAGACTTGAGTGTTTGAGATTTCTTATATATACATCCATGTTGTGAGGATTCAAGTTTAAGAAGGCTTGTGCTTATGATTATTATGATATGTGATCTTTTGAGCTACCATTTGATATGTTTATGTTTACCTTGAAAGATATTATGCCGTGTGTATTTCATGTCATTTTAGCACAGGTTTTGATGTCAAAAAGGTGGATCACGATAAAGAGGAATTGTTAGCCCAGTCGCAAGCTCGCGTGAAGAAGAACTGTTTAAAAACGACGTTAAATAGGATGAAATGGATATGATAAGTATGGATGTAAAAATTTTACAATGTTAAAGAGCATCTCGATAGGATTCCATAGGTGCAAACGGATCGTAATTCGAAGTTCAGACGTGAGAGAACGGAGCGAAACAGCAAAGTCGCGCAGCCGGAAGAAAACAAGCATCGCGAGACTTGCTCGCGACCTTTGGTCGCGAGAAAACTCCCGTGGAAGCAAGGACGCGCGCCAGTAGTCTTTGTTCGTGACTTTCGCTCACGACTCATGCTCGCGATGAAAGTGTAGGGAAATCTGATTTTAACCCTCTCCCGAGGATCTATCTTGGATGTTTAATTCACCATCACCCCCAAACTTAAAGCATTGTTTGTCCTCAAACAAAATGTAATGTAAAGACAAACGAAAGATCAACGAGCGAGCAAAGAGGATAACCATTATAAGCCCTGAATATCTCAACGCTTAAAAATATTTAGCGCACATGACGACATTAGTCAACTCAACACAAACAACAATCGACGGCAAAACTCATTTAATTCAACCTCACAACGGCATGTGTAAAATATAGGATACACTCAACTCATAAAGAAATGTAGGACGGTATACACTCAACGATCAATGCAATGCAACATCTTACCATAGGCTTGCCGCTTTCTAATATCTCCACCGGCCATTGTGTTCAAATTAGATCAAAGAGGTCTTTTAGAGGTTATAATGTAGGCACATTGGTTAAGGTAGGATAATATATGGCTAAGTGACTTAAGAATATTCCAAGCACCCCTATTTATACTTTTCGACACATATGGACTTTGTCCATTTTCCTTTTCTTTCCCAACGCAAGCAAATCGACGCTTTATGCCACGTATGTACCTATACTTTGATTAAAGACCCTTTATGCTCAACACACATAGTGAACTTATCATTGTTTTTTTCTTTTCTTTTCTAGAGCTTATAGGGTTTATCATTCACAACAAAGGTATTATTCTTCACCATAGATGTACTTCTTTAATAATAATTTTTTCCTCGCCATAACTACATCAAAATTTGAACCCTTTGATTCCTATATCCATCCTCACCTCCTATCATCCGGTTAATCGACAAAATAAGTCTAATAAAACTCAAAGAAGGCGACAAATGGTATACATCATCGGGTTAGTGTTTGGGTGAATATGTGGTTAACAAAGATGGCCTTTATCCTTTCCAAATTAAACACATATCAGCCTCGGCTACGTAAAAACGGCAAGTTCTAGAAGAGAATCACATGCATGATATCACACAATTAAAAGAAATCAGATCAAGATGTTTATACAAAGGAAGCTCAAGTCTCACGTTAAGCAAATGGTGAAAACAACAAGTTTAAGCACTCTCACGCCATTCATGCGCCATTTTCAACATATCATGTGCACTATCATTAACTTTCACAAAAATTTCTATCGCCATTGGCCACATGGATTAACACACTTCACTTAACTCGCTGATCGACGCACACAACACGAAAAGATGCATAAAAGACCCGACAAAAGCCCCAACATATAATAACTTAACAAAACAACGCAAAACAAAAACATAACAAGGACTCTCAATCACATCACACTCGACCACTCCCCAAACTTATTGTTAATAGCAGCAATGGAGGCAATAATGTTTGCAAAAGAGAGTGATTGGAGAGACCGCACTCATATGTTGCGCTACTCCTACGGTCGATAGAATCCTCACCATTGATGATATATCGACTTAAAACAAACAAACAAGACACAAGAAAACAACGAAACAAGAAAACAAAACAAAAGACATAGCACGAAATGTCGGGTTACCTCCCAACCGTTGCCGGATTTATCGCCGCTAGCTCGACGTTACCTCTTATCAATCAGCGATTTGGCAACTGTGGTCTTTCCAAACTTCAATTTGCCCTCAGATTGCATCGACAAAGCACCACCAATTTGCACAACAATTGCTTCCACAAAGCTTGAAAGAAACACTCGGATTTTTATGCCGAGTCCACTTCTTCCTCGCATCATGCCCGCCGATTTGGCAAGTATTTTCTAAGCAAGACGACGCAGCGCGCAGCAGCAGCCGTGATCGAGTAGCAATCTTCCGCTTTTCACCGCCGTGTTGCTTGATGGCGCCATATATGGAAATTCGAGCTCCTCATCGCTAACACGAAACGTGAGATTACCTTCCTACACATCAATCAAAGCACCACCATTGCTAGAAAAGGTCCGCCTGTGATTAGCGGTTGTTGTTCAATTCGGAATATCTAAAATCACAAAATGGGCAGAAAACAAAGTCCCGATTCTCACCAACACATCTTCGACGATACCTTTAGATACGTGACCGACCGCCACCATCATCGCGATATCTTCGCCGGTTTCATCTTTCCTAGTGCGCCTGTTGAATACGCTCAAAGGCATCGATTGATGCTCGCCTCAAGTCGCACAACACATTTGAAAAGTATGCTCGGCGATCTCGATTCTAACGAAACCGCCGATCCTTCGCTTAGAGGGAGCTTCTCTCGCAAGACGCAAGACCGATTCTTTCTGATAGGGTAATTTTTTCAAATTTCCCCAATTTCTTCTTTCTCGCAAGCCGCCTTTTAAAAATTTCATGTATCCCGCATGTTTCGCAGTCGCTCAACGAGAGGTAAATTGATCTCCACTTTTGAAAATCTCTTGAAACGAGCAAACTCGCCATATTTCGACTGACTAGTCGACTCAAAATGGGACCGGAGGAGCAGTACGGCGAATCGATTTTTGAGGTTTTCATGTTAACCTCGCGATCGCCGGGTGTCGCGAGGCGCCCGCTTCGCGCCGCAATCCTTCTTTTGCGCTCGAGCTATGCGCTGGGTCGCCACGACTCTTCATCGAATACTTCGCGGTCGCGCCGGACGCCGGGTCACTTGCGAACAAATCCGTGGCGCGCATAACTGATGGTCGCGGTCGCTCACGGCGCTGCGTTCGGTCGCGAAGCTTCGGGGAAAACTCGACTCTCGTGATCGGGCTCGCGGTCGCGAGCTCGGTCGCGAAGCTCGCCTCCGCCACTTTCGCTCCGTACGGCTTGGTAAGCTTGTCCACCTCGTCTGATGGCGAAACATTGATTTTTTGGGTTCACCTCCGACACTGAAATCGCCCGCCTTTTGTAGTGCATTCAACTGCACGCTTACTCAACCAACTGATTTTCCAACATCTTTACGTGTTTACCCATAGCCGCCACCGACTCCAATCGAAGTTATTTTCCGCCTGCATCGCTTATAAATGCACTCGCTGAGTCACCATCCGCTGCACCATATCTTCTAAACTCGCTTATTCGCCTCGATCATACCATTCGCACCGTGAAGCCACCGAGGTTGTTGAAGTTGTCGGGTCGTATACGAAATTTGGATGATTTCGTTATTCGATGGTATGTCGGATTGTCCCTGTGACGGTTCTTTCGATTGATGAAATTGACGCCTTCGCTTCGATCCGACTCTTCAAGAGGTGATTTGCTTCATTAGTTCATCATATCTCAAGTCAACCCTACGGCCATCGCTTAACCATCAAGGCCCTCTCCGTCGGCCATTGATAGTCGCTGCAGCCATCTCTCTAAAATACGGCTCGCCTGCCTACTTATTTGCTCAAAGAACAGCCCCCGCCGATGCATCCACTATGCTCCTTGTCTCAAACGTCACCCATCAGAACTGGGCGATTTGTCGCCTCGAGAATCCATGCCGTGGGCATCGCCTCAATAGACCTCTCGAATCTCTCCCATGTCTCGAATAAAGATTCGCGTGGTTTGGCAAAATGGGAGATTTCGCGATGATCTTCAAGGCCACGGCGGAATATTTCGAGAGAAACTTCGCAAAGTTTTCCCAAGTGTCAATGCCGCTCGTCCAAACTTCAACCATCTTTTCACCGTCAGCAATGGAAACCGAACATGCGATCCGGATCGTGGTCTCGTGGCACCCCATTCTCGCTTGATGGTGTCGAAAATATCGAGAAAGGTCTCGAGATGCGATTCGGTCTTCGCGACTCTTCCCCAAACCGCCTCCTCGACCATACCGACCGTAGTGTGCTTCACCAAAATTGTTTCAGATCCACGCAGGGCCCCATCCGCCTCCTTGAACTGCTCAAGAGGAGGTCGGTACATAAAATTCAGCGGTCGCTCTCGGGTAGGGACAAGGAGTCCCATATTCGCCATCCGGCGCCGATCTCTCGCGAAATCGCTAACATGCGGCAGCCTTTCTCGAGGAATGCCCTGCTCGCTGGATTAGCCGCCATTGTAGCCTGCCTCTTCTCGCCCTCTTCTCCTATGAGAGCTTTCGATCTCTGATCTAATAATATTTCGTGAGGTCCCCGAGATCTTGCGCATAAACCTACCCGAGAAAAGAGAGAATTTAGCTCGTAAGAATAAATAAATAATATAATATATAACTTGAATTAATAAATCCAAATCACAAATTATTCCTATGAAATCTTAAGAATCCCTTAACGGCGCCTAAAATTTGATCACCCTTTTTCACACGTAAAAGATGTATATAGAAGGTAAGTAGTATCGTATCTGCTGTGATTGTAATACGAAACACGTGGTTAGCTCAACGATAATTCATCATTATTCGCAACGTAAATTGGTGAAAGGTTTATGGGCTTTTAATTTAATCCAAAGCGTAGGTAACAAAGTGAAATAAAAGAAAGCAATAAAATCACTGGATGATAAAATGATAAGAAAGACTAACCCTAGGATACATTAATCCTATCCACAACGATGTTTATCCTGCTTCCTTTAGCCAATTTTAATCCGCATAAGACGGAAGATCACATATATAACCAACAACTTCGCCACGACAATTACGGCAGAGATTACGAGTTTCCCCATTACCGTTACGCCTCTAGGTGAAAACAAGCAACCCAAACAGATCACAAAAAATATGCTTCCTACGAATATCCTATCTCGCCACGACTCGCGTTTATTCGTTTCATGCATTCAAGATCGATCGACAATTAATACGCTACGTAATTAATCGGCAACTAGATATGCATCAAGATTGATCGAAATTAACACATATAAATAAGCACCAAGAATCATGAATCAATGCCCGAAGGTAAATAGAGATAACAGAATCACAACATATAGGATCGGATCATGCAAACCCCAGATTAGAACGAAAATTACCTAGACATAATAAACGGAATAAAAATATAATAAATCATGAAAATGTAAAATAAATATACAAAACCCGTGATGAAGCGTTGATGAACAATGGTTGGTCTTAAATCCAATCCCAAGCGATAAACGGTAAACAATCGGACAAAACGTCCGAATTGATAACAACGTAAGAACTAAACTAGAACAACGGAAAATTAAAGCTAGAACTAAACGGATGAAAATTAAAGACTAAAATCTGTAAAATTTGAGGAAAAGTCAGGAAAACGTGTCCTGGGGCGCCCGGGTCTTAGGAGGCGCGAGGGGAGATCGCCTATTTATAGATAAGTGGTGGAAACCCTAATTTGCGCTGCCGCCGCCACGCCGCGATCGTGGGCGGTCGCTAGCTCGGTCGCTAGCCTCATCCCGCCGCCTCTCTCTCTCGGTTCGATGCTCGCGCCGCCAGGTAGCTCGCGGCTCAGCTAGCGGTCGCTAGTGGGCCGCGAAATCATACAAGAGTTTCTGGCTGGCGTGTTTGCTCGCGCCGCGACTCGTGTCCGCCTTCTCTCGGGCACTCGCTGGTGCCTCATCGCGCACTTAGCGACCGCCAGTCGGTCGCCGAACCGGCGTAACGTGGTTTGGCTCGCCTTCGCTCCTTGCTTCGATTATCAACATATAAACCTACAAAACGCCAAAGGAACACCCAAGAGCAAGATCTTCTAAAATAGATATAATCATTAAAGTTCAATACATAAACGCATTTAATAAATCTACAATTATCCTTAAATATCATAAATGAACGTAAACGTATGCTTATCACATACATTGATTATATTCCTAGATGCCTATATAATTAATTGCAACACGTAGGGTTTTCTCGTGTTTACCTTGAACTGCCTGGGATGAACGGATGAACAGATCGAGACTCGTGCTTTGATCTTCCGGATCGTATCCCTGCTGCCCAATCTCCAACGCCGAGCGAGGACGATCTATGGAGAATGCTACATAAAATCACCATAACCCTTTCTCAAGTTTTCAAAATATCTTCCAAGAGCTATGGAATTCTCGAAAATCATAGGATAGTTAATTAGATTAACGCTGATTCTATCTCTTACCTTATATTTATAATGCACTATCAAATCCCACAAGGAAAGGATTTATGCATATCCCATAAATATAATAATATCCTTATAGGATAAAGAGAATAAAATCAACATCCCAACGAGAGGGAGGGCGCCAATTTCACGCAAGAGTTACGGCCCTGGACGGGCCACCTGTGGATCAAATGCAAGGAATAAAGACGGCCTCAAATAAATTAATTATCTTATGTTCACCCTGTAACATAAATTAATTTATAAACATTCATTCATGCCACTAGAGAATAAATGCCGACTTACCCCTTTATTACCGAAGGCGAGTCGGGTCAGATTTAGACATTACGAATCCTCGTATTTAAGATATCGCACGTCCATTAATTATTTAGAGCATTCTCGATCGCTTAAAATAATTAATATCTTTAATTCCTTAAGTAGTACCACTCAACCTTATTATTGTACTTGAGCTAACTCAACCTCGCAGTTTTAGTACAATAAACCTTTGAGCTCCTTAAGGGACGCCATCATCCTAAACGGATACTTGCTCGATACGTATAACTAGCATGACATACAAGCACCGCCATCACCCAAGATACGGAGAATATTGGTTAGAACATATAACCTCACCCATAACAAGTCAAAGTGATGGTCAACAACTCATACTCACCTAATACCATATCGAGGTTTAGATCATCGAAGTCACCGAGATCTCGGTTCTTCACGACGGTTAGATAGAAGAACTCATCTCACCGTGATACTTCAATACGCCGAGACGCATCAACATAGACAAGCAACCAAGTCAAGTTACTTTATCTATACTGCAGCTTTATACCGACAACTCGCCCTCAAGTTGTCTCACCGGAAACTTTTTATATCTCATTAAGCTCGACCAATCATATGTACTCGTGATCTTCTACACATCGTATGATCTAACTTATATATGAGAAAAGGGACATGATATATGCAATCAAGTAATCAATTCGTGATAGAGATTGTAATAGTGGTAACAGAAACATTGTATACAAGCTCAACCAAAATTGCTTTCAAGATACAAATCCAACAATCTCCCACTTATACTAAAGCAAACTTTTAGTATACAATGTGTCTCTACTAGCTATTACAAACAAAACCATCACTTTGCTTCTTCCACTTATACAAAAGTTTCCTTTCTAAGTGGGTGCCATCAAGCGCAATCCAAGTCCTCGAACGCACTTGTAGACTTTTTGCGTCAGCTCTTTGTGAATGGATCCGCTAGGTTATCCGTCAGATCAATCTTTTCAATCAGCACGCCCCTAGTCTCATGATTGTATGACATGGTACTTTCTCTATGTGTTTGGTCGCTTCAGGGTCCGTGGTTCCTTCGAGTTTCACATCGCACCGAGATATCACAAGAACTATGATACTCTTGGGCAAACCAGTACCACACCAAGATCCATGAGGTAGTTCTCGAACCATACAGCCCCTTAGCAGCCTCCGGCAGCTACATATTCGCTTCCATGGTAGAGTCTCCGTAATGCTTCGCCGCTTTGCACTCCGCCAGATACGGCTCCACCTCCCAAGGTAAACACATAGCCCGAGGTAGACTTTTCTCATCACGGTCACTTTGAAACCGAAGTTCAGATAACCCAAAGGCATTAGACTATCTCGCATGGTAAACTAGCCTATAATCTCGAGTCCTTTCGTGTACTTGAGTATATGCTTTATCGCAATTCAATGAGCTTGTCCAGGTTAGATCGATATTCAGCTACTATGCCTACCGATAGAAGATATCGGGCCTCAGACATAAGATTGCGCATACGAGACTTCCTACGGTGGAAGTTGTAAGGAACTTGTCTCATTTCCTCTATTTCCTGCAGGTCATAGGTGATCGCCGCTAGATAAAGGAACGCCATGTCCGAAAGGTAGCAATCCTTTCTGGCGGTCTGCATACTAAAACGAGTAATCACAAGATCATTGTAAGACGCCCGAGATAAGCTCAATATTTTCCTCATGCGATCTCGGTAAACCTTGATCCCAAGAATGTACGCCGCATCTCCTAAGTCTTTCATTTGAAACCGATCGGATAACCAACTCTTTACGCCCGATAAAAACTTCACATTGTTGCCAACTAGAAGAATGTCATCTACATAAAGTGCAAGAAATACCACATCACCGCTGACATCTAAACGACACACAACTCTCGCTAGCAACTGGGTAAATCCATAGACTTTACCACCTCGCCAAAGCGTAAGTTCCGTGATCGTGAGGTTTGCTTAAGCCCATAAATGGACTTCTTAAGCTTCCATACTATATGCTTTTCACCCTTCACCACATAACCTTCAAGTTGTCAGATATAGATGTCTCTACCTTCCTCAAGGTAACCGCTCAAAAAGCGGTTTTCATATCCATTTTCCAAACCTCAAGGTTTAAGTGGGCTGCTATGGCCGTAAGAATTCGACAGACTTGAGCATTGCTACATAAAGAAAAGGTCTCATCGAAATCGATGCCCTCAATGAGAGTACCTTTCGCCACAAGCCCGGCTTTAAAAGTCAAACCTCTCCATCCGAATCTCTTCCTCTTGATACCCACTTACTACCTATGGCTTCCTTGCCATCCGGTAGAAGTGTCTTTTCAGATACATCCATAGTCTGTTATGGACTCAATTTCTAAGTCCATAGCGATTGTGCCATGATCTTGCATCAATGTCTTCAGTCATCGCCGTATGTCCATGGGTCGATTATTGCATGTTCGCTTCCGGACTAAACCAAGATTCACCCACGAACATAAATCGCCGGGTCGACGAACAACCCTCCCACTACGACGAGGCGCCACCGGCACAATGGCAATGGTGAGTGCAGAATTGTGGTTCTCTATCTTGCACAACTTGTCGGATAGAGCCACTCAGACGGCTTGGTATCTCCAAAGGAACTCGACCCACTTCAATTTCAAGTATCCGTGCCGATCCTCCCACTAGACACTACATCTCTTACCTTCGCTTAATCGGTGGTGGAATACGATCATCTTCTAATTCTTGAAGAATGATTTCAACTTTGATTTATGGTTTTCATATAATCTCTTCTAAGAATCGGGCATTAGTGCTAATAATGACCTTCCGATCCTTAGACTATAGAATAAACCACCTTCGTCCTCTAGATAGCCAATAAACACCTTGCATCGGATCTAGCCTCCAACTTGTCGCCCTTCTTGTTCAAAGACATGTGCCGGACCGCCCCATATCCTTATGTGGTTTAAACCAGCTTCGCGCCCAAACCACAATTCAAAGGGTCTTTTCGACCGACTTGATGGTACTAGATTTAGCAAGTATGTCGCCGCTTCTAAGGCATACCCCGTAACTAAATAGCAATGCTTCATAACTCATCATTGATCTAACCATTTCCAAAAGAGTCCTATTTCCTCGCCCGACACTCAATTTTACCGTGGTGTGCCTGGCGTAATACCGGGAGGTAATCCCACACTTCACTAGATAGTCCATAAACTCGTTATCGAGGTATTCGCCACCGCGATCAGACCGCAAATGACTTGATACTTTTACCAAGCTTCGCCTCCACTTCCGCCTTAAACTCTTTGAATTTCTCAAAGCATTCGGACTGCATGCAGGTATATGTATCCGCACCTTCAAGAATCGCCAATGAAAGTGACAAAATATTCGTACCCTCCACGAGCTTGTGTGGACATCGGTCCACACTGTCGAATGGACTAGCCCAACACTTTTCGCTCTATAACCCTTCGCTTTGAAGGGTCTCGGTCGATATCTTTCTTCTATACAGATTCGCAGACCGGGAACGGAGTAATCGTGAGATTACCCAACGCCCATTCTTAGCCGCCTTGATCCTATTTAGATTGATGTGACCTAATCTAAGATGCCGAGAGAAAAGTGGTGTCATCTTACGAAGAAAACTTTCTTTTAAGGTTTGATGTAGATGCAACATAGTTATAGGTATTATGTTTAGCGTAAATAGTATAAAGCTTAATTATATAATGTGCAACACGTATAACTTCTCGATCGAGCTAAAACACACTCAAATTACCGCAATCGCATTTAGGTAATCGTAGCGTGATAAGTTAACATGAGTCGCTCTCAAGGAAAACTTAACAGGCCATTGTTTGTGTTGTGCACGTAAAGCGATTAAATCCTAAACACTCTAATAACAACGGGGGTTGAACATGCAAGAATTTAAATACGAGAAAATAAACGGCGAACCTAAGCTAGGGATTGTCAATCTCGAGCTATACTAATAAAGCAATAAATCTAAACCGGGGGTTGTCAATCCCTAGTTGAACTATGAAAGCGATAAATCAAAGCGGTAATAAAAGCATATGCAATCATATTATTCATGTGGTTTGTCAATCCCTAATCTAAATCTAATTGCAAATAAAACATAATCATCAATCCATCTCCAAGAACATGAATTAATCGAAAGCAGTAAATCATTAAGCATATTAAATCAACGGAACATGAAAATCCAATCCACTGTCGCTATGGAATTGATTACAATAAAATCATCAAACAATAAACCATGAAGTTGATTCCATTAAAAATCTCCAAACAAAGCATGTAAATGTTCAACAAGAATTAAGAAACGAATTGCATAAATTGAAAAGAATTAAACTGAAATTAAAACATAGATTGTATCTGATAAGTTGCCTGAAGAGTTCCCAAAATCTGAGGAAGAAGCTTGAAGAACAGCCGCACAGCGCCACGGCAGAAGGGAATTATAAAACTGAGAATCGAGCGGAGAGCCTTTCTTTTGACCTAGCACGCGTATATATATTAAATAAGAAGCGAGCGCCGATTTATATTGAGCGCCGCTCAAGAAACATTACGCTTGAACTTGAACGCGGTTCGGTATGAACGCCGGCCGAGAAAACATTCGCTTGAAATGAGTTACCGATCGAGTGAACGCCGCCGAGCGCTGGTGAAGGCTGGCCGAGCGAGGGCGACGGCACGCGTGGGCGGGCGACGGACGCTGGGCGAGCACGCTGCAGACGAGCGAGTGGCGTTCATCTCAACGCGCCGGAGTGAACCGCGCCGGGCGGCGGGCGTGCGTGGTGGGCATGCGGGCGGGAAGGCGGGCATGTGGGCGAGGCGTGAGGATGCGGGCGCACGCGCCGGGCGAAGTGCTCACGGGCGCGCGAGTGATCGCGAGGCAACGGGCGCGCGGCACGAGGGCGCGCGCGACGCCGGAGCGGGCGCGGGCGGCGCGGCTGGGCGCGGTTGGTGGGCGGAAGCGCTCAGGCCGAACACGCGAGCATTTGGTGAACGCGCTGGTTGTGAACGCCGGATCGGCGCGCTGCGCTGGGCGCGCGCGGACGGGCGACGTGCGTGCGGCGCTGGCGTGGGCGCTCGCACGCGCGGGCGGCGCGCGACTTTGGTCGCTCGACCCGCTCTCCTTCGTCTCAACTCCGATTTACACGGTTTTCGCCACGGACTCCGTCGAAATGTCTTCAATATATTTGATTCTTGGCGGATCCAATTCATCCTATTTTCTGCCGTTTTCCTACAAAACATCGAAAAGAACGAAGTAAGTCCGAATCGATAAATATTAATCGAACCAAAGGCATAAATAGGACAAACCATAGAAAATGACATGTAAAACAATACCAAGAATCATCACAAAATCATACCAAACAACTCCCCCACACTTATCCATTTGCTTGTCCTCAAGCAAAGTCTATACTAATAAGATTAGAAAGATAATTCATGCAACATAGCTCTTATTCCAATCAATCAAACCTATTTTGCAATTCTCCGAAACATGATGAGTACATAATCAAAGACAACATGAAACAAATCTAAGATTGTGAAAATATCAAATAAACGAGTAAGTTATTTTTGCTCAGGCCCAACTCTCCGCTAGAGGTGAATTAACTAAAGTGGTTACCTTTAGCAACAAGTTTCCTTTGATAACAAAGAAGGTATTAATGATTTTGGAACAATGTTCGAAGGTGAACTCGATGAACTCGAGTCTCCTAACGTGGTTTCCATGTCCATTTCTCAATTTACGAGAAAGAGGATGTAATCCCATTCTTCATTTATACTGAGCTTGAGCTTGGGGCACTTAGCCTTCCAACGCCCGCCTCACCGCACTGAAGCATTTGCCTTCTCCTTCGCTTTTTCAAACCGCCGGTAGAGCCCTGTATTACTCCCACTCTTTCTTTAGCCTTAGCATCTCTCGAATTCGCTTCCTTTTCATCTTCGATAAAGCAAAGTGGTTTTTTCGAGGCGCCCCAAAGACCGCGCACCTTGCCCATTTTACGTTCTTCCGCTACTAGATCCTCTTGCAATGAATCTAGAGTATAACTCTTATCATAAAGGACTGCTTCATAATGGAAGTCATCAAAAGACTTGGCAAAGTGTTGAGGATCATATCGATTCGACTCACGCCATCAATATATCCTCCAACCAACTCGATCTCTCCCAAGAGATTGATCATTTGCTCTACATGGTCATGCATCGAATCGCTTCCTTCATCGAACTTGACATTATTGATTTTATCAAATTATGACAAGCGATTATGTCGACTCCTCATACGATTTATAAGATTTAGCCATATAGAGGTCGCATCTTCCATCTCTTGATGTCGGAGTTGCAAAGACTCGCACATGGTGACCAAAAGAAGGCACTTTACCATTCTATTTGATTTGTCCCATTCTCGCACTCCTTGCCTCCTCATCGCAGATGAATCGCCTAGAGGCTTGGGACTGGGGTGTAGTGAGTACAATAGATTTTCTTCCGCAGAAGAACATTCTCAATGTTTCGCTTCCACTCGATAAATTCGGACCGGATAAGTGGATTTTGTGCGAGCATATTGATAATCGATTGTAAGAGACATATCTCGAAAAGACAATGTAAACACATAAGCATACGATCGCATTATAATTCGTGAATAATAATATTGTAACCTTTGATAAAACAATACATTGAAACCTCCAATCGCCCAAGGAATTCCACATGCAAGCCACGCTGTGGGACGTTTACATACGAACCCCCACTGCACTAAAATATACCTTTAGTCGCTTAATTTCAATCCATGTCAACTTATCCTTATGACAAATGAAATTAATGATTGGACCTTATTGCATCACATCACTATCGCAAGAAGGACTTCATGGAAGTTGTACCGAGGTGATGTCTAAACAATGACCACAATTTTAACAATAGAATGAATTCTTAGAATTGGCATACCACTAGACCATACCGCCCAATTCAAAATCCTTTGTTATCTCATTTTAAACCATCTCTAGAGAACTTATGAAAATCGCATGCAAGCCCACGCGTGATCGCCATACACATGAAACTCCCACTTCTCAATAGATTTAAAAGGTTTTATTTAGAAATCTCATCTAACAAACTTATGATAAACAAGGCAAGAAAGCCACGCGTGGACATTTACTCACGCAAGGCCTCACTTTGTTTAGAGATCAAAAGTGGAGGTCTCGACATTTTAATTTGAAAATTAATATGTCGAGTTTACTTGCTACCTTTTGTTTCAAAAGGTTTGTCCATGCAGCATCACGTAATCCTAGCATGCTTTTCTATAGAACTCAACATGTAAAACATGCTCGTAAAATTCTAAAATATGTTTGAAAACGCCGATAAACCTAGCATGCTTACTATGCGCGATCCAATCATGAAAACATATAATATGTTTGTCTCACGAATTTAAACATACATAGTATGCTTCGCATAATTTAAACATCCACGACATGCAATGAACGATTAAAAATAAAATAAAACGCTCATCGTGGCTCCACTGCGGAACTCCGTGACTTTCCCGCCTAATCTATTACATAGAATAGCAAAGTATGATCTTCAACATGAAAACGAGCCTCGCGTGCACGGGCACGCACCGGATTCGTCAAACCGGATTTGAGCCGAACAATTGAAACGGGCCGATCGGGTTGAAAAACTAGAACCGGTCGAAAAATTCGATCCGAAGTCAAAACGGGTCAGACCGAACCCGGGTCGGTCGACCTGCAACAAACGGGCCGAGTCGATGAAGAGCGGGCCGCGATCAGGCTTAGCCCATGCGCGCCAAAGACCGCCGCCGCCCACCGCTGCCTCGGTCGAGACGCACGCCCGAGGCGCCGAGAAACCGCGACCTGAGGTTTCTACGCGAATCTCGCCGAGGCTACAGAGCACCAACGAGGCCTCGCGAAGATTCGGCGCCTCGCGTTGCTCGACACGCGACGTGCCTCCGAGCACGCCTCGAGGTTTCCTCGCGCCACCCGCACGCGCCGCCGGACCTCGCGAGGTTTCCCGCTATCCGCCGAGAACCGCCGAAAGACAACCCGCACGCGATGCGCGCCGCTGCCTGCCGCGCCAAGGCTGTCTTGCGGGTCGCGTGAGCGCCGCGAGCGCCGCCCGAGGTTTCCGCACTTCAGGCCGAGGCGTGCCGAGGCTTTGCGTAGAGTTCGCGTGCCCGCACGCCCGGCCGCCGAGCTCGCGACCCGCGCGCCTGCACGCCCGACGCCTGTGCGCGCTAACTACCGAGATGCGCTCGGGCGCCGCCGTCGCTGCCCGCTCCGCCGTGGTTGCAACCCGTGCTCCCGCCTTGTTCGCCGATGCCGAGAAACGCGCAGCATGGCATCGAAGCGCCGTGGTTACTGCTTCGCGGCGTCCGGTTTCTCCGGTGAGTCTTCGCTATCTTATTCTTCGTATTGCCTCGTTTTTCTTTTACGTATAAGATTTACAGTGAAAAATCTAATCTAACCACGGATTTTTCTCGTGGTGAAAAACAAACCGACAAAATAAAAACGAGCCACGATGAACTACATGATCCAACAATTAATATATTGCGCACGAATAATCAAACGTGAATTAATCCAATGAGCCAAGATATCGATCATAGGCTCGATACCAATTGTAGGGAAATCGATTTTAACCTCTCCCGAGGATCTATCTTGGATGTTTAATTCACCATACATTGATTATATTCCTAGCATGCGCCTATATAATTAATTGCAACACGTAGGGGTTTTCTCGTGTTTACCTTTGAATAATCGGGGGATGAACGAGATGAACAGATCGAGACTCGTGCTTTGATCTTCTCGGATCAGTATCCCGCCGCCCAATCTCCAACATCGAGTGAGGACGATCTATGGAGAATGCTACGTAAAATCACCCTAACCTTTCTCAAGTTTTCGAAAATATCTTCCAAGAGCTATGGAATTCTCGAAAATCTTAGATAGTTAATTAGGATTAACGCTGATTCTATCTCTTACCTTATATTTATAATGCACTATCAAATCCCACAAGGAAAGGATTTATGCATATCCCATAAATATAATAATATCCTTATAGATAAAGAGAATAAAATCATCATCCTAACGAGAGGGAGGCTACCGATTTCATGTAGTAGCTACGGGCTGGATGGGCCAGCTGTGGATCAAATGCAAGGAATAAAGATGGGCCTCAAATAAATTAATTATCTTATGTTCAGCCGTAACTTAAATTAATTTATAAACATTCATTCATGCCACTAGAGAATAAATGCCGACTTACCCTTTATTACCGAAGTTGAGGCTAGCACTTAGACATTACGAATCCTCGTATTTAAGATATCGCACATCCATTAATTATTTAGAGCATTACATCGATCGCTTAAAATAATTAATATCTTTAATTCCTTAAGTAGTACCACTCAACCTTATTATTGTACTTGAGCTAACTCAACCCGCGGGGTTTAGTACAATAAACCTTTTGAGCTCCTTAAGGGACGCCATCATCCTAAACGGATACGGTGACTGATACGATAACTAGCATGACATACAAGCACCGCCACCACCCAAGATGCGAGAATATTGGGTTAGAACATATAACCTCACCCATAACAAGTCAAAGTGATGGTCAAGAACTCATACTCACCTAATTCCTTATCGAGGTTTAGATCATCGTAAGTCACCGAGATCTTGGTTCTTCACGACGGCCGATAGAAGAACTCATCTCACTGTGATCCTTCAATACGTCGAGACGCATCAAAGATGAACAAGCAACCATGTCAAGTTACTTCTTATCTATACCGCAGACTATACCGACAACTCGTCCTTAAGTTATCTCAGCTGTGAAACTTTTTATATCTCATTAAGCTTGACCAATCATTCAGACTTCTGTGATCTTCTACACACTCTATGATCTAACTTATATATGAGATAAGGGGACACAGATATGTGCAATCAAGTAATCAATTCAGATAGGAGATTGTAATAGTGGTAACAGGAAACATTGTATACAAGCTCAACCAAAACTGCTTTCAGTATACAAATCCAACAGAAAGGTCGCGAGGTAACGCAGCCTAGGGTTTAATATATGGGCGCAGTCAGAGCGAGACACAAGACATGAGGCTTTTCATAGATGGGAGCTTTCAGTTTAGAACAGAACGCATTTAGTTTTTCCTTCATGCACGTTTATTTTACAGAAATTTATTTTAGCATAGTTTTACTTATTTTCCATTCCAGTTCATCTTTAGATTTCTACAAGTATTCAAATTTATTCACGGATCCAAGTGCTCCATTGTTCATCGTGGAATCTTACGGTTTTATCTATCTATTTCAGTTTATGTTATCTTTATTTATTTATTGCTTTAGTATTTTAATTATGAGTAGCTAAATTCCGTATTGATCCTAGGGTTTGTATGTCTGACTAGATTTGTATGATTGATCAGTTGATACTGTTTTAACGTCCCATTCATGATTTATGATTCTTGGCTTTAATTCTCATGTGCTGGTATCTGGTCAATATTGATGTATGCTAGTTATGTGATTGATGTCCTGACGGAATTAATTGCATAGTCGATATCTTGAATACATAATATAGTTTTTACCTTGAGACCTGGCGGAGATAGGTGAACTGTAGGAGGTTATTCTTTGTGTGCTTTTGGTAATTAGCTTACTTCTCTTGAGGCCCAACGGAGATAGAGTTTAGGCTAACCTACTACTATAGGCTGTCTTGGCGGAAACTATAGTTATATTAGTGATCCTTCATATGAATGCAGATTAAATTGGTAAACATATTAATAGGTTAATTGTGTGAATCTGGTTAGGTTAAGTATATCCCTAGGGTCAGTCTTTTATATCTGATTTTATTCCTATTTATATTTTGAGTCTAGTTTTATTATTATCTCTCTCTTGATATTTTGTTGCCTGAATAATAATCAAGATTCTGTGTTGATTATTTGTTGTGTTCTCGTCGAGAGTTGCTGCCGAGGCCTCTGCGCGCCAGCTGTCGGAATCCACCGAGAAAACTTGCGCGTGACTCGCTTGTTGGGCCTACCAGCCGCTTTGCGATGGGCATCCGTCGCCGAGGTCGTGTTGCCGCCCGCCCAGAGGCTGTTGAGGCCTGCCGAAGTAATTCGAGTATTGGGTATCTACGTGCATCTCGCGCTGAGGCAGTGCGTTGAGCGCACGTCTCGCGCGTGATCTCCACACACCCCGATACCTATTTGTCGGCTACCGAGACATCTTGTTGGTCTTTGTCGAGAACCAGCGTGCCCGTCTTCACGCGCCAGCCGAGAGCTACCGAGGGATGTCGACTGCTACCAAGAAGCGTGGGCGTAACTACCAAGTGGTAACGGGACTCCGTCACCTCGCTTTTCGTGTTCTTCGTCTTCTTTCTTCTTTTTACATATTAGATTTACAAAAAAATAAATCCTAGTCTAACCACAGATTTTCTCATGGTGAAAAATAAAATTCGACAAAAAAAAGATCCACGATGAACGACAGATCCACAATTAATTAATTGCGCACATAATAATCAAACGTGAATTAATCTAACAGAGCGAGATCTGATCCCAGTGCTGTTACCAATTATAGGAAATCAATTTAACCTCTCGAGGATCCATCTTGGATGTTTAATTCACCATACATAGATTATATACCTAGCATGCACCTATAGAATTAATTACAACACGTTGGTGTTTTCTTGTGTTTACCTGCGAATCTATCGGACAAAGAAGAGGATCAAGACTCGTGCTTTGATCTTCATTTGTGCCCGTTGCGAAACTCGATCTTGAGTTAGAGCAATCTATGGAGAATACTGCAAATTTTACCATCTTCCACACCTTGAGATTCTCGAAAATCTCAACTATAGGAATAGTGTTATTCTGATATTCTCTCACCTTATATTTATAATGCAACCCTAGAAACCTATTAGGATAGGATTTCTGCATATCTAATAAATACAATCATATCTTCTGAGATAGAGAGAATCAGAATAGAGTCACTTGTAATAACCCGAAAATTTAAAACTTTAATTGGTGATGCTTAGACCAATTATTTGTGGTACTTAGACCTTAATTAAGTTTAAGGAAACCAATGAAGCAATTAGAATCGATTCGAGATCGAAAACTAAAGAAATCAGCGGTAACTAGTCCTTAGGATTAGGGTTTTCCGAGTAACTGAACATAGAATGAAAGATCGAGAATGAATCTCAACAAGCGGTTCATTTCTAGAATCCTCACACGAAAACATGTGAAGCGAAGAATGAGAATTTTAGGCATACTTGCCCGATCGATCTAAAAGCACTATTCTGAGCGGAACAACTTCCAGTCCGTGCTAATCATAATAAATTTTGATAACAATCTAAATCATGAAGGAATAAATTATTATGAATTTAGAAATTATAAGAATCAATTTAGAAGAAATTCTGAAGAACTTAGACCGCACGGTAATATATACCGGAAAACCCTAAATTGATCCGAACGACCCGAAACTCGAACCAAGGGTCTAAATCAATAAATTATGATTTATAAAATTCAAATAAATGTTGAAAGCTCAAAATTCAATAGAATTTTGAATGAGCATAATTTAATCCATAAACGCTAGTTTTCGCGATAACTCGGAATTGACTTATCGGACGACGTCCAAACTTCATGAAATTTTTATAATCATTGAAATAAGTCATTTGGAGGCTATTTAATAAAATAAAACCTTAAGGTTCCGAGAAATCAATCGAAAGCGTTAAAACTTAAAAGTCGGATTAACATGCCAAAGCGGGTAATTTGACCAATCCACCTCCCAACTACCACCAAGACCACCCCAAATGAGCTAAGGACATCCCATTAGGCTGTAACACAGCAGCATTTTCGTGCCATTACAGCCTCTCACTTGGGAACCAAAATTCTCTCGTTTCAAATTCTCCATTGTTCTTCACACTTTGGAGCCTTTAATCCTCCTTCCAAACCCTCCCACACTCAAATAATATTTCTAAGACCATAGGAATGTATTATTCATCATCCTCTTCCATCCTAATGGGTGGAATTTTATTTTAATTTTGGGGTTTAAAACCTAGTTTGCTCCTCATTTTTTTTGTGACTTTAGAGCCCTCAAATGCTCTCAAGCCATGAATGAAAATTCTTAGAATAATGTTCTAAGGCTACTGTCAAAATTTCATAATTTTTGGAGCATGTTTGATGTTTTTGATTTATGCTTTATTCTTTTTATATATGATAAAGCATGATTTTATGAATATTATTTGATATTGTTGCTTGTTAATGTATTATAAGCATGTATAATAAATATGGTAATTTTCAGAATATTTTGGAATTTTCTTGTATTTGTTTGATTTTTTGTTGAGAAATAGTTGAGATATAGTGTTTAATATATGATATGAACATCATATATTAATCTTGAAAATTTTGAAACACTACTCCTATTTTTTCAAAATGGGCAGAATATATTTAAGTATTTTTAAGCCATTATTTGATTTTATTTGTTGGAAATAATAGGATATATGATGTTTAGAAATAATATGAACCTAATATGCATTGTTGGGAATTATTGAACACATATGTAAAATATGTGTGAGGACAAAAAAATTCAAGCATTTGGTTCATATTATAAATATTAGTTGATATTTAATGTTAATATTACATGTTTATTTCATATATAAACATATTGTGCAAGATTGGAATTTATTGAATATGTATATATATAAATGTGGAATTACGAAATGATTTAAAGATGAAAAGCATGGTTTTAAAATTTTAATGCATGATATGAAGTGATATTTCATGTTTAGTATATAGTATAAGCATGATATAATTTTTGTGGAATTTATTGAACACGAAGCTTACTAATTTGAAATGACCGAAAGTTTGAGACTTTTAACCCATGGTTTAAAAATTTATATGATGATATTGAGTTTGTAATTAAATTCTATAATATGGTAGGAGTATAATGTGATTTTATTGGAATTTATTGGATGCATATGCTAATTGTTGCTAATTATCAAGCGTAATAGAATGGCTAATTATGGGTTTAATTTTGATGATGAATGATGCTATGATAGTAATATGAAACTTTGGATAAATGGTTGTGATTAGGGTGAATGAATGGAACACTTATGCACACTTACACAATGATGGTGTATTACATTAGAAATTAGGGTTTTCTAATGCTTTAGTATAGTTTATGTTGTGTATGGTTTTGTTGATGTTGAATGTTTATGTTTATATTGAACCGACAAACCGAAACCCCAAACGTAAAAACATAATACTATATGCGAGAACCCAAAAGAAATCGACCAATTTCGATAACTTAAGGCGGAATAAACAAGGATCGAAGTTAGACACAAATTAGGGTTTTCCATTAATAAAAGGATACTCAAGCGTGAGTTCTAAGTTAGAAAAACCAAGGTCGAGCTACAACGTTAATATTCAATAACGACAACTCAATCACGATAATTGGTTGGGCGTTAACATAACTCGCTAACGAATAACGATTATCGACATATGTAATCTCCGACGAGTAAATTAAATAAGCAATATAAGTAATGAGTGGCGAAGATTCGAACATAAGATGTCGATCCTTATGTCTCGAACATCGAGTTAATATTCCAAGTACTTCATTTATTCTTAAGTACTTAGCTATATGATAGCATGTGCTCACTTGAATCATAAATTAAGACTCATCTTTTAATTGTCGTGCGAATCGATAAGTCGTCGACATAACCAACTAGGGCGTAACTATAATTGTTAAGTCAGTTGGTGGCTTGAGATAATCCTAAATTACCAATCACAACTTGAATACTAACAATCTATAACGTAATAACGTTTAAAAGAGCACTAAGGTGAAGAGTCGAGGATAGACTCGGAGTATGTGATTCGTAAGTCAAAGTTCACCTATGGTGATGAAGTAATATAGTTGGGAATTGGGAATGTAAGATAATAAGAATTATCTTAAAACCATCAAATGAAATCATAAAGAAACCTAATTGGGAACTTAAGTCGTAATTTATAAATGACCATAGATCGATAGAAAGAATCTAAGAAATGTTATTTTCTTATGAAGGGTTTGACCGTCGTGAGTCGGTGAGAGAACAACCACACCTGCTCACTTAGACTTACTAGCGTTGGACTAGCGGTGGGCTTTCTTGAAACAAAATGATTATGCATAACTTTCAAAGCATGATTTACAAAAGCTTTATGAAATATTATCGCATGAGCTGTTATTGATATCGAATATTTATGTTTTGTTGTGTCCATATCGAGGTTGGTTTGTCGAATGTGGGATGAGAATTGATTGGTATATCGATGTGGTATGTGAATGAGTTGGTCCATAGCGTTAAAAAAGTAACGATCGGATCCGACTTAGTTGAGGACTAACTCGGATTGTGTACACGATGTGTTGTGTGTTAAGGTTAGCTACTCGACCGGTCGCGGACGACTATGTGTAGTGGCCACCTCCATAGTGTGTGAATGAATGAGCGAATGAATGATGAATGAATTACGGATATGGAACAACGTGATAAAATAGTCGGCCCGACACTTTTGGGAAAATGATAAAATATTTGATAGGCATGAGTCTTTAACTAAAATCCTCATGTGCTATTGTGGGCGATTCAATAACTTTTGGTAAAGAAAATGTTTTGACAACGAGTCCACCGAGTACTTTTGTATAGCCCTGCATCTCGTTTTGATGTGCGAGGTTGAGCAAGGATCGATGATGGAGTGCGGTGGTGCGAGTAGCGAGTTGTTTTGTGGCTTAACTAGAAAGGTTTCTAGAACCTTGGGCATGCATCGTCATATGCATGTCCACACGTTTATTCTTCGCCTAACTACGATATTGTTTAATGTTTTGATTATAATTGCTTTTATGCGTATTGAATTGGAGGTCGTACCTCGTACTTTGAATTTTACTTGATTGGGTTATGTTGAAACCTGAACCCCTTTTGACAAGTCATTCTGCGACTTGAGTTAGTATTCAATTACTTATCCCTTTTAGCTTTATCGTTATTGAATAGTTAAATGGTTGATTGCCTTGATTAGTTATGTTTATATCCGGCTGCTTTATTATCGGTGATGATCCATATGATCATGTACTTCATTGGATAGTCGGTCGTCACGGTCCGATGGGACTCTATCATGGTGGACAAAATTCCTACGGCTCCGGGCATGATGGGCCGACCCAGGGATCAAATCTGAGGAATAAAGATGGGTCTCAAATAAATTAATTGCGCGTTATAATCAAGCGTGAATTAATCCAGCGAGCCGAGATCGATCGGGCTCGATACCAATTGTAGGAAATCGATTTTAACCTCTCCGAGGATCTATCTTGGATGTTTAATTCACCATACATTGATTTTATACTAGCATGCACCTATATAATTAATTGCAACACGTAGGAGTTTTCTCGTGTTTACATGCGAATCTGTCGGGAAAGAAAGGATCAAGACTCGTGCTTTGATCTTCTAGACTGTATCCCGATTGTCTAAACTCTAATGTCGAGTGAGGACAATCTATGGAGAATCTTTGCAATCGCCTTCTTCATTTTCTCAAAGTTTTCGAAAATCTCAACTTGGAGAATTATAATTTTCAAAAATTTCACTATTGAGGATTAGGGTTTGATTTTCTCTCACCTTATATTTATAATGCAATCCTAAATCCTATCAAGATATAATTTATGCATATCTAATAAATATAATAATATAACTTAAGATAGCGAGGATCAGAGTCCCGGAGGAACTCTATAAGGAAGGTTTGAAATTCATGAGCTTGAGGCTGGATGGGCCGACCCGAGGATCAAATGCAAGGAATAAAGATGGGCCTCAAATAAATACATTATCTTATGTTCACCCGAACATAAATTAATTCATAAACATTTATTCATGCCACTAGAGAATAAATCTTGACTTACCCTTTATTTCCGAAGTTGAGTCTGCTCGCATTTAACTTATCGAATCCCGTATTTATGACATCGTCGTCCATTAATTATTCTGATTCGACCGCTTAAAATAATTAATATCTTTAATTCATAAGTAGTACCACTCAACCTTATTATTGTACTTGAGATAACTCAACTGCGGGGTTTAGTACAATAAACCTTCTCGAGCTCCTTAAGGGGCGTCATCGTCCTAGCGGATACGGTGACTGACACGTGTAACTAGCATGACATCTGAACACTACCACCACCCAAGATGCAGAGAATCTTGGGTTATCTCATGTAACCCTCACCCATGGCAAGTCAAAGTGATGGTTAGCAACTCATACTCACCTAATACCTTATCGAGGTTTAGATCATTGTAAAGTCACCGAGATCTAGGTTCTTCACGATGGTCGGATAGAAGAACTCATCTCCTTTGTGATCCATCAATACGTCGAGGCGTGCCGGCATAGACAAGCAACCAAGTCAAGTCACTTATCTATACCGCAGCCTATACCGACAACTCGTCCTCAAGTTGTCTCAGCTGCGATACTTTTTATATCTCATTAAGCTTGACCAATCATACAGACTTATGTGATCTATAACACACTGTATGATCTAACTTATATATGAGATAAATGGACATACATATGCAATCAAGTAAACAATTCAGATAGGAGATTGTAATAGTGGTAACATGAAACATAGTATACAAGCTCAACCAAAGCGCTTCGGTTATACAATCCAACAATCTCCCATTTATACTAAAGCAAACTTTTAGTATACAATGTGTCTCTACTAGCTATTACAAACAACACCATCACTTTGCTTCTCCACTTATACAAAAGTTTCCTTTCTAAGTGGGTGCCATCTTGCGCAATCGAGTCCTCGAACATGCTCTTCGTAGACTTTTGCGGTAGGATTTTCGTGAATAGGTCAGCTAGGTTATCCATGTTGCCAATCTTTTCAATCAAGACGCGTCTCCTAAATCTAACGATTTCTCGTATGACATGGTACTTTCTCTCTATGTGTTTCGTTGCCTTGTGGGTCCATGGTTCCTTTGAGTTTGCCCGCACCGAGTTATCACGATAAACTATGATACTCTTGGGCACACGGATACCACATATAGATCCGTGAGGTAGTTCTTGAACCATCTGACCACTTTAGCGACCTCAAGAGCGGCTACATATTCGGCTTCCATGGTAGAGTCCGCAATGCATCGCTTTGCACTCACTTGAGATCGACTCCTCCTCCCAAGGTAAACACATAGCGGTAGACTTTTTCTCATCACGGTCGGCTTGGAAATCTTAATCTGAATAACCCGAAGGCGTTAGACTATCGCATGGTAAACCTTTATAATCTCGAGTCCTTTTAGGTACTTGGTATATGCTTTCTTCGTAGTCCAATGAGCTTGTCTAGGGTTAGGCGATATCTAGCTACTATGTCTACCGCATAGCGAGATATCGGACCTCGTGCATAGCATTGCATACATGAGACTTCCTACGACGAAGCATAAGGAACTTGTCTCATTTTCTCTATCTCATTTTAGGTCATAGGTGTCGCTCCTTAGATAAAGAATGCCATGCACGAAGGTAGCAATCATTTCTTGGCGATGCGCATACTAAAGCGAGTAATCACGAAGTATCAATGTAAGGCGCCTGAGATAAGCTCGACATTTTCCTCTTGCGATCTCGGTAAACCTTGATCGAGAATGTACCTGCGCATCTCTAAGTCTTTCATTTGAAACGATCGGATAACCAACTCTTTCGTCGATAACAACATCACATTGTTGCCAGTAGAAGGATGTCTTAGGCGTAAGTGCAAGAAATACCACGTCACCGTTGACATCTAAGCGATACACACAACTTTCGCTAAGCAGCGGGTAAATCCATGGGACTTTACCACCTCGTCAGCGTAAGTTCGGGATCGTGAAGCTTGCTTAAGTCCATAAATGGACTTCTAAGCTTCTATACTAGATGCTCTTCACCCTAACCACATAACCTTTGGGTTCTTTGCATATAGATGTCTCTACCTTCTAAAGGTAACAGTTAGAAAAGCGGTTTCACGTCCATTGCGAACCTCGAGGTTTAAGTGGGTTCTTATGGCGGAAGAATTACGATGGACTTGAGCATTGGTACATACGAAAGGTCTCATCGAAATCGATGCCCTCGATCTGAGTGTACCCTTTCGCCACAAGCATGGCTTTAAAGCGAAACCTCTCCATCTGAATCTCTTCCTCTTGTATACCCACTTACTACCTATGGCTTCCTTGCCATACGGTGAGAGTGTCTTTTCGATATACATCCATAGTAGGTTATGGACTCAATTTCTAAGTCCATAGCGGTGTGCCATGATCTTGCATCAATGTCTTGTATCGCCTCCTTTGTATGTCCATCGGTCGATTATTGCTGCTTTCGTTTCACAGGACTAAATCGAAGATTCACCCACGAACATAAATCGCTCGGGTTGTGAACAACCCTCCCACTACGATGGTATTCTTGGCACAATAGCAATGGTGGGTGCGATAACTTGTGGTTCTCTATCTTGCACACCTTCTTTGGATAGGAGCCACTTATGCGGTCGGTATCTCGATGGAACTCGACCCCTTCAATTTCTTGAAGTATCCGTGTTGATCCCTTCCACTGAACACGACATCTCGTACATTTGGCTTAATCGGTGGCGAATCGATCATCTTCTAATTCTTGAAGAATGATTTCAACTTTGGATTTATGGTTTTCATATAATCCTCTTCTAAGAATCGGGCATTAGTCTATTAATGACCTTACGATCCTTAGGATTATAGAAATAACCACCTTTCGTCCTCTAGGATAGCCGATAAAGCGACTTTGCATCGGATCTAGCCTCCAACTTATCGACCTTCTTGTTCACACGTATCTTTGGCCCCATATCTTATGTGGTTTAAACTGAGGCTGCGCCCAAACCACAACTCGAATGGGGTCTTTTCGATTGACTTGGATGATATTAGATTTAGCATGTATGCCATTGTTTCAAGACATACCCCGAAACGAAATAGGCAATGTTGCATAACTCGTCATCGATCTAACCATTTCTAAAGTGTCCTATTTCTTGGCTCGACACACCATTTTCTTGTGGTGTGCCGGTGTAATGGTGGGAGGTGATCCCGCACGCAAATAGTCCATAAACTCGTTACTGAGGTATCCGCCACCGCGATCAGACCGCAATGACTTGATACTTTTACCAACCTTCGTCTCCACTTCCGCCTTAAATTCTTTGAATTTCTCAAAGCATTAAGACTTGCAGTGAAGCAGGTATATGTATCCGTACCTTGAGTAATCGTCAATGAAAGTGACAAAATACTCGTACCCTCCATGAGTTTGTGTGGACATAGGTCCACACAGGTCAGAATGGACTAGCTCCAACACTTCTTTGGCTCTAAAACCGTTTGCTTTGAAGGTTCCGGTCGGCATCTTTCCTTCTATATGTGAGGTTGCGGGTGGGAGCAGAGCTTGTGAGATCCTTTGAGCGCTCCATTCTTAGCGGTCTTTGGATCCTATTTAGATTGATGTGACCTAAGCTAAGATGCCATAGAAATGTGGTGTCATCTTCTAAGAAAACTTTCTCTTTTAGGTTTGATGTAGATGCAACATAATTAAATGTATTACATTTGGCGAGAAATAGTATAAGCGAATTATATAAAGTGCCACCACGGATAACCCGTCATTTCTTGGCGGATGCGCATACTAAAATGAGTAATCATAGTATCGATGTAAGGCGCCCGAGATAAGCTCAACATTTTCCTCTTGCGATCTCGGTAAACCTTGATCCCAAGAATGTGTTGCATCTCCTAAGTCTTTCATTTGAAACCGATCGGATAACCAACTCTTTACGATCGATAACAACTTCACATGTTTCAGTAGAAGGATGTCTTGACGTAAAGTCTGGCTCTGCGTCACGTTGACATCTAAGCGATACACACAACTTTCGCTAGGCAGTGGGTAAATCCATGGGACTTTACCACCTCGTCAAAGCGTAAGTTCGAGGATCGTGAAGCTTGTAAGTCCATAAATGGTTTGCTTAAGCTTCTATACTAGATGCTCTTCACCTTCACCACATAACCGGGTTCTGCATATAGATGTCTCTACCTTCTTCAAGGTAACCGTTAGAAAAGCGGTTTTCACGTCCATTTGCCAAACCTCGAGGGTTTAAGTTAATTGCTATGGCGAGGAAAATTACGATGGACTTGAGCATTGCTACATCTGAAAAGGTCTCATCGAAATCGATGCCCTCAATCTGAGTTTACCCTTCGCCACAAGCATGGCTTTAAAAGCGAAACCTCTCCATCTCGAATCTCTTCCTCTTGTATACCCACTTACTACCTATGGCTTCCTTGCCATCCGGTGAGAGTGTCTTTTCGTATACATCCATAGTTGTTATGGACTCAATTTCTAAGTCCATAGCGGTGTGCCATGATCTTGCATCAATGTCTTGTATCGCCTCCTTTGTATGTCCATAGGTCGATTATTGCTGCTTTCGTTTCCTAGGACTAAATCGAAGATTCACCCACGAACATAAATCGCTCGGGTTGACGAACAACCCTCCCACTACGACGAGGCGCCATCGGCACAATGGTAGCGGTGGGTGCGGTAACTTGTGGTTCTCATCTTGCGCACCTTTGGATAGGAGCCACTTATGCGGTCGGTATCTCGGTGGAACTCGACCCACTTCAATTTCTTGAATTATCTGGTGTCGATCCTTCCACTGACACGACATCTCGTACATTTGGCTTAATCGGTGGTGAATACGATCATCTTCTAATTCTTGAAGAATGATTTCAACTTTGGTTATGGTTTTCATATAATCCTCTTCTAAGAATCGGGCATTAGTCTTTATTAATGACCTTCTACGATCCTTAGGATTATAGAAATAACACCTTCGTCCTCTAGGATAGCGATAAACGACCTTGCATCGGATCTAGCCTCCAACTTATCGACCTTCTTGTTCGGCACATGTGTTGGACTACCCGTATCATATGTGGTTTAAAGCGAAACGTGCCCAAACCACAACTTCGAAAGGGTCTTTTCGGTGACTTGGATGGTACTAGATTTAGCATGTATGCCATTGTTTGAAGGCATACCCCGAGCGAAATAGGCAATGTTGCATAACTCATCATCGATCTAACCATTTCTATAAGAATCCTATTTTCTTGCTCGACACACCGTTTCTTTGTGTGTGCCGGTGTAATAGTGGGAGGTGATCCCGCGCGCACCAAATAGTTCATAAACTCATTCTTGAGGTATTCGCCAGCGCGCGATCGGACGCAATGACTTGATACTTTTACCAAGCTTCGTCTCCGCCCGACGCCAAATTCTTTGAATTTCTCAAGCATTTAGACTTTGGTGATCTTGGTATATGTGTCCGTACCTTATGTGTCGTGAAAGTGACAAAATACTCGTACCTCCACGAGCTTGTGTGGACATAGGTCCACAGTCGAAATGGTTAGCTTCAACACTTCTTTGGCTCTAAAACCCTTTGCTTTGAAGATGCAGTCGACGTCTTTCCTTCTCTGAGGATTTGCGGTTGGGAGCAGGTAACTTTGAGATCACCGAACACTCCATTCTTAGCGGTCTTTGGATCCTATTTAGATGGATGTGACCTAAGCTAAGATACCATAGAAATGTGGTGTCATCTTCTTGAAGAAACTTTCTCTTTTAAGGTTTGATGTAGATCTGACATAATTAAATGTATTATGTTTGGTGAAATAGTATAAAGCGAATTATATAAAGTGCCACCTTGATTACTTCGTCGATTCTTATTATAGAAACACCACTATCAAAAACAATTTGAATATCCATGAATAAATAGTTTCAAAAACTGAAATAAGGTTTAGCGAAACTCGGCACGTATAAAATGTCTTTTATTACTAAAGCTGTCTATCAAAACATAAAGTAACATCTCCATTGCCAAAGGCTCGACTTTCTTGGCGTTACCCATGGAGATCGTTATCTACGCCATCATCGACTCTCTTGTCGCGGGAACCACGCAGGTGTAACAAACATGATCGATCGCTGCGTATCTACTACCCGTGAATGAGTAGAACAAGTCGCTAAACATGTTTAGTTACTAAAGCAAATGGCGTACCTTGAGCCTGAGCATAGGGCTCTTGGCCTTCAATGCCAGTCTTGCCGCTTGAAGCACTTGCTCTCCTTTGGCTTTTAAGCCTCGGTGTGAACATGTTCTTGCCCCCTACTCCTTGGTTATTTTGCCTCTGCCTTTGGTGCCCTTTTCTTCTTCATTTTCAACGTAAAATTTGGGCCTAGATGTGCTATGAGGGCATGTGCTCGCTTGCCCATGACTCTTCCAGCGACCACGAGATCATTAAACAATGACTAAGTGTATACTCGGTCTTGCTCATGATCGTGTTCTGTGAAAAATTCTCAAAACTTGGGCGGTGTTGAGGATGATATTGACCTTGGCCGCGTCGATACCTCATCAAGTGATCAAGACTATCCATGAGATGAGTCATGTGGGATCTGAGTTCATGCACGAACTTCCTTCTTCCATCTTGCCGCCAAGATTTCTCTCGTGTATGGAAGCGGTTGTCAGATCCATTGCCCAAACTTACTCTCGAGACTTGACCATATTTCAATCAGCGTCTACCATCGATTGATGCTGCGGTTGCAAGCCTTTGGACATTAGTCATCATATATCATTTGGCCGTATTGTTTGACTTATGCGAAGTGCGCTTGACTCTCATTGCTCGTTAGTCGATGCGTCGATAAGGGCATCGGGTTTGGGAGTAGTGAAACAAACATATGTTCTTCGTGATAAGAACATATTCCATGTTTCGTTCCACTCGATAAAATTTGGACCCGGATAGAGGATTTTTGTGCGGCATATTGATAATTGGTGTAAGAGACATATCGAAAAGTAATGTAAACACATAAGCATACGATTAGCATATAATTCGTAATAATAATATTGTAACCTTTTGATAAAACAATATTAATTGAAACCTCAATCGCCAAGGAATTCCACATGCAAGCCCAGCGTGTGGGCGTTTACACATGAACCCGCCCGACCGGACTAAAATATACCTTTTAGTGGTTTAATTTCAATCCTTGTCGACTTATCCTTATGACAAATGAAATTAATGATTGGACCTTACTAGACCACATCACTATCGCAGAAGGGACTTCGTGGGAAGTTGTACTCGGTGATGTCTAAGCAATGACCACAATTTTAATGACAAAAATGAATTCTTAGAATTGGCATACTCGCTTGGACCATCACCTCTTCGATCAATTCTTTGTTATCTCATTTTATATCCATCTCTAGAGAATTTATGAAAATCGCACATGCAAACCAGCGTGTGGGCGTTTACACATGAAACTCCCACTACCGATAGATTTAAAAGTTTTATTTAGAAATTTCATCTAACAAACTTATGATAAGCGATGCGAAGCAAGCGCGCGTGTGGGCGTTTACTCGCGATCGTCTCACTTTGTTTAGAGATAAAAAGTGGAGGTCTTGACATTTAATTTGAAAATTAATATGTGGGTTACTAACAGTCTTTGTTTCAAAAGGATTGTCCATGCGAATCCGTAATCTAGCGTGCTTTTTATAGAACTCGACATGTAAAACATGCTGTGAAATTCTAAAAAAAGCTTGAAAAAGCGATAAACTAGCATGCTTACTATGCGCATCAATCACGAAAACATATAATATGTTTGTCTCACGTAATTTAAACATACATAGCATGCTTTTCATAATTTAAACATCCACGACATGCTTTGAGCGATAAAAAATAAATTCGTTCATCGCGTACTACGTGGATCACGTCTTCCACACTAATTTATTACATAAATTTGCAAAGTAAAGATCTTCAAAATCTCGGCAGGCCTCGCGTGCAGGCGCGGACGGATCGTCAGCTGATTTGGGGGAAAATTGAAAGCGGGCAAAATAGTGGATCGGGCGACCGGGTGAAAATCTAGAAGCGGAATTGAAAAATCGGATCGGGCGAAAATTCGGGTTTGGCGAAAAGCGGACCGGGTCATTGATGTGGGTGGACCGTGTCGCGGTGAGAGCCTGACCCGTCGCACTGACCACCGCCCGACCACTTGCGCCTTCCGTCATACCAGCTCGCGCCCATTTGTCGAGAAAAGCCGCCCGCCCGAGCACCGCCCGTCTTTCGACAACATGGCTGCTTGCCGAGAATGTTGGTTGTATCTTGAAAGCGGTTTTGGTTGAGCTTGTATCTGATGTTTCTGTTACCACTTATTACAATCTCATATACGAATTGATTACTTGATTGCATATATACGTGTCCATATCTCATATATAAGTTAGATCATACGGTGTGTGAAGATCACGATCTATATGATTGGTTGAAGCTAACGAGATATAAAAGAATCACGGTGAGACAATTTGAGGATGAGTTGTCGGTATAAAGCTGCGGTATAGATAAGAAGTGACTTGACTTGGTTGCTTGTCTATCTTTGATGCGTCTACGGCGTATTGATGGATCACAGGTGAGATGAGTTCTTCTATCGACGACCGTCGTGAAGAACCCAGATCTCGGTGACTTACGATGATCTAAACCTCGATAAGGTATTAGGTGGTATGAGTTAGCGACCGTCACTTTGACTTGTTATGGGTGAGGTTATATGTTCTAACTTGATATTCTCGCATCTTGGGTGGTGGCGGTGCTTGTATGTCATGCTAGTTATCATGTCAGTCACCGTATCCGTTTAGGATGATGGCGTCCCATAAGGAGCTCAAAGGTTTATTGTACTAAACCTGCGAGTTGAGTTAGCTCGAGTACAATAATAAGGTTGAGTGGTACTACTTGAGAATTAAAGATATTAATTATTTTAAGCGATCGAGAATGCTCTAAATAATTAATGGACGTCGATATCTTAAATATGGGGATTACGTAATGTCTAAGTGCAACCCGACTCACGCCGGTAATAAAGGGTAAGTGACATTTATTCTCTAGTGGCATGAATGAATGTTTATAAATTAATTTATATTACGGTGAACATAAGATAATTAATTTATTTGAGGCCCATCTTTATTCAGCACATTTGATCCTGGTCAGCCCGTCGAGGCCCTAAGCTAGGAGGAAAATCGCCTATCTCACTCTTTATGGAGGTGATTTTATTCTCTTTATCTATAAGGATATTATTATATTTATGGGATATGCATGGATCGCTCGCTATGAGATTATGGTAATGCATTATAAATATAAGGTAAGAGATAAGATCAAAGCTAATCCTCGATTATCCTATCCATAATTTTCGAGAATCCCATTGCTCTTGGGAGAGATCTTGAAAGTCATTAGAAGGAGGTGATTTTCGAAACATTCTCATAGATTATCCTCGCTCGATGTTGGAAGTTGGGCAGTAGGGATCGATCGAGGAAGATCAAAGCAGTCTCGATCCGTTCATGCAGGCAGATTCAAAGGTAAACAGAAAACCCTACGTGTTGCAATTAATTATATAGGTGCATGCTAGGAATATAATCAATGTATGGTGAATTAAACATCAAGATAGATCTTCGGGAGAGGCTAAACTAGTTTTCCTACAATTGGTATCGAGCACAGGATAAGTAACTTGGCTCACATTGGATTAATTCACGTTTGATTATTACGTCGCTAATTATTAATTGTTGGATCATGGTTCATGTGGCTCGGTTTTATTTTTGTCGGTTTTGTTTTTCACCGAGAAAATCCGTTGGTTAGATTAGATTTTCCTAAATCTTATATGTAAAGAAAAGCGAGCAGCACGAAGAGCGAGGCGGCGGGAAGATCTAGGAAATGGGTGCAGTGCGGTGTGCGAGCGGCGGCACGTCGTGCGTGCTCGGCGCCGTGGCACACCGCCGGCGCCATACGCGTTTCAGCGGTGGGCGGGCGGCGTAGGCCCATGGCTAACCGGTAGGCGGCGGTGCGGGCGCGTGCTTGGCGTGAATGCCCTCGGCACCGCTTCGGCGGCGGCGCGGCGCTCACGGCGCTCGTCACGGTTCGGCGGCGCCCGCGTCGCGAAAGTGCGGCAGCGTTTGTCGCGTGAATCCCGGCGTGGCGGACGGGGCATGCGTTGTCATGCGAGATCCCGGCGCCTGCTTGCGGCGAACTTCGCGACGCGAGGGCAGCGGCGAGCAGGCGCGGCGTGCGCCTGCGGGTAGCGGCGGCAGGCGCGGCGCGAGCATGGTCGCGCCAGCTTGAGCTCGGCGGGTCGCGGTCGCCGCCGCCGCCGAGCGCCCAGCGAAGCGAAGCGGCGTGGCGACGTAGCGGCGGGCGCGGCGTGGGGCTGTGCCCAGCGGCAGCGACCCATTCGTTTGGGCCAAATCCGGCCCGGACCCGTTTTCGGCCGAATCCGATTTTACGGCGAATCGGTTTTGAATCCGGTCCGTGCGGGTGCGCAGGCCCGTTTTCAAAGTTTATGAAGATGCATGCTGCAATTCTATGTAATAGATTAGGCGAAAGTGCGGGTTCCACAGTGGGCGCGATGAATGTTTTATTTTATTTTAATCGTTAAGCGCATGTCGTGGATGTTTAAATTATCACGAAGCATGCTATGTATGTTTAAATTCGTGAACAAACATATTATATGTTTTCGTGATTGGATCGCATAGTAAGCATGCTAGGTTTATCAGCGTTTTTGTTTTTTTAGAATTACTGAGCATGTTTTACATGTTGAGTTCTATAGAAAAGCATGCTAGGATACGTGATCTGCATGGACAAACCTTTTGAAACAAAAGACTAGCAAGTAACCCGACATATTAATTTTCAAATTAAAATGTAAGACACTCACTTTTTATCTCTAAACAAAGTGAGGCCTTGCTTTGTGATGGCGATCACACTCGTGGCTTGCTTGCATTGTTTATCATAAGTTTGTTAGATGAGATTTCTAAATAAAACTTTTAAATCTGTTGAGAAGTGGGGTTTCATGTAGCGATCACAGCGTGGCTTGCATGTGCGATATTCATAAGTTCTCTAGAGATGGATATAAAATGAGATAACGAAAAATTTGGATTGGGCGGTATGGTCTAGTGAGTATGCGATTCTAAGAATTCATTTTACATTGTTAAAATTATGGTCATTGCTTAGATATCACCTCGGTACAACTTCATGAAGTCCTTCTTGCGATAGTGATGTGGTCTAGTAAGGTCAATCATTAATTTCATTTGTCGTAAGGATAAGTTGACATGGATTGAAATTAAGCGACTAAAAGGTATATTTTAGTGCGGTCGGGGGTTCATGTGTAAGCGATCACTGCGCGTGGCTTGCATGTGGAATTCTAGGGCGATTGGAGGTTTTAATTAATATTGTTTATCAAAGGTTATAATATTATTGTTATGAATTATGTGCGATCGTATGCTTATGTGTTTTACATTATCCTTTCGAGATATGTCTCTTTAGATTATCAATATGCTACTTTAAAATCCACTATCGATGCGAATTTTATCGAGTGGAAGCGAAACATGGAATATGTTCTTATCGTTGAAGAACACATGTTTGTTCTCACTCTCCTAAATCCGATGCCTTCTTGCGGCGCATCGACGAATGAGCGCGAGTCGGCGAGACTTTGGCATAAGTCGAACAATATGGCAAAATCTATATGATGACTACTATGTCCAAGGCTTGCGGTACTGACATCGGTCGATGGTGAGCGGCGAAATATGGTCAAGTCTGAGGTAAGTTTGAGCGATCGGATCGAGCGATCCGCTTCCCAATGAGAGAAATCTTGGCGTGTAAGATGGAAGAAGGAAGTTCGGTCCATGAACATGTCTCCGCAACTCGTCTCATGGATAGTCTTGATCGGTTGGGAGGAGGTATTGTGGCGGCGAGTCGATATCCTCAACACCTTTGCCCAGTCTTTGAGAATTTTGCGTGAATGTGATCATGAGCAAGACCAGTATACACTTAGTCGGTTGCTTAATGATCTGTGGCTGCGGAAGGAGTTATGGCGAAGGCACATGCCCTTGCTAGCACGTCTAGGGGCCCAAATTTTACGTTGCAAAATGGAAAAAAAAGGGCACCAAAGGTGGCGAGGCGAGGGAAATAGTGGGAGTAATGGGAGCAAGAACATGCACGCACCGGAGGCTTAAAGAAGCGAATGAGAGGCAAGTGCTTGAGTCTTGTGAGGCAGGGTGGAAGGCCAGTGCCCTATGCTCAAGGCTCAGGTATGCCATTTGCTTTAATGTGAAACATGTTTAGCGACTTGTTCTACTCATTCATGGGTAGTGAACAGGTGGTCGTGATCGTGTTTGTTACGCACTTGCGAGGTTCTGCGGACAAGGGAGGCTGTATGATGGCGAGATAACGATCTCCATGGGCAGCAGGCGAAAGTCGAGGCCGTTGCGGTGGGAGATGTTACTTTATTTTGATTCAACAGTTTTAGTTTTAAAAGGCGTTTTGTATGTGCGGTTTTGGCGGAACCTTGTTCTGTTTCAAATTATTTATTCATGGATATTACATTATTTTTGATAGTGGTGTTTCTATCATAAGAAATGGCGAAGTTATACGTGTTGGCACATTATATAATTAAGCTTTATACTATTTACGCAAAACATAATCGTATATAACTATGTTGCATCTTCTTGAACCTTAAAGAGAAAGTTTTCTTCGCAAGATTACACCACATTTCTCTGGCATCTTAGATTAGGTCACATCAATCTAAATAGGATCAAAGGCGGCGAGAATGGGCGTTGGGTAATCTCCGCGGTTACTCCGTTTCGATCTCGAATCACATGTATAGAAGGTAAGATGTCGACCGGACCCTTCAAGCGAAGGGTTATAGGCTAGTCCTTCGACTGTGTGGACCTGTGTCCACTGGCTCGTGGAGAATGCAGTATTTTGTCACTTTCATTGGCGATTACTTTCAGTGCGGATACATATACACGCTTCGCGCAAGTGCGAATGCTTTGAGATATTGAAAGAGTTTAAAGCGGAAGTGGAGGCGAAGCTTGGTAAAAGTATCAAGTCGCTGCGGATGCGATCGCGGTGGCGAATACCTCGATAACGAGTTTATGGACTATTTGGTGCGATGTGGGATTACCTCCATTCATTACGCGACACACCACAACAAAATGGTGTGTCGGGCGAAGAAATATGACTCTTTTAGAAATAGTTAGATCAATGATGAGTTATGCAACATTGCCTATTTAGTTACGGGGTATGCCCAAAGCGACGACATCTTGCTAAATCTAGTACCGTCGAGTCGGTCGAAAAGACCGGCTTCGAGTTGTGGTTTGGGCGCAAACTGGTTTAAGCCACATAAGGATATGGGCGATCCGGCACATGTCTTTGAACAAGAAGAGGCGACAAGTTGGAGGCTAGATCCGGCGCAAAAGGCGTTTATTGGCTATCTAGAGGGGCGAAGGTGGTTTATTCTATAGTCTACAGGATCGGAAGGTCATTATTAGCACTAATGCCCGATTCTTAGAAGAGGATTATATGACAAACCATAAATCGAAGTTGAAATCATTCTTGAGAATTAGAAGATGATCGTATTCCACCTGGATTAAGCGAAGTTACGAGATGTAGGTGTACAGTGGGAGGATCGACACGAGATACTTGAAATTTAAGTGGGTCGAGTTCCACTTGAGATACCGAGCCGTATAAGTAGCTCTCTATCCAGGCAAGTTGTGCGAATGAGAGAACCACAAGTTCTGCACCGCCCATTGCCATTGTGCTTGTGGCGCCTCGTCGTCTTGGGAGGTTGTTCGTCGACTCGGCGATTTATGTTAGTGGGTGAATCTTGGATTTAGTCGAGAAGAAGCGAGCGAGGCAATAATCGACCCGTGGACATACGGTGATACGGAACAATTGATGCAAGATCATGACACCTATGGACTTAGAAATTGAGTCCATACTTGACTATGGATGTATCTGAAAAGACACCTACTACTAGATGGAAAGGAAGCCAAGGTAGTAAGTGGGTATCTGAGAGAAGAGAGATTCGGATGGAGGTTTAGAAACTTTTAAAGCCGGGCTTGTGCGCGAAGGTACACTTTCAGTTGAGGGCATCGATTTTGATGAGACCTTTTGCTTTGTGTAACTCTTCAATCTATCAGTTCTTACAGCCTGTAACTCACTGAACGCGAGGTTTGGCAAATGGATGTGAAAACCCTTTTCTAAGCGGGTTACCTTGAGGAAGGTAGAGACATCTATATGCTGACAACGAGGTTATGTATGAAGGTGAAGAGCATCTAGTATGGAAGATTAAGAAGTCGTTTATGGGCTTAAAAACCTCACGATCTGCGGAACTTCAGCTTTGGCGAGGTGGTAAAGTCTATAGATTTACCCGGTTACCTAGCAAAGTTGTGTGTATCGTTTAGATGTCAGCGGTGATGTGGTATTTCTTGCACTTTATGTAATTGACATTCTTCTAGTTGGCAACAATGTGAAGTTGTTATCAGGGCGTAAAGAGTTGGTTATCCGATCGTTTCAAATGAAAGACTTAGGAGATCGGCGTACATTCTTGGGATCGAGGTTTACGAGATCGCAGAGGAAAATATTGAGCTTATCTGGGGCTTCTTACATTGATCTTGTGATTACTCGTTTTAGTATCGGACCGCCAAGAAAGATTTCACCTTTCGGATATGGCGTTCCTTTATCTAAGGAAGCGATCGCTGTAATGACCGCAAAGGAGATAGAGAAAATGAGACAAGTTCCTTACGCTTATCCGTAGGAAGTTTCATGTACATGATGCTATATACGAGGCCCGATATACGTATGTGGTAGGCATAGTAGCTGATATCAGGTCTAACCTGGACAAGCTCATTGGATTACGTGATTAAAGCATATACTCAAGTACACGAAAGGACTCGAGATTATAGGCTATTTTACCATGCGAGATAGTCTAATGCCTTTGGGTTATCTGAGACTCGGTTCCAAGGCGCTCGTGATGAGAAAAAGTCTACCTCGGTATGTGTGTTTACCTGGAGGTGGAGCCTATCTGGCGGTGCAAAGCGATGCATTACGGACTCTACCATGGAAGCCGAATCGTAGCCGCTTCGACGAGGCTGCTAAGGAGGCTGTATGGTTGAGAACTACCTCATGGATCTGGGTGTGGTACGGTTTGCCCAAAGTATCATAGTTCTTGTGATAACTTCGGTGCGATGTAAACTCGAAGGAACCACGGACCCATAAGCGACCAAACACATAGAGAAAGTACCATATCATTGAGATTACCTTCCCGACATCAATCAAAGCACCACCAGTTCAGGTCGCCGGTCAGATTACGGTTGTTGTTTGAATTGGGAATATCTAAAATCACAAAATCGGCAGAAAACAAAGTCCCTAACTTTCACCAACACATCTTCGACGATACCTTTAGATACGTGACCGACCGTCACCATCGCGATATCTTCGCCGGTTTCATCTTTCCTAGCAGCCGGTTGAATACGCTCAAAGGCATCGATTGATGTCGCCTCCCAAGTCGCACAACACATTTGGAAAGTATGCTCGACTCTCGCATTCTAACGAAACCGCCGGGATCCTTCGCTTAGAGGGAGCTCCGCAAGACGGCACCATTCTTCGGACAGGTAATTTTTCAAATTTCCCAATTTCTTCTTTTCGCAAGCGCTGCCTTTAAAAATTTCATGTATCCCGATGTTTCGCACGCTCAAAGAGAGGTAAATTGATTCCACTTTTGAAAATCTTCGAACGAGCAAACCTCCCATATTTCGACTGACTAGTCGACTTAAATGGGACCGAGGAGTGTATGTACAGAATTGGATTTTGAGGTTTCGGTTAACCTCGCGACCGGGCGTCACGGCGCCCGCTTCGCGCGCAATCCTTCGCTTCGAGCTATGCGCCGGGTCGCCCGACTCTTCATCGAATACCGCGTCGCGCTTGACGCCGGGTCGCCATAACAAATCCAGGCGCATAACTGATGGCTCGGTCGCTCGCGGCACGTGTCGGCGCGAGCTCGTGGGAAAACTCGTGACCTCGCGATCGGGCTCGTGGTCGCGAGCTCGGTCGCGAGTTTCGCCCGCCATTTTCGCTCCGATGGCTCGGTAAGCTTGTCCACCTCGCCCGGATGGCGAAACATTGATTTTTCGGTTCACTCCGTCCGCGTCGCACGCGCACGCGGTCTGTCAAGTTTATGAAGATCTCAGACTTGCAATTCTATGTAATAGATAGGCAAGCGGTGTTCCACGAAAGGCCACGCGCGAACGTTTTATTTTATTTTAATCGCTCATAGCATGTCGTGGATGTTTAAATTATCGTAAGCATGCTATGTATGTTTAAATTACGAGACAAACATATTATATGTTTTCGTGATTGGCGCATAGTAAGCATGCTAGTTTATCGCTTTTCAAGCTTTTTAGAATTTGCAGCATGTTTTACATGTGAGTTCTATAGAAAAGCATGCTAGGATTACGTGATCTCGCATGGACAAACCTTTGAAACAAAAGACTAGCAAGTAACCCGATATATTAATTTTCAAATTAAAATGTCGACACTCCACTTTTTATCTCTAAACAAAGTGAGACGACCGTGAGTAAACGCCCACACGCTGCGGTTTGCTTGCACGCTTATCATAAGTTTGTTAGATGAGATTTCTAAATAAAACTTTTAAATCTATTGAGAAGTGGGAGTTTCGTAAACGCCCACACGCTGGCTTGCATGTGCGATTCATAAGTTCTCTAGAGATGGATATAAAATGAGATAACAAAGAATTTGATGGCAGATGGTCCTAGTGAGTATGCCAATTCTAAGAATTCATTTTCTGTTAAAATTTGGTCATTGCTTAGACATCACCTCGAGTACAACTTCCGCCAAGTCCCTTCGCGATAGTGATGTGGTCTAGTAAGGTCCAATCATTAATTTCATTTGTATGATAAGTGACATGGATTGAAATTAAACGCACTAAAAGGTATATTTTAGTCCGGCGAGGGGTTCATGTAAACGTCCACACGCGGCTTCCATGTGGAATTCTCAGATTGAGGTTTCAATTAATATTGTTTTATCAAAGGTTATAAATTATTGTTACGATATTACGCATCGTAGATGCTTATGTGTTTTACATTATCCTTTCATATGTCTCTTAATCGATTATCAATATGCTACAAAACTCTTATCCGCCGAATTTTATCGAGTGGAAACGAAACATGGAATATGTTCTTATCCTCGAAGAACACATGTTTGTTCTCACTACTCCTAAACCCGATGCCTTTATCGACGATCAGACGAATGAGCAATGAGAGTCGCAGACTTTGGCATAAGTGAACAATATGGCAAAATGCTATATGATGACTACTATGTCCAAAGGTGTAGACCGCAGTCGACCGATGGTAGACGCGACCAAATATGGTCAAGTCTCGAGTAAGTTTGGGCATCGGATCGACAGTCCGTTCACAATGAGAGAAATTCGGCGTAAGATGGAAGAAGGTTCGGTCCATGAACATGTCTCCCACACGACTCATCTCATGGATAGTCTTGATCACTTGGAGAGGTATTGATGGCGGCAAGGTCGATATCATCCTCAACACACGCCCAATCTTTGATAATTTTATGTGAATGTGATCATGAGCAAGACCGAGTATACACTTAGTCGGGCTTAATGATCTGTGGTCGCGGAAGGAGGGCGGAAGCACATGCCCTCTGCTAGCACATCTAGGGCCCAAATTTTACGTTGCAAAATGGAAAAGAAAAGGGCACACCGAGGTTAAGAAGCGGCAAAACGAGAGGGCAAGTGCGTGCAAGATCGAGAATCGAGCCATGCCCTATGCTCAGGCTCAAGGTATGCATTTGCTAGTAACGAAACATGTTTAGCGACTTGTTCTACTCATTCATGGGTAGTAGACACGTGCGATCGATCATGTTTGTTACACCTGCGTGGGTTCCTGCGACAAGGAGTCAGATGATGGCGAGATAACGATTCCATGGCAACGCGGCAATTCGAGGTCGCAATGGAGATGTTACTTTATGTTTGATTCAATAGTTTTAGTTTTAAAAGAGCTTTGTATGTGCCGGATTTTCTGCGAACCTTGTTTCGCTTTCAAAATTATTTATTCATGGATATTCATTATTTTTGATAGTGGTGTTTATCATAAGAAATGACGGTTATCTAGTGTGCACATTATATAATTCGCTTTATACTATTTACGCAAAACATAATACGATAACTATGTTGCGATCTTCTTCGAACCTTAAAAGAGAAAGTTTTCTTCAAGATTACACCACATTTCTCTCGGCATCTTAGATTAGGTCACATCAATCTTAATAGGATCCAAAGACCGCCAAGAAACGAGCCGCATTCCATGTGTTTTTAAACTTTGAGAGTATACACTTCTCCTCGATAGACTGGAGTGTTTGAGATTTCTATATATATATCCATGTTGCGTGGCGATTCAAGTTTAAGCATGCTCAGGCTTATGATTATTATGATATGTGATCTTTGAGCTACCATTTGATATGTTTATGTTTATCTTGAAAGATATTATGCCGTGTGTATTTCATGTAATTTTAGCACGTGTTTTGATGTCAAAAGGTGGATCACGATAAAGAGGAATTGTTAGCCCAAATAAGAAGCTCATGGAAGAAGAACTCGCTTAAAACGACTTTAAATAGGATGAAAGGATATGATATGTATGGATGTAAAATTTTACAAATTTAAAGAGCATCTCGATAGATTCCATAGGCGCAAAACGGATCGTAATTGGAGTTCGTGACGGAGAGACGGAGCAAAAGCAAAGTCGCAAGCCGGAAGAAAACAAGCATCGCTGAGATTTGCTCGCACCTTTGTCGCGAGAAAACTCACAAGGACGCCGCCAAGAGTCTTTGTTCGTGACTTTCGCCACGACTCATGCTCGCGGCGAAGTGTAGGGAATTGATTTTAACCTCTCCCGAGGATCTATCTCGATGTTTAATTCACCATCACCCCAAACTTAAAGCATTGTTTGTCCTCAAACAAAACAAATGTAAAGACAAACGAAGATCAACGAGCGTAGAAAGAGGATAACCATTATAAGCTCGAAACATCTCAACGCCAAAAAGATTTAGCGCACATGACGACATTAGTCAACTCAACACAAACAACAATTGACGGTAAAACTCATTTAATTCAACCTCACAACGGTATGTGTGTAAAATATAGGATACACTCAACTCATAAAGAAATGTAGGACGGTATACACTCAACGATCAATGCAATGCAACATCTACCATAGGCTTGCCGCTTTCAATATCTCCACCGCCATTGTGTTCAAATTAGGATCAAAGAGGTCTTTTAGAGGTTATAATGTAGGCACATTGGTTAAGGTAGGATAATATATGGCTAAGGACTTAAGAATATTCCAAGCACCCCTATTTATACTTTTCGACATATGGACTCTTGTCCATTTTCCTCTTGTTTCCAACGTTAAATCGACGCTTTATGCCACGTATGTACCTATACTTTGATTAAAGACCCTTTATGCTCAACACACATAGTGAACTTATCATTGTTTTTTTCTTTTTCTTTCTAGAGCTTATGGGTTTATCATTCACAACAAAGGTACTATTCTTCACCATAGATGTACTTCTTTAATAATAATTTTTCCTCGCCATAACTACATCAAAATTTGAACCCTTTTGATTCCTATATCCATCCTCACCTCCTATCATCCGGTTAATCGAAAGAATAAGTCTAATAAAAGCTCAAAGAATGCGACAAATCGTAGATACATCATCAAGTTAGTGTTGGGTGAATATGTGGTTAACAAAGACGGCCTTTATCCTTTCCAAATTAAACACATATTAGCCTCGACACGTAAAACGGCAAGTTCTAGAAGAGAATCACATGCATGATATCACACAATTAAAAGAAACTCAGATCAAGATGTTTATACAAAGGAAGCTCAAGTCTCACGAGTTAAGCAAATGGTGAAAACAACAAGTTTAAGCACTCTCACGCCATTCATGCGCTATTTTCAACATATCATGTGCACTATCATTAACTTTCACAAAAATTTCTATCGCCATTGGCCACATGGATTAACACACTTCACTTAACTCGCTGATCGGCTGCACACAACACGAAAAGACGTATAAAAGACCCGGCTAAAAGCCCCAACATATAATAACTTAACAAAACAACGAAACAAAACATAACAAGGACTCTCAATCACATCACACTCGACCACTCTCCCCCAAACTTATTGTCAATCAGCAGCAATGGAGGCAATAATGTTTGCAAAAGAGAGGATTGGGAGAGACCATACCTCATATGTTGCGCCATCTCGACGGTCGATAGAATCCTCACCATTGATGATATACATTGGGACTTAAAACAAACAAACAAGACACAAGAAAACAACGAAACAAGAAAACAAAACAAAGACATAAAGCACGTAAAATGTCGGGTTACCTCCCAACCAGTTCGGATTTATCGTCGCTAGCTCGACGCTACCTCTTATCAATCAGCGATTTCAGCAACCGTGGTCTTTCCAAACTTCAATTTGCTCTCGTATTGCATTGACAATGCATCACCAATTTGCACAACAATTGCTTCCACAAAGCTTCGAACGAAACACTCGGATTTTATGCCGAGTCCACTTCTTCCTCGCATCATGCCCGCTCGATTCGCAAGTACTTCAAGCGCCGACGCAGCGGGCAAAGCAGCCGTGATCGAGTAGCAATCCGCTTTTCACCGCCGTGTTGCTTGATGCGCCATATATGGAAATTGAGCTCCTCATCATAACACGAAACGAGATTACCTTCCCAGACATCAATCAAAGCACCACCGCCTGTTCAAAAAGGTCCGCCAGATTAGCGGTTGTTGCTTGAATTCGAATATCTAAAATCACAAAATCGGCAGAAAACAAAGTCCCGAATTTCACCAACACATCTTCGACGATACCTTTAGGGATACGTGACCGATTCGTCACCCATCATCGCGATATCTTCGCCGGTTTCATCTTTCCTAAAGCAGCCGGTTGAATACGCTCAAAGGCATCGATTGATGCTCACCTCCCAAGTCGCACAACACATTTGAAAGTATGCTCGACGATCTCGCATTCTAACGAAACCGCCGGGATCCTTCGCTAGAGGAGCTCTCCGCAAGACGGCATCGCATTCTTCGGATAGGTAATTTTTCAAATTTCCCAATTTCTTCTTTTCTTGCAAGCCGCTGCCTTTAAAAATTTCATGTATCCCAAGCATGTTTCGCACCAGCTCAAAGAGAGGTAAATTGATTCCACTTTAAAACTCTTCGAACGAGCAAACCTCCCATATTTCGACTGACTAGTCGACTTAAATGGGACCGAGGAGTGTATGTATGAGAATTGGATTTTGAGGTTTCGGTTAACCTCGCGATCACCGGGCGTGTCACGAGGCGCCCGCTTCACGCCGCAATCCTTCGCGCTTTCGAGCTATGCGCCTGGTCGCAATGCCGACTCTTCATCGAATACCGCGTCGCGCTTTCGACGCCGGGTCGCCATAACAAATCCAGGCGCGCATAACTGATGGCTCGGTCGCTCGCTGGGCACGTGTCGGTCGCGAGCTTCGTGGGAAAACTCGTGACCTCGCGATCGGGCTCGTGGTCGCGAGCTCGGTCGCGAGTTTCGCCCGCCACTTTCTGTCCGTATGGCTCGGTAAGCTTGTCCACCTCGTCCGGATGGCTAAACATTGATTTTTCGGTTCACTCCGTCCGCGTCGTGTCCTGCACGCGAGGTCTGTCAAGTTTATGAAGATCTCGACTTTGCAATTCTATGTAATAGATTAGGCAAGAAAGTGTGTTCCACGAAAGGGGGCCACGATGAACGCTTTATTTTATTTTAATCGCTCATAGCATGTCGTGATGTTTAAATTATGTACATGCTATGTATGTTTAAATTACGTAGACAAACATATTATATGTTTTCGTGATTGACGCGCATAGTAAGTATGCTAGTTTATCGCGCTTTTTCAAGCTTTTTAGAATTTCATGCATGTTTTACATGTTGAGTTCTATAGAAAAGCATGCTAGGATTACGTGATCCGCATGGACAAACCTTTGAAACAAAAGACTAAGCAAGTAACCCGATATATTAATTTTCAAATTAAAATGTCAAGACTCTCCACTTTTTATCTCTAAACAAAGTGAGACGACCGTGAGTAAACGCCCACACGCTGCGGGCTTGCTTGCACCGCTTATCATAAGTTTGTTAGATGAGATTTCTAAATAAAACTTTTAAATCTATTGAGAAGTGGGAGTTTCATGTAAACGCCCACACGCTGCGGTTTTGCATGTGCGATTTTCATAAGTTCTCTAGAGATGGATATAAAATGAGATAACAAAAGAATTTGATTGGAAGCAGATGGTCCTAGTGAGTATGCCAATTCTAAGAATTCATTTTCTCGTTAAAATTGTGGTCATTGCTTAGACATCACCGAGTACAACTTCCGCCAAGTCCTTTCAGCGATAGTGATGTGGTCTAGTAAGGTCCAATCATTAATTTCATTTGTCATAAGGATAAGTCGACATGGATTGAAATTAAACGACTAAAAGGTATATTTTAGTCCGGTCGAGGGGTTCATGTGTAAACGCCCACACGCGGGCTTCCATGTGGAATTCCTCGATTGAGGTTTCAATTAATATTGTTTTATCAAAAGGTTACAATATTATTGTTACGAATTATGTACGATCGTGATGCTTATGTGTTTTACATTATCCTTTCGTATATGTCTCTACAATCGATTATCAATATGCTCGCACAAAACCTTTATCCGTCCGAATTTTATCGAGTGGAAACGAAACATGGAATATGTTCTTATCCTCAAGAACACATGTTTGTTCTCACTACTCCTAAACCCGATGCCTTATCGACGATCGACTAATGAGCAATGAGAGTCAAGCATTTTGCATAAGTCGAACAATACGGCAAATGCTATATGATGACTACTATGTCCAAAGGCTTGCAGATCCGCAGAGATCGCCGATGGTAGACGCGACTGAAATATGGTCAAGTCTCGAGTAAGTTTGGGCAATCGGATCGACAACCGCTTTCACAATGAGAGAAATCTCGGCAGTAAGATGGAAGAAGGAAGTTCGGTCCATGAACATGTCTCCCACACGACTCATCTCATGGATAGTCTTGATCACTGGGAGGAGGTATTGATGGCGGCCAAGGTCGATATCATCCTCAACACACCGCCCAAGTCTTTGATAATTTTTATGTGAATGTGATCATGAGCAAGACCGAGTATACACTTAGTCGGGCTTGCTTAATGATCTCGTGGTCATGGAAGGAGTTATGGCCAAAGGAGCACATGCCCTCATAGCACATCTAGGGCCCAAATTTTCTGCTGAAATGGAAAAGAAAAGGCACCAAAGGTGGCAGAGGCAATGGAAATAGTGGAGTAATGGAGCAAGAACATGCTCACAACCGAGGCTTAAAGAAGCCAAATGAGAGGGCAAGTGCTTCAGCGCGGCAAGATCGAGAATTGAAGGCCAAGTGCCCTATGCTCAAGGCTCAAGGTATACATTTGCTTTAGTAACGGAAACATGTTTAGCGACTTGTTCTACTCATTCATGGGTAGTAGACACGGTGCGATCGATCATGTTTGTTACACCTGCGTGGGTTCCCGCGACAAGGAGTCAGATGATGGCGTAGATAACGATTCCATGGGCAACGCGCAAATTCGAGGTCGCAAATGGAGATGTTACTTTATGTTTTGATTCAATAGTTTTAGTTTTAAAAGACGCTTTGTATGTGCCGGATTTTCTGCTGAACCTTGTTTCGCTTTCAAAATTATTTATTCATGGATATTCGCTATTTTTGATATGGTGTTTATCATAAGAAATGACGGTTATCTATGTCGCACATTATATAATTCGCTTTATACTATTTCGCAAAACATAATACGATAACTATGTCAGCATCTTCTTCGAACCTTAAAAGAGAAAGTTTTCTTCAAGATTACACCACATTTCTCTCGCATCTTAGATTAGGTCACATCAATCTTAATAGGATCCAAAGACCGCCAAGAAACGGAAGCTGGGTAATCTCACAGCTACTCGCTTCCGCCTACGAATCTCAGATAGAAGGTAAGATGTCGACTGCACCTTCAAAGCGGGCGGTTATAGAGCTAGTCCATTCTCGACCTTTGTGGACCTATGTCCACACAAGCTCGTGGAGGGTACGGTATTTTGTCACTTTCATCGACGACACTTCAAGGTACGGATACATATACCGCTTCACCGCAGTCCCGAATGCTTTGAGAAATTCAAAGAGTTTAAAGCGAAAGTGGACTAAGCTTGGTAAAGTATCAAGTCATCATGGGTCCGATCGCTGCATGAACACCTCAAGAATCTAGTTTATGGACTATTTGGTGCAGCAGGGATTACCTCCCAACTCACTACACGAGGCACACCACAACAAAATGGTGTGTCGAGCGAAGAAATACGACTCTTTAGAAATAGTTAGATCAATGACGAAGTTATGCAACATTGCCTATTTCGCTCGGGGTATGCCTTAGAAACGACGGCATACTGCTAAATCTAGTACCATCCAAGTCACGAAAATACCCTTTCGAGTTGTGGTTTGGGCTAAGCCTCAGTTTAAGCCACATAAGGATATTTGGCCCAAAGACATGTGTCAATAAGAAGGTCGACAAGTCGAGGCTAGATCCACGCAAGGTCTGTTTATTGGCTATCCTAGAGGACGAAAGGTGGTTTATTCTATAGTCCTATGATCGTAAGGTCATTATTAAGACTAATGCCCGATTTAGAAGAGGATTATACGACAAACCATAAATCCAAAGTTGAAATCATTCTTCAGAATTAGAAGATGATCGATTCCACCACCGATTAAGCCAAAGTTACGATGACGTGGTTCAGTGGAGGATCGACACCGATACTTCAAGAAATTTAAGGGGTCGAGTTCCACCGAGATACCGACCATGTTGTGGCTCCTATCCAAAGAAGTTGTGCAAGATAGAGAACCACGTTATCGCACCCACCATCGCTATCGCGCCAGAGCCCTCTGCAGGTGGAGGGTTGTTCGTCAACTCGAGCGATTTATGTTCGTGGGTGAATCTTCGGATTTAGTCCCGTGAAACGAAAGTGCAATAATCGACCCATGGACATACAACGAGGCGATACAAGACATTGATGCAAGATCATGGCACACCGCTATGGACTTAGAAATCGAGTCCATAACGCCTATGGATGTATACGAAAGACACTTCACCGACGGCAAGGAAGCCATAGGTAGTAAGTGGGTATACAAGAGGAAGAGAGATTCGATGGAGAGGTTTCGCTTTAAAGCCGTGCTTCAGGCGAAAGGGTACACTCGATTGAGGGCATCGATTTTGATGAGACCTTTTCACCAGTAGCAATGCTCAAGTCTATCGTAATTCTTCCGCCATAGCAGCCCACTCAACCTTGAGGTTTGGCAATGGACGGAAAACCGCTTAAACGGTTACCTTGAGGAAGGCAGAGACATCTATATGCAGAACCCAAGGTTATGTGGTGCGGGTGAAGAGCATCTAGTATGGAAGCTAAGAAGTCCATTTATGGGCTTAAGAAAGCCTCACGATCCTCGAACTTACGCTGACGAGGTGGTAAAGTCCTATAGATTTACCCGCTGTCGAGCGAGAGTTGTGTGTATCGCTTAGATGTCAACGGTGATGTGGTATTTCGCACTTTATGTAATCGACATTCTTCTAGTCGGCAACAATGAAGTTGTTATCGACGAAGAGTTGGTTATCCGATCAGCCTAAATGAAAGACTTAGGAGATGCAACAGACATTCTCGGGATCAAGTTTCATCGAGATTGCAAGAGGAAAATGTTGAGCTTATCTCGTGCTTCACATTGATACCGTGATTACTGCTTTAGTATGCATCGCCAAGAAAGCGATTGCAACCTTCGTGATATGGCGCCCTTTATCTGGGCGAGCAGCCACCCATGACCGCAAAGGAGATAGAGAAAATGAGACAAGTTCCTTACGCTCACCGTAGGAAGTTTCATGTACGCAATGCTATGTACGAGGCCCGATATCCGCTATGCGGTAGGCATAGTAGCTAGATATCGCCTAACCCCGACAAGCTCATCGACCGCAAGAAAGCATATACCAAGCACCTAAAAAGGACTCGAGATTATAAATATTTTACCATGCGATAGTCTAATGCCTTTGGGTTATACAGACTGGATTTCCAAGTCGACCGTGATGAGAAAAGTCACCTCAAAGCTATGTGTTTACCTTGGGAGGTGGAGCCCTATCCTCAAGGAGTGCAAAGCAATTATGCATTATGGACTCTACCATGGAAGTTTAACACGTAGCCGCTCGGAGATCAAGCATGAGGTCAGATGGTTCAAGAACTACCTCATGGATCTAGGCGTGGTACTGGTTTGCCCAAGAGTATCATAGTTTACTATGATAACTCAGTGCAAGGACAAACTCAGCGAACCACGGACCCACAAGCCGCCACCAAACACATAGAGAGAAAGTACCATATCATACGAGAAATCGTGAGACGAGGGGACGTGTTGATTGAAAAGATTGATACGACGGATAACCCATCGGATCCATTCACAAAGAGTCTCGCCGCAAAGTTCTACGGCGCACGCTCGAGGACTCGATTGCACTGATGGCACCCACTTAGAAAGGAAACTTTGTATAAGTGGGAGAAGCAAAGATGGTTTTGTTTGTAATAGCTAGTAGAGAGACATTGTATACTAAAAGTTTGCTTTAGTATAAGTGGAGATTGTTGATTTGTATACCGAAAGCGTGTTTGGTTGAGCTTGTATACAATGTTTCATGTTACCACTATTACAATCTCCTATCCGAATTGATTACTGATTGCATATATATGTGTCCCCTTATCTCATATATGTTAGATCATACAAAGTGTGGAAGATCACGTAAGTCCGTATGATTGGTCAAGCTTAATGAGATTTAAAAGAATCACAATGAGACAATTTGAGACGAGTTGCCGTGATAGCCGCGTATAGATAAGCGACTGACTTGGTTGTTTGTTCATGCCGGTACGCCTCGACGTATTGATTGATCACAATGAGATGAGTTCTTCTATCCGAACGCCGTGAAGAACCTAGATCTCGTGACTTACGACGATCTAAACCACGATAAGGTATTAGCGAGTACGAGTTGTCACCATCACTGACTTGTTATGGGCGAGCTGATATGTTCTAACCCAATATTCTCCGCATCTTGCGGTGGCGCAGGCTTGTATGTCATGCTAGTTATCTCAGACGAGTCACCAGATCCGCTTAGGATGATGACGCCCCTCATGAGCCTCAAAGGTTTATTGTACTAAACCCCACAAAGTTGAGTTACCAAGTACAATAATAAGGTGAGTGGTACTACTTAAGGAATTAGTTATTAATTATTTTAAGCAAACAAAATGCTCTAAATAATTAATGGACGCATGATATCATAAATACGGGATTCGAATGTCTAAGTGCAAGTCCGACTCACCTTCGGAATAAAGGGTAAGTCAAGATTTATTCTCTAGTGGCATGAATGAATGTTTATAAATTAATTTATGTTCGGCCAACATAAGATAATTAATTTATTTGAGGCCCATCTTTATTCCTTGCATTTGATCCTCGGCTAGCCCATCCAGTTCCCGGTTAGGAGGAAAATCGCGCCATCTCCTCTCTATGGATGTGATTTATTCTCTTTATCCTATAAGGATATTATTATACTTATGGATATGCATGGATCATTTCCTTATGGGATTATGGTAATTCATTATAAATATAAGGTAAGAGATAAGATCAAAGCTAATCCTCAATTATCCTATCCATAATTTTCGAGAATCCTATCGCTCTTGGGAGAGATTTTCAAAGTCATTAGAGAGAAGGAGGTGATTTTCCAAGCATTCTCCATAGATTATCCTCACCGATATTGAGATCGGGCAACCGGATACACCCAAAGATCAAAGCATGAGTCTCGATCCGTTAATCTCCGACAGATTCAAAGGTAAACACGAAAAACCCTCACGTGTTGCAATTAATTATATAGGTGCATGCTAGGAATATAATCAATGTATGGTGAATTAAACATCCAAGATAGATCCTCGGGAGAGGGCTAAACCTAGTTTTCCCTACAGAGAAACGCCGAACGAGCTGCCTGGCCGAGACCGCCGAGAATCACCCAGAGTCGCCGACGCCGCCCGAGCGGCAGTGCAGGTCTCATGCGCAGATGCGTGCCCCATCGCGCGTATTCTCCTGGGACCCGTCGACCACCTCAACGAACACCGAGATTGCCTCGTCGCCCATCTACCGAGAAACTCCTGCCGATACGCGTCTGGGTCCTGCCGAGCGTGACCCGCCGAGACGTGCCGAGGCATTTGCACGGAAAATGTGCACCTCGCACGCCCGACTGCCTAAGCCTGCCGAGGCTCCCGCGTGCCCGATGCCGCCCGTCTTCTGCCGAGCATGTCGAGACTTCGCTGAGGTTTTCCTCGCGAGATCCACCGAGAGCTATCGAGCGCTGCCGCCTCGACCAGTCGAAGCATGCCGAGCCACATCGCCCGACCATGCCTGTGCTGCCCAGGCACTTCCGAGCGAGACGTGCCGAGCCACGCCCAACACCTGTGCCCGGAGCTACCGATGGACGCCGTACTGCTCGCCTGCATCTGCCGAGGGTCGACGGCGACCGCCCAGCCCAAGCCGAGCACCGCCCGCGCTCGGCGCCGCCGTGACCGCCGAGCCCTTTCCGCCGGTTCGCCGAGGAAACCCGCACGCCGGGCCGGGCGGTTCCGCGAGCACCGAAGCGCAGTATCGCCAAGACGCCGCCGCACCGCGCCTATTTCCGATGACCTTCCGTCGCCTCGCTCTTCGTATCTTTTTCTTCGCTTTTTACGATAAGATTTAGAAAAAAATCTAATCTAACCAATGGATTTTCTCGTGGTGAAAACAAAATCCAACAAAATAAAACGAGCCACGATGAACGACAGATTCACAATTAATTAATTGAGCACGTTATAATCAAACGTGAATTAATCCAACAGAGCCAAGATACTAATCAAACGTTATAATGCAACCCTAGAAACCTATTAGGATAGGATTTCTGCATATCTAATAAATACAATCATATCTTCTAAGATAGAGAGAATCAGAATAGAGTCCCAATGGGACTCTATCATGGTGGATGAAATTCCTGCGGCTCCAGCCTTGATGGGCCAGCCCAGGGATCAAATGCAAGGAATAAAGATGGGTCTCAAATAAATTAATTGCGCACGTTATAATCAAACGTGAATTAATCCAACAGAGCCAAGATACTGATCCCAGGCTCTGATACCAATTGTAGGGAAATCTGATTTTAATCTTCTCCCGAGGATCTATCTTGGATGTTTAATTCACCATACATTGATTTTATGCCTAGCATGCACCTATATAATTAATCGCAACACGAGGAGTTTTCTCGTGTTTACATGTGAATCGTCGGAAAGAAAGGATCAAGACTCGTGCTTTGATCTTCTAGATCGATCCCGATCGCTTAAACTCCAATGTCGAGCGAGGACAATCTATGGAGAATGCTTTGCAGAAATCGCTTTCTTCATTTTCTCAAAGTTTTCAAAATCTCAACTCGAGAATTATAATTTTCAAAATTTCACTATTGAGGATTAGGTTTGATTTTCTCTCACCTTATATTTATAATGCAATCCTAAATCCTATCAAGATCTAATTTATGCATATCTAATAAATATAATAATATAACTTAAGATAGCGAGGATCAGAGTCCTAGAGGAACTCTATAAGGAAGGTTTCGAAATTCATCAAGCTTCAGGCCTGGATGGGCCAGCCCAGGGATCAAATGCAAGGAATAAAGATGGGCCTCAAATAAATTAATTATCTTATGTTCACCTGTAACATAAATTAATTCATAAACATTTATTCATGCCACTAGAGAATAAATGTCGACTTACCCCTTTATTTCCAAGTTGAGTCGAGCTCGCATTTAGACTTATCGAATCCCCGATTTAAGACATCGCACGTCCATTAATTATTTAGATGCTCGATCGCTAAAATAATTAATATCTTTAATTCCTCAAGTAGTACCACTCAACCTTATTATTGTACTGAGATAACTCAACCTCGTGGTTTAGTACAATAAACCTTCGAGCTCCTTAAGGGACGCCATCATCCTAAACGGATATCGCGACTCGACACGTAACTAGCACGACATACAAGATCGCCACCACCCAAGATGCAGAGAATTGGTTATCTCATGTAACCTCACCCACGGCAAGTCAAAGTGATGGTTAGCAACTCATACTCACCTAATACCTTATCGAGGTTTAGATAATTGTAAAGTCACCGAGATCTAGGTTCTTCACGATGGTCGACAGAAGAACTCATCTCACCGTGATCCATCAATACGCCGAGACGCATCAAAGATAGACAAGCAACCAAGTCAAGTCACTTTATCTATACCTAGCCTTATACCGACAACTCGTCCTCAAGTTGTCTCAACCATATACTTTTATATCTCATTAAACTTGACCAATCATATGCATTCGTGATCTACAACACACGTATTTATCTAACTTATATATGAGATAAATGGACATACATATACAATCAAGTAAACAATTCAGATAGGAGATTGTAATAGTGGTAACAGAAACATCAGATACAAGCTCAACCAAAATCGCTTCCAAGATACAAATCCAATATCCGGGATCCAGATCTCCTCGATACGGTCTACCTGTAATAACCCTAAAAATTTTAAACTTATATTAGTGATGTTTGAATCACTTAGTTGTGGTTCTTAGACCTTAATTATGTTTAAGGAAACCAATGAAACGAATTAGAATCGATTCGGAGATCGAATACTAAAGAAATCAAAACTAATAACTAGTCCCACCTGATTGGGTTTTCCGAGTAGCTGAACATAGAATGAAAGATCGAGAATGAATCTCAACAAACGGATTTCATTTCTAGAATCCTCACATGAAAACATGTGAGAATCCAAAGAATGAGAATTTTCGGCATACTTGCCTGTCGATGTTAAAAGCACTATTTACGAGCCTAACAACTTCCAAATCCGTGCTAATCATAATAAATTGTGATAACAATCTAAATCATGAAGGAATAAATTATTATGAATTTAGAAATTATAAGAATCAATTTCGAAAGAAATTCTCAAGAACTTAACCGAACGTCGGTAAAATATACCGAAAACCCTAAATTGATCCGAACGACCAAACTCGAACCGAGGGTCTAAATCAATAAAATATGCTTTATAAGACTCAAATTATTTATGAAAGCTCAAAATTCAATAGAATTTTGAATGGGCATATTTTAATCGTCGAACGCTTTTTCCGCGATAACTCGATTGACTTATCGGACGACGTCCGAACTTCGTGAAATTTTATGAACATTAAAATAAGTCTTTTAAAGGCTATTTAATAAGATAGAACCTTAAGGTTCCGAAATCGATCGAAAGTGCGTTAAAACTTAAAGAGCTCAGATAACATACCAAACGGGTAATTTGACCAATCCACCTCCCAACTACCACCAAGACCACCCCAAAATGGGCAATGACAGCCATTAGGTCTGTAATAACAGTAGAGAGACGTTCAAGACCAGACCCCATTCACTCTTTCACATTTTCTCTCATTTTCAAATTTCTCTACACTTTTCAAACTCCCAACACTAAATCCTCCTCCCCAATCTCTCCCACACTCAAATAATCCTTATAAGACCATGGGAAGGTATTATTCATCATCCTTTCCATCCTAATGGAGTGGAAATTTTATTTTGAATTTTGGGTTTAAAACCCTAGTTTGCTCCCATTTATTTTCGTGACTTTAGAGCCTTCAAATGCTCTTGGCCATGAATGAAAATGCTTAGAATGATGTTCTAAGGCTACTGTAAAATTTCATAATTTTTGGAGCATGTTTCATTTTTTTCGATTTATGCTTTATTTCTTTTTTATATGTGATAAAGCATGATTTTATGAATATTATTTGATATTGTTGCTTGTTAATGTCTTATAAGCATGTATAATAAATATGGTAATTTTCAGAATATTTTGGAATTTTCTTGTATTTGTTTGATTTTTTGTTGAGAAATAGTTGAGATATAGTGTTTAATATATGATATGAACATCATATATTAATCTTGAAAATTTTGAAACACTACTCCTATTTTTTTCAAAAATGGGCAGAATATATTTAAGTATTTTTAAGCCATTATTTGATTTTATTTGTTGGAAATAATAGGACATATGATGTTTAGAAATAATATGAACCTAATATGCATTGTTGGGAATTATTGAACACATATGTAAAATATGTGTGAGGACAAAGAATTCCAAGCATTTGGTTCATATTATAAATATTAGTTGATATTCAATGTTAATATTACATGTTTATTTCATATATAAACATATTGTGCAAGATTGAATTTATTGAATATGTATATATATAAATGTGGAATTACCGAAATGATTTAAAGATGAAAAGCATGGTTTTAAAATTTTAATGCATGATATGAAGTGATATTTCATGTTTAGTATATAGTATAAGCATGATATAATTTTTGTGTAATTTATTGAACACCAAAGCTTACTAATTTGAAATGACCGAAAGTTTGAGACTTTAACCCATGGTTTAAAAATTTATATGATGATATTGAGTTGGTAATTAAATTCTATAATATGATAGGAGTATAATGTGATTTTATTGAATTTATTGGATGCATATGCTAATTGTTGCTAATTATCGAAACGTAATAGAATGGCTAAGTATGGGTTTAATTTTGATGATGAATGATGCTATGATAGTAATATGAAACTTTGATAAATGGTTGTGATTAGGGTGAATGAATGGAACACTTATGCACACTTACACAATGATGGTGTATTACATTAGAAATTAGGGTTTTCAATGCTTTAGTATAGTTTATGTTGTGTATGGTTTTGTTGATGTTGAATGTTTATGTTTATGTTGAACCGACAAACCAAAACCCCAAACGTAAACAACATAATACTATATGTACAAGAACCCAAAAGAAATCGACCAATTTCGATAACTTAAGACGGAATAAACGAGGATCGTTTAGACACAAATTAAGGTTTTTCCATTAATAAAAGGATACTCAAACGTGAGTTCCTAAGTTAGAAAAACCAAAGGTCGAGCTACAACGTTAATATTCAATAACGATAACTCAATACGATAATTAGTCACGTTAACATAACTCGCTAACGAATAACGATTATACGACATATGTAATCTCCAACGAGTAAATTAAATAAACAATGTCGTAATGAGTGGCGTTAAGATTCGAACATAAGATGTCGATCCTTATGTCTCAAACATCGAGTTAATATTCCCAAGTACTTCATTTATTCTTAAGTACTTAGCTATATGATAGCATGTGCTCACTGAATCATAAATCTGACTCATCTTTAATTGTCGTGCGGTCGATAAGTCGTCAAGCATAACCTACTAGACGTAACTATAATTGTTAAGTCTAGTTGGTGGCTTGAGATAATCCTTAATTACCAATCACAACTCGAATACTAACAATCTATAACGTAATAACGCTTAAAAGAGCACTATGCGAAGAGTCGAGATAAACTCTGAGTATGTGATTCATAAGTCAAAGTTCACCCATGAGCGATGAAGTAATATAGTTGAATTGGGAATGTAAGATAATAAGAATTATCTTAAAACAATCACATGAAATCATAAAGAAACCCTAATTGGGAACTTAAGTCGTAATTTATAAACCACCATCGATCGATAGAAAGAATCTAAGAAATGTTATTTTCTTATGAAGGGTTTGACCGCATTTAGTCGGCGAGAGAACAACCACACCGCTCACTTAGACTTACTAGCGTTGGACTAGCGGTGGGCTTTTCAAACAAAATGATTATGCATAACTCAAAGCATGATTTATAAAAGCTTTATGAAATATTATCGCATGAACTGTTATCGATCGCCAAATATTTATGTTTTGTCAGTCCATATCCGAGGTTGGTTTGTCCAAATGTGGGACGAGAATTGATTGGTATATCCAATGTGGTATGTGAACGAGTTGGTCCACCAACGTTAAAAAAGGTAACGATCGGATCCGACTTAGTTGAGGACTAACTCGGATTGTGTACACGCAGACCGTGTGTGTTAAGGTTAGCTACCTCGATCGGTCACGGCGACTATGTGTGGTGGCCACCCCATAGTGCGAATGAATGAACGAATGAATGATGAATGAATTACCGATATGGAACAACGTATAAAATAGTCGACCGACACTTTTGGAAAATGATAAAATATTTGATAGTACGAGTCTTTAACTAAAATCCTCATGTGCTATTGTGGGCGCTCAATAACTTTTGGTAAAGAAAATGTTTTCGCAACGAGTCCATCGAGTACTTTTGTACTTAGCCTCGCATCTCATTTTTGATGTGCGGGTTGAGCAAGGATCGATGATGGGTGCGGTGGTGCGAGTAGCGATTGTTTGTGGCTTAACTAGAAAGGTTTCTAGAACCTTGGGCATGCATCGTCATATGCATGTCCACACGCTTATTTGTCGCCTAACTCGATATTGTTTAATGTTTTGATTATAATTGCTTTTATGCCGATTGAATTGGAGGTCGTACTCTGCATTTGAATTTTGCCACGATTGGGTTATGTTGAAACCTTGAACCCCTTTTGAGAAGTCATTCTGCGACTTGAGTTAGTATCAATTACTTATCCCTTTTTAGCCTATGCGTTATCGAATAGTTAAATGGTTGATTGTCTTGATTAGTTATGTTTATATCCGCCGCTTTATTATACCGGTGACGATCCATATGATCTGTACTTCATTGGATAGTCGGGTCGTCACAGCCTCTAATAGTTTTCTCTCTTCTTCTCGTATGACTTTATCTTTTTCATGGCTAAATTGGCACAAATTCTGCTCAATGGGTTTGGCTGTAGGGTTTATATTTAGAGAATGCATGGCTGTCTTAGTGTCAACTCCCGTCGGATCTGTGGAGCTGAATGCAAAAACATTTGCATTTTTTTTAAACACGCCACAATTGCCTTAGCATCTGCATCTAACATCTGTGTTCCAATTTTAGTTATTATTTATCCCTTTAACATTTTTGTCTCATGTCGTTCTTAGGCAGGTGTTTCTTTTTGGTGTTTTTTCTTATGCGATTCTCCATCTTTTACGATCTGGATGTAATATTTTCATGATGACATTTGATCTCAAAACATTTCCCTAATTACATTTCATACCGGGAACTTCATCTTCATGTAGAAAGTGGATACTTTAGCTCGGAAGAAGTTCAAAGCTGGTCGCCCTAGGATGACATTGTAAGCAATGGTGCATCTACAATTAGAAACTGCACAAGCCTGGCGATGTGTGATGTGTCATCTCCTAGGGTGACCATGAGTTCGACTGAACCGATTGGGGATAATACCTCCCCTGTAAAACCGTAAAGGGCTGTGATTACGGGTTGTAATGGGACCGTAGTGGAGATCTGGTCATAGCATTCTCTAAAGATCACATTGATTGTACTTCTGGTATCAACAAAGTCTCGAGCTATGTCACATCCATCTATATCTGTTGTAATGACAAGCGTATCATCATGAGATCTGATTATCTTTCTATCGTCTTTCGTACCAAAAGAAATTTCAGGCAACAATTATTCTTGTTCTATTTTTAGAATAGTGTGTCCACTCCAGGCTTTAGCTATTCGGAAGGAGGCCTTGCTCACTCTATTGGAATATCTTCATGTGTGTCCTCCAATGATCGTATTGATCAGACATTTTTTCTTTTACAGAGGAATATCCGCTCCTATTTCCTCCTGCAGCCTATCATCATCATTCATTTTGCCCCGCTGCCTGTCATCCTCTGTCCAGATATATTCTAATAATTGCCCACTCTGGATAAGTCTTTCGATGGCGTCTTTTAAGTGTCGGCATTCATTAGTTTGATGTCCGTAGTTGTTATGATATTTGCAAAATTTATCGAATCTAGGCCTCTGGGGTCCATCTTTAGTAGTTCGGGGGGATCTAAACCCTGGTTTTTTAGCCACTATTTCGAGCACGGCTATCGATTCTCACATTAGGGGGGGTGTACGAATTGAAACTTTCTGGCTTGTTTCTTTCATAACTTGATTTTCAGTTCTTTCTTTCTTTCCCCCTTCTCTTCTTTCTTTCTTGACTTTCGGTAACCCTTTAACTGCAGTATTTTCTACATGTTGTTCCAGCACGGCGTCCTCCATAAGTATGAATTTATCTATCCGAGATAATAACTCATCCCAGTTTCTAGATGGTCTTTTGACCAGGGATGCAAATAAAGGCATATGCCTTAAGTTGTGTGTGAATATATCAACTTTTACTGCAGACCTTATATCTTGTGATTATAATACCGTCACATTAAATCTTGTTAGTTAGGATCTTAAGGTCTCATCTTTCCCTAGTATGATTGACCACAAGTGGTGTGTTCCGTGGGCTGACCACCGTGCACTTGCAAACTGGTTTAGAAAGACTTCTTGTAGATCCTCAAAACAATGTATGGAGTGAGGGTATAGCTACTGGAACCATTGTTGTATCGGGTCTGCCAGCGTGGTCAGGAAAACTCTGCATTTAACTCCATCAGTATATTGGTGTAGCTGGGCTATATTTTTGAACATCATCAAGTGTTCTAGAGGATCTTTGACCTCGTGATACTCATGATTGATGTGCATGAAATTTTTATGCAAGGGGTCTGCCTGCACAGCTGGTGAGAAAGGGCTGCTTGCTACTATCTTTACTTCATGGACAGAACTCTTTTCTTTATAAAAAGATTATATCTTTGATAGATTCTCATTTTCTTTATAAAAATACTCTATCTTTAATTCGTGGTTTTTCTCGCCTTGATTCATTTGATGATTTTCTAGAGTTGTCTGCTCTTCTTGTTTGCTCCTTAGGCGAGGTAATTCATTCTTCATCTCCTTCATCTCTTGTTGTTGTCGGTGCAACAATTTCTGTTATTTCTCCGACACACTAGATGCAATGGATTTAGTGTATGATCCCTATTATTCGTGGGGGTTATCCTCAACTTCATACTCCTCGTCACAACTATCTTTGTTTTATTCCATGAAACACAATCGACGAGTGTTTATTTTGGTTGCTCTGTTTAGGTTACCTCTTTCATCAGGATCGATAGGGTTCTGATCGCGCACCTCTTCGTTATTTGGCCTTTCATGTGCGTTATTGGGCGGAGGAAGTCCTCTGGCATTTAGAGCTTCATCTAGGAGCATTTTTACGGCGGCCACTAAACTTTCAGATGTTATGGGGGTGGATGTATGTCCTATGGTCGACTCCTGATTAGGTGGAAAGTTCTGACCCCCATGTGGAGTGAGTGTGTCTTCTTCCGAATTCCTTGAAAATTCTCCAGATGTATTCATAGCCTAACGATCCATGCCGCACTAGAGAACTTTCTTCGTGCGTCTTTTTACGTGAATCTCTTATATCGTTAGGGAAACTTTAACATCTTAACTCGAGAAGTTTTCCATAGACGGCGCCACTTGATAGATGCAACTTAATAAATCTAATAAATAGTTTATAGAAATAGATGTACCTCGTGGTAATAATCAAGCGATGATTGTGAGTGAAGAATTGGAATGTCATCTGGGTAGCCGGGCGGAAAACGGATCATATTAACTGCAAAATAGAGCAGGAAAAAGGCCTCCGGGTAGACACTCCGACACTCAAGTCAGTAATGTATTATGTTTAAGGGTTATTGAATGCTTAAGAGTCTGTACCTGATAACTTCATGACCAATATATTTATAAATGTAGGGATGATCTTATTCAAAATCAATCTTAATCCTTATAGTAATAGGATATAGGTAGATCCTCGGAGACCTGCGCCATATTTCTCGCACATGGTCTCTATCGATAATTTCCAGATCCCTTTCGGAGACAAGACTCATTTCTTTGACCATATTCAACCATACATGATGTTGTTTTGCTGCCAAAGAGTTGGACCTGGACTTATACATATAGGCTTTTTGGCCTAACTTCATGGGCCAATTACCTTTAATAGTCTTTTTGACTTGGCATTCCCATACTTAGTATGATACACGTGGTCAGACCATATGTACTTATTTAGAATGAGTCAGATAATATATTTATTCCCTATCAATATCATTTTTTTGTATAAACACTAGCCACTTTTTTGAGAAAGGGTTATTAGCGCATAAATACATCAACTTTGAGTCCATTTTGGTTTTTCCCACGAATTTTAAAAATTATCATAAAATCCATATACTCACTTTAATAATTTTACTACGATTTCAAATTTAAACCAAATTAGATCTGACTTGGTATCTCATAAATTTACTATAGACAAAACAATCAGTGATATCGATATCGTAGAGAGAGGACAAAAAACATCATCATTTACATTTAGTCCAACCAGACCCCGTGTACGAATAGAAAGTAGATTTATCCGATAATTATTTTTCCATGCTTTCTGTTGGTCAACAACCAACCGTAGTAAAATAAATCAAATTTTTTTATTTCTAAGATTCATCGCGTCAACCCTCATTAGAAAAATCAAGTCTTCTCGTTTATTTCATCGTTTGGTTCTAGTTGGGATCAAATCAATCGATATCCTCTCTTTGTGATGTCGTTTATATCACTGAATGTTTTGTCTATGATAAATTTTCGAGATGTCAAATCATATTTAATTTGGCTTAAATTTGAAATCATAGTAAAATCACTAAAGTGATTAAGTTTGTGTATTTTGTGATAATTTTTAAAGTTCATGGGAGAAACCAAAATAAACCCAAAATTAGTGTATTTATGCGACAATAATCATTTGAGAAAGTATCCCCAACATTAGGTAAGCTAACCTAGTTACTAGTTACTAGTTACCACTTAATTGATTAAATTCAATAAATTGGGTTTTCAAAACAATTAATCCCATAGTTTATATCGTCGTTGTTGGACCAAGCTGTGGTCTACTAGCCTATGTTAATATTTTAGCTGGATATTCAATTCACCCAAACTGTTGGACTAAAAAGATCACTAATAAAGTCCCTCGCAATCTAACGAGGTTGTCCTAGAGAGAAAGCTAATCCGAGTCATCTCTTAAGGAAAACTTAACAGGGCGTTACTAAGTTACCACATGAAAGCAATTAAATCCCTAAACATTCTAATCACAAAGAGTTGTTTGATCGTCACTTTAAAACTGTAGATTACCTAGGCGAGGAATTATTAAGGAAAGAAAGACGAATTAACTAGGCGAAAATTGACAAAGCAAATAAATAATCTAAACAAGAATTAAACTCTAGATTGAAGAACACGGAACCAACATGATGAACCCTAGACATAAATCGAATAGATTAAAGAAATGATAAGAATAATTAAATAAATACCAACATTAATCAACACCAAAGCATAGAAATCAACATCAAAGAAATACGAGATGACGGAAGAAAGCGATAAAGAAATCTTACGAAGAAGAACGAACGATGGAATCGAAATTAAAGTGTTCCGGAGTAGAAATCCAACAATGATAATCCTTACAGTCGCAATAGTCTTCAATCACAATTCAATAAAAGAAATAATTAAAAAACTTGAAGGAAGAAATCGCGGGGAAGAGCCGCCGAGCGAAGGAAAAACTGAATAATGAAAAAAGAACTAGGGTTTTCAGCGTTTAAAACATATTTATAGCGCCCGAAAATTTACGCGCAGCGCCGGACGCGAACCCAGCGTCCGACGTGCGTGCTCAAAAACAAGGCAAAATGTCGCTCGCCCAGCGCCGGACGAGATGCAGTGCCGGACGCATGAGCTCTCGGAAACGGAGGCCAGCGCCGGACACGTGGAGTCTCTGGAGGATCTTCACATCTTGTGAAGCGTTGGACGCAATGCAGCGCCGGATGCGACGAGTTTCTGGATAATTCACTTCGGGCGCCCAGCACCGGACGCGGGAGGCCTCTAGAGACTTCGGCTTCAGCGCCGGACGCGGGCGCTCTTTGAACGGAACCCATCACCGGACGCGTTGCAGCATCGGACGCGGGTCTTCTCTTGCTTCCTCACGACACGATGCGCACCCAGCGTCGGCTACGTCGAGTCCGGCGCTTGGGTGTGCTTTTTATGCATAAAATAGTTCAAACGCGATCATTCCCTACACAAAATGAAAACGAACATGATTCCAATAAAAGATATTCAAATATAAACCAAATAGAAACCAAATCGTCTAAAACAACCAAAGAAAAACATAACAAAAACATGCAAAACAACACCCCCACACTTAACTCTTTGCTTGTCCTCGAGCAAACTTTAGTTTCTTGAAAAGAATGGTACACATCGAATTAATACTTCAAATAGAATCAATCACATATTCCCATCCTTTCAATGCATCTTAATAATATGATTCTCAATACAATGATCCTCATTCATCAATCCAAACATGTGATTTATCAAAGAATAGCTATGCCTCGACTCAAATATGTTTTCAGAAATCAATATACAACTCACATGGTTCCCTTTAATGTAAGACATCCCAATGATAAAAAAAAAACATGTGGAACTTAAAACCGATTATAGGACAATAATCGTTAGGTAAAACCTTCAAGTTATACACTCGAGTATCCTAACGTAGTTATCTATACCCATCGCATAGAGTCTTCATTCGAGAGACAACACAAGCAAGAGGGATAGAGCCCCTTATTTGACCACTTATTTCAAACATCACATCAATGATTTTCAGATTTTCTTTTTCTTTTCTTTTCTTTTTTTTTTGAAAATCACACAAGAAAAGGGTCCATGTATGAAATATATGACAATCGATCACACACATTGTCTAATAAAAGCTTTTCTAATCATGTCCCACAGTTCAAGATGACACCTAAGTTTCATCACACTAAAAACCATATATACCAAGACGAAAAGAAATTCATATCAAAACATATTTAATTCAACTTAAAGCATAATTCTTCACGCACCATTTATTTCAAGGACAAAACAAAAACGAAACAGAAAACGACAAAACCAACAAACAGAAAATGAAACCCCCCCACACTTAAAACAAGCAAGATCCTCATTGCATAAAAATATATAAGAGGATAGAAGAGGCGATTTCCCTGAAAGCGAAGAAACGGAACGGCGGGGCATCAAGCATGAAACAAAACCTACAAAAAAAGCAAACAAAGACAAGCAAAACAACAAAAACCAAACGACGCACACAAAACAAAAAAAACACATACACTCCAATAGTGATGAATCACTATTGGTCAGACGGCGGTGGTGGAGGTGGAGCGCCATGAAATATGGTCCATGCATTCCACTGAGCCTCAAGAGCATCCATGCGCTGATTCAGCTCGATCATCTGATTATTATATTGATTCCAGCGCTGGTTCTGCTCATGCCACAATTGATTCTATTCGTCAAGACGCTGGTTTTGCTCTTCAAATCGGGAATATATGTCTTGACGAAATTCTGTACAGTGGCCAGCCAATTCACTCCTAAACTGGCTCAACTCTTCACGGATGAAGTTATACTCTTGTCCCGATGCTCCTTGTTGATTAGGGAATTGTGGATGATTTGGATCGGCATTGCTCTGAACGGGCTCTGTATCCCCTCTTGCCTCGGTATGCTGGTCGCCTTCATCTTCGGATTCAAGAGTAGTGTCAAAAATGACCATATCGCCCGAAGGCGCATGAGATGGTCCTGCACCTGCTTCTTGGGCTTCTGCGAGCTACGCATGCATATATTTCTTCACACAATTTCTCAAATGATGAGGTACAAGAGTTGTCTCATTATACGCAAAAGGGGCGCCTCGAAGCTCGCTAAGATCAATCATCTTAGGTCGTATCAGATCTTGCCCAGGAATATGTCGTCCATCATTGTTAATGATCCCTAAGTGCACTGACAGACCAGTAGGGATTTGACACAAGGTTGGCCGACATTTCTTACGCCGCTGCACCAGCTGCAAGTGTTCTCATATGAAGAATGTCGGCTAAACCTTTGTCTTCTTGACCGCACATGTGAGCAAGAAGACCTCAGCAGTGTTGACCTTGTTGGCCTGCTCATTCCCGAAAACATTAAAGGCGATGAATTTATGCACCATAGCCAATGTTGCATCCTTAATGAATCCACTCGGCATACCTACTGAGAACCAGTTATTAAACCCCGACAATTCTTGCCAAGCTTCTTTCACATTAAATGTAGGGGGTACACCACGTGCACTTGAAGTTGGGAATCCAAACACCCCCTTCATAATACGAGGCGTAACAGCATACTCTTTACCCAACAGATGACATGTCATAGTATCGAATTCATCATCAAAATTCATTGTGCAATAGAATTCTATCAATAATGGGAATAACCCGACAATTCCATCATAGCATATTACAGCAGTCCTAAATTTTTTAAATATTTATTTATCTTATCTTCAAGACCCAAATTTTGCATCAATTGCCAATTAAATTGACACGGAGGAGTTATATCTTGATGTGCAAAACGCCGATAAAGCGTACCTTTCACTGGATTATAAATTAGAAATGTGGCTGAGTACATTATGTTGATATCTTCCACTGGTTCCTCCATAGGAACATCATCATCTCGAGGGTGACGAGAGCTGGATCCGACAGCCTGTTTTCTTCGAACCATACTGATAAACGTACGAGTGGACACTGGATGCCGGACGGAGGCTGAGCACTGGAGCTGGGAAATGAGGCACGCGACACTAGATGCAGCGTCGGACGGAGAAGAGCGGGCGCTGGGACAACGCCGGACGGATGAGAGAGCGCTGGGAGCAAGGCGTGCGGCGCTGAGAGCAGCGTCGGACGGAAGGCAGCAGGCGCTAGGGCGGTGAAACGTGGTGTTGCGAGCGCAGCGTTGGATCGAGATAACACCGGACAGAGATGAAGCGGGCACTGGGGACGGCTTGCGGTGCGCAAAGGCTGAACGCGGAGAGGGGCAAACGCCGGACGGGAGGAGAGAGTGTCGGACGGAGAAATGGATGAATCGGCACTGGATCTGAGGCGATGCACGGAGGATGTACGTGGAGCTTGAGCGTCGGACGGAAGGAATCGGCCCTGGGCGGCGAGCGATGACGGAGGTCAGGCGCGGAGCTTGATCACCGGACATGAAGGAATCTGGCGTTGGGGTGGCGAGCGATGCGCGGAGGCTGAACGCGGAGCTTGAGCGCCGGACGAAACCTTGAGAGTGGGCGCGCGACGTTGGGGGGCTAGCGTCGGACGAAGGTAATCTCTGAGCGCAGCGTGCGACGCGCGGAGGGTAAAGTCGGATGGAGGAGCGAGCTTTAGGCATGGAGAAACGGAGGGAGAAAACGACGCTGAAAGAAAAACGAGAAAGGGGTATGAGAGAAACCATAACTCTCTTATAACATATATATATATATATATATATATAATATATTTTTTTAATGGACCCAGCGCCGGTTTCATGGCGTCTGGCGCTAGGTCACCTACTCTGGCCATTTACGTTTCGTACCCAGTGACGGTTTCGGTGCGTCCGGTGCTGGGTGAAGTCTCTAGATGAATTTTTTCAGAGATGGTAGTGCCGGTTTGGGTGCGTCCGGCGCTTGGGTGCATTTTTCGGCTCGATGTTCCACGCTTCGTCTTTTCCGATCCATGTTCCAATTCTAGATAAAATAATTCCTCATCCTGCACCACACAAAACCAAAATAGAGACAAAAACACAAACAAAAACAAAAAGAAGGGAAACAAGGGAAAGGAACTGAAGAAAACCAAACCAACACGTGGGTTGCCTCCCACAAAGCGCTTGTTTATCGTCATTAGCTTGACGAGAATAGATCATGACAACGGGGTCAGCAACGAAAATAGATTCCACCGTGAAGGAGGTCGGACCCCCTTCTACATAGAGCTTCACAAGTTGACCATTGACCTGGAACGATTCCTCCGAACCTTCTTTAGTGAGCACAATCGAGCCATACGGCTTTACCTCCTTGATAATGAACGGGCCACTCCAACGGGACTTCAACTTCCCGGGAAAGAGCTTCAACCGGGAATTGAACAACAAGACCCTCATTCCGGGCTTCAAATCCTTGTGCACAATGTGTTTGTCGTGGAGGGCCTTCACATTTTCCAAGTAAATTCGGGCATTGTCGTATCCCTCATTACGAAATTCTTTAAGTTCCGAGAGCTGTAACATCCTGCGTTGGGAAGCATCTTGCATCTCCAAAGAAATGATTTTGATAGCCCATAAGGCCTTGTGCTCGATCTCCATCGGGAGATGACACGCCTTCCCAAACACCAAACGATAAGGGCTCATCCCAATGATGCTTTTGTATGCGGTTCGGTACGCCCATAGAGCATCGGGAAGTTTGGTGGACCAATCCTTTCGAGAAGGTTGGACCATTTTCTCTAGAATCCTCTTGATTTTCCAATTGCTAGTCTCGGCTTGTCCAGATGTCTGTGGGTGGTAAGGCGTCGCCACCTTGTGGTTAATCCCATTCTTTTTCATCAACTTCTCGAACAACTTGTTGCAAAAGTGCTTTCCCCCATCACTAATAATTGCTTTGGGAAAACCAAATCAGCAAAGTATATTCTCCTGCACAAACTTCAAAACGACATAAGAATCACATGTCCTAGTGGGGATAGCCTCAACCCACTTGGACACGTAGTCAACGGCAAGCAGAATATATTCAAAACCAAAAGACTTGGGGAAAGGTCCCATGAAATCAATTCCCCACAAATCAAAAATTTCTACCACAAGAATATTATTGAGGGGCATCTCATTCCGGGAACCTATAGATCCCGTGCGCTGGCATCGGTCACAAGCATGGTAGAACGCTTGGGCGTCCTTGAACAATGATGGCCAGTAGAATCCCGACTGGAGCACCTTGAAGGCTGTCTTTTGTCCACCAAAATGCCCTCCACAATGACCATTGTGGCACCTTTCCAACACTTGGGATTGCTCTTCCTCAGGTACACATCGGCGGATCACATCATCCTTCCCGAATTTGAACAAATATGGCTCGTCCCAGAAATATTGCCTGCACAAGGTTAGAAAACTCTTCCTCTCCTGAAAAGTTACATCAGGTCTCATCTCCCTACAAGCAAGATAATTAACAATGTCAGCGAACCACGGGGAAGATGAGACCGCAAAGGCATTTTCATAAGGAAAATCATTAGCAACAGTCTCATGCAAGAGTCTAACACTCGGGGATTGGAGACGGGACAAATGATCAGCCACACAATTTTCACTCCCCTTCCTATCCTTAATCTCTACGTCGAACTCTTGAAGGAGAAGTACCCAGCGGATCAACCTAGGCTTGGCTTGAGGTTTGGTTAACAAGTACCTCAAAGCTGCATGGTCACTATGGACAATCACTTTAGAGCCTATGATATAAGGGCGAAACTTCTCTAAAGCAAACACCACAGCTAACATTTCTTTTTCAGTGGTTGTGTAATTCACTTGTGCATGATTCAAGGTAGAACTAGCATAGTAAATTACAAGGAGCATCTTATCTACTCGTTGACCTAAAACAGCCCCTACGGCGTGATTGCTAGCATCACACATGATTTCAAAATGTTCATTCCAGTTCGGGGCTACAACCACGGGGGCACTAGTCAACCTTTCTTTTAACACAGAGAATGCATGCATACAATCATGATCAAACACAAAAGGTACATCTTGGGCAAGCAAACGACACAAGGGTTGAGAGATTTTTGAAAAATCCTTAATGAACCTACGGTAGAAACCCGCATTCCCCAAGAAACTCCTAATCCCCTTTACGTCAACAGGTGAGGGCAGTTTTTCTATGACATCAATCTTAGCCCTATCAACCTCAATCCCTTCACGAGACAACACATGCCCGAGTACTATACCACTATTAACCATGAAATGACTCTTTTCCCAACTCAAAGTTAAATGACTCTCGACACATCTATTAAGCACATGATCAATTTTAGCCAAGCAGTCATCAAACGAAGAGCAAAAATAGAAAAGTCATCCATAAATACCTCCATGTAGTTGTCGATCATTTCCGAGAAGATAGACATCATGCACCGTTGGAAGGTCTCAGGTGCATTGCAAAGGTCAAACGGCATACGACGGTAAGCAAATGTCCCATGCGGGCTCATGAATGCCGTCTTGGATTGGTCCTCCGGAGCTATGGCAACCTGATAATAACCAGACAAGCCGTCAAGAAAATAATAGAAATCATGTCCGGCTAACCTGTCAAGCATTTGATAAATGAAAGGTAGAGGGAAGTGATCCTTCTTGGTGGCAGCATTCAGCTTTCGGTAGTCAATGCACATGCGCCATCCCGTGGTGGCTCGGATTGGCACCAACTCCCCCTTGCTATTTTCGGTTACAATGATGCCCCCTTTCTTCACTACATGCACGGGGCTCTTCCACTCACTATCGGCGATAGGAAAGATGAGACCTTCGCCTAGGAGTTTGTAGATCTCATTCTTCACTACTTCAGAGAGCACAGGGTTCAACCTCCTTTGACCATCTCTCGTCGGGCGAGCTCCTTCTTCCAAGGTGATGCGATGCATACACGTGGCGGGGTTAATACCACGGATGTCAGTCAAACTCCACCCGAAGGCAAGCTTGTTCCTCTTCAAAACACCAATCAACGCATCTTCCTCATACCGAGCCAAAGTCGAGGAGATGATCATTGGCTTGGCTTTCCCCTTCTCTAGGAACACATACTTCAAGTGTGTTGGGAGCTCCTTGAGCTCGACTTGTGACTCGGGAAAGCTTGCCAGCTCCCGTGCTAATTCTTGCTCGTCGGCCGATCCCATGAAAACCTCACCTCTTCTACTGCGTATGCCTACAAAAATACATCTCTACCAAGGGCTCAATAGCATCAACAAAGGCACAATCATCAATATAATGAGCAGTAGGGGCATTAAGGCTGTCTCTCACAGAAAAAGTAACCGTAGTCCCCAAAACAGTCATCTTGATAAGGCCACTCTTAACATGGTATTAGTGGTGGCCATAAACGGTCTACCTAGGAGAATAGTGTGAGACCTACCATCCTCCCGTACATCCCCGACTTCCAAAACCACAAAATCTATCAAAATTATTAGACCCCCCACATTAACCATAACATTTTCTACTACCCCCTTGGGGTATATCATAGATCTATCAGCTAATTGAAGGGTCATTCCTGTGGGTTTCAACTCCTTAAGACCTAATTCTTGAAAGATAGAATAAGACATCAAATTAATCCCCGCCCCCAAATCAAGCATACCCAAGGCCTCTTTCCCATTCCCCATAGCAATTTTAATGATAAAGCTACCTGGATCACGAAGCTTGGGTGGAAGAGGAAGTTGCATGATCGAATTAGCCGTCTCGGAGACCACCACATTGTCAATGTCTCCCCAATTCCTCTTCTTGGAGGTGAGCTCCTTAAAGAACTTAACATAGGCAGGGACAGCCCGGATGACGTCCAACAGAGGTAAGTTGACATGTACTTGAGACAACAACTTGTAGAAATCGTTGAACTGATGGTCTTGCTTGACATTCGTCAATCGGTGGGGATAAGGGACCTGGGGCTTGAACAATGCCTTTGTAGATTGTCCCGGCGGAACATAAGGATTGGAGGCTTTGTGCAATGCACTCTCCTCTTTCTTCTCGGGAACCTCTTCTTCTACATGAGGTTGCTCAGCGTCGACAGTGGGTGTCTGTGAAGGCGCGGGAGTCGGCATAGTCACCTTGTTGTCGATAACTTTTCCACTTCGTAGCACCATCACGGCATGAGCTTGCCTTGGTAACTTGTTCCTCTCACCCTGCTACCTCATCTCATTAATTGAAGTGGCAATCTGACCCATAGTATCCTCGAGGCGCCTCATCGTCGCCTCAGTACTGTCGATTCTCTGATTGTTCTTAGTGATGTAGGCATCGAGAGACTCCTCAGCAGGAGTCCGCTGAGATAGCGGGAGCCGCGTGGAAACTGTTGTGGCGGCGGAGGCTACTGAGGGTACTGCTGCAGCGGAGGCGGCTGCTGTGGGTATGGATACTGAGGTGGCGGTGGCTGCTGCGGGTAGGGATACTACGGGTATGACGGTGGTGGATATGACTGTTGTCGATACTGATATTGCTGACCATAAGTCTGCTGCTTCGACGGGTACTGCTGAGATGGGTACTGCTGCAATGGGTACTATTGCGATGGGTACTGCTGCAACAAAGGGCGTCTAGTTTGTGGGTTTGAACCCGACCCCTGACCTTGGCTCTAATTATTCCATCTCGAATTGTACTACGGCTGAGTTTGCTCATAGGTCGGACTCAGCTCATACGGCTGCCGAGGCGGAAATCCTTGCATAGCATAGGCTTCTACTCCGCCTTCATAGACGGGTGCTCCCATATTGGGACAAACATCGGTTGTATGTCCCATCTCCATGCAAATTCCACAAGGCTGCATAGAGAAATCCTGAGACGGTGCGACGAACTCCTGTGAAGGTGCATCGAACTCCTAGGACGGTGAAGGGGACTCAGTCTGCTTCATCTTCATTTCGTTCATTTCTCTCATAAGTTGCGCCATCTGCCGCGTTAATTTCGATCCTATATCCACGGAATTGACAGTGGACCGGCGCGTACTAGATGCCTTCTGGAGGGAGTTGCTCGCCATGACATCAAAGATCTCATCTAGAGCCTCTGCTGTGATATGAGCTATGTTGCCCCCTGCCGCGTCGTCAGATTTTTCCTGATCGGATTTTAGGATCCCGTCATAAAAGAATTGACACAAGAGAACCAACGGGAAATAGTGATGTGGGCATTGTCTCTGTAGCTCTTTGAATCTTTCTCTTGCTTCATAAAACGGCTCATCTAGTTCCTGCTTGAACGACATAATCTTGGATCGAAGATCTTTGGTCTTCTCCTGCGGATAGAACCTCAACATGAACTGCTTCACCACAGTGTTCCAATTTGCCAAAGAGTCGACGGGAAAGCTCATAAGCCAAGACTTGGCTTTATCTTTCAGAGCATAAGAGAATCAACAGCATCTTCAACTGTTCCTCATTCAGGCCAAACAGAGGGAACGATTGCACCACTTGATTGTACTCTCTGATGAAGCTTAAGGCATCCTCATTCGCCATGCCATGAAAAGTAGGAATGAGATTGAAATGGTTTGGCTTCAACTCATACCCACGTGCCGCGGGGCACAACACAATAGGGTTTGTAGTCTCCCCTATCTTTGGGCGGAAGTAATCCCCCATCAGGCGAGGGGCAGCGTTCGCGCCCCGATTGTTGTTTACATTGTCATGGTTATTGTCTTGTCGGTCACCCATGGTTCTCGGTGGGGTTTCTTCAAACAAGAAATTCTCGACGGTAGTGAATCCTCATTGACCTCCCACAAAAGACCCCTCACCTCCTAGAGTGAGAGAACTGTCCTCACAGGAGCTATCACAATCGGAGTGATCAAACTCCGCCACACTAGGCAATCATGGTTTCCTTGGTTTGCGAGTATCCTTCAACGGGGATACCAATCTAGGAGTTAGACTTGCATCCCTACATAGACAACACTCAACAAACGAGATCAAACGCAACTGCGGTACAAAATAAGAAAGGCAAGGAGAAGAATAAAAACGAAAAACAGGCAACATTAAGAAAACGCCTAAAGTTTTCCCCGGCAACGGCGCCAAAATTTGTTAGACTAAAAAGATCACTAATAAAGTCCCTCGCAATCTAACGAGGTCGTCCTAGCGAGCAAGCTAATCCGAGTCGTCTCTTAAGGAAAACTTAACAGGGCGTTACTAAGTTACCACATGAAAGCAATTAAATACCTAAACATTCTAATCACAAAGAGTTGTTTGATCGTCACTTTAAAACTGTAGATTACCTAGGCGAGGAATTATTAAGGAAAGAAAGACGAATTAACTAGGCGGAAATTGATAAAGCAAATAAATAATCTAAACAAGAATTAAACCCTAGATTGAAGAACACGGAACCAACATGATGAACCCTAGACATAAATCGAATAGATTAAAGAAAGGACAAGAATAATTAAACAAATACCAACATTAATCAACACCAAAGCATAGAAATCAACATCAAAGAAATACGAGATGACGGAAGAAAGCGATAAAGAAATCTTACGAAGAAGAACGAACGATGGAATTGAAATTAAAGTGTTCCGGAGTAGAAATCCAACAATGATAATCCTTACAGTCGCAATAGTCTTGAATCACAATTCAATAAAAGAAATAATTGGAAAAACTTGAAGGAAGAAATCACGTGGAAGAGGCGCCGAGCGAAGGAAAAACTGAATAATGAAAAAGAACTAGGGTTTTCAGCGTTTAAAACATATTTATAGCGCCCGAAAATTTACCCGCAGCGCCGGACGCGAACCCAGCGCTTGACGCGCCCGCTCAAAAACAAGGTGAAACGCCGCTCGCCTAGCGCCGGATGAGATGCAGCGCCGGACGCGCGAGCTCTCAACGGAGGCCAGCGCCGGACGCATGCTAGCGCTGGACGCGTGGAGTCTCTGGAGGATCTTCACATCTTGCGAAGCGCCGGACGTGACGCAACGCTGGACGCGATGAGTTTCTGGACAATTCATTTCGGGCGCCCAGCGCTGGACGCGGGAGCCCTCTGGAGACTTCGGCTTCAGCGCCTAACGCCGGACGCGTGCCAACACCGAACGCGGGCGCTCTCGGGACGATTCCTGCTTTGGACGCTCAGCGCCGGACGCGGGCACTCTCTGGACACGGAACCCATCGCCGGACGCGTTGCAGCACCGGACGCGGGTCTTCTCTTGCTTCCTCACGACGTGATGCGCACCCAGCGTCGGCTACGCCGAGTCCGGCGCTTGGGTGTGCTTTTTATGCACAAAATGGTTCAAACGCGATCATTCCCTACACAAAACGAAAACGAACATGATTCCAATAAAAGATATTCAAATATAAACCAAATCGTCTAAAACAACCAAAGAAAAACATAACAAAAACATGCAAAACACAAACCAATAAATATAGTGTCATCATTTAATTTTTTGCATTTTTCTTTTTTCTTTAGTTCAACAGATACAGACACTAATAATGGAATATGTGTAATGTGAGTTAATATAATTATGAACAGATTACGTTATTCGTTGAGGTCGTCAATTAATAATACTGGTTTTTTTTTCCTGTTCGGTGGGCCATGAGATTTTCAATATTGTTTCAAACTAAACCATGAGTAAATTATTTTTTATTGAGTTAAAATATTCTTCAAATTTTATTTTACCAAAAAAAAAAACAAAAAAAAAAAATCTGGACCACTATATATGTGATATGTCACACAAAATAAATTTTGTATTGGTGAAAATTAGGTGGTGTCTTTAATGAGTTTGATCTACAGATATGTCTTTCAAAGTCGTAGGGATTTTATTAAGACTTATTAAGACCAGAAAGACAATAAAATCGTAGGGCTTACAAAATAAAATTGTACGGGGTGAAGATTTAAACTATCCAGTTTCATAATATACACATAGAAATTATCCATATCTATAGTATGTATATGAAAAATAAGTGTATATAAAAACTGTCAAATTTTGAACTAAGGAACAAAATACTTCTTAAATGTGATAAAATTTGTGTAAAAATCAATGTATCTCTAACATTGATTGATGGCTAATCCATTAGCCTCTATCGAGCACCTAGCTAGTAGAATCAAGTCTCATTTGTGAGTATAGGAGAAAACAATGAGGGTTTGATTGGCTAGTAAATTAACTAGTTGCTCCACTTATGGCTAATGATTCCCACTAGCCACTATGTTGGGAACTAGTGAATTTCACTTACTAATGTCAGAGTTAACAATCATGATCAGAGTTTCACTTATTTTCAAATTAAATTTGCCATATCTAAGGATTTTTTGTTAGCTTGGAGTTTTCATATGTATATTATACATTTGGTTAATTTTCATATGTGTATTATGAAGTGAGTATTTTTTTTGACATCAACACATAAAGTAATCACATTTATAATTTTACTATCCACAGGAATAATAAACACCAAAACAAAACAAAATAACATCAGGTACTATCTTTTTTATAATCTATAAAAACACAAAATAATAATAATAATAATAACAATAATATTAACAATAATAATAACTTATGAGACCACGTTTAAGGAATATTCATAACAATAAACTTTTATGATAACTAGGTAACATATTTTATCATGGGTAAATATCACTTTAAATATCAAACTATGCTCATTTTATCAAAAATATCATGAACTCTACAAAATATTATTTTAAAACCCAAACTATTAATATTTTATTAAAAATATCATAAACTTCGAGAAGTATCACTTTAAACCTCAAACTATTAATTTTTTTAAATCAAAAATATCCTACATTTGTTTTTTATCTTCCGAAATTGGACTAGAAATATCTTCTTCTCATTCGATGAGCCACATCAGAATTTCGAAAGCAAAAAATGGACGCGGGATATGTCCGATGAGCCACATCAAAAGATATCTCTCGTCCAATTTCGGGAGCTAAAAAATGAATGTAGGATATTGTGATAAAAAATTAATAATATGAGATTTAAAATGATATTTACCTTTTTATCATCTATACAAAATAGAATAACACTATTTTTTAGTAGTACTGATGAAAGGTGGATGCAAAAATGGATGAAAATGCTAAAATAGTGTTTAACAAATTTCAAAGATGAAGGATTGTGGCAAATTTGTTAAAGATACTGTTTCTAAAAAATAAAAAATAAAAAAATTCAAACTCACATGTGATATGGAGCAGGAGTGCAGGACATATAGAACAAGAATCGTCAAAATTTTGTTTGGTTTTAGTTTTGAAAAATCTTCCGCAATGTTGAACTGAAATAAGAGGTAAACTTTTGAATATCATATTGCTTTTTTTGTTAAAAAGTGATCATGTTTAGTCTCTTTCATTAATTTATGAAATTTAATTCGAGTCATCGATTAAATTCGAATCTGACTTTATTATCCTCGGCTCCATGCAAAAGCATTAATTTGAAGTCACACTTAATCCAAAATTATATGACACTAAATGCAAGAAGATGATGATGCATGTTCTCAAGAAGCTTCTATCGAAAAACATAAAATTATACGATAAAAAGTATAAATAATTTTATAATTCAATTATTCTTTTGTTAACCAAATAACAGATCACAATCTGTATGAAGACAAGGTAACACGGCAAAATCTCTAGAATCTTATATTAATTTGTCACATCTTAATCAACTAGTAATATTTAATTACTTAATACACGTTTCACTGAGCCACTTTATCAAATCAATTTTCACAAGAAAGGCATCCCCACAAAAATCATACATGCAAATTAAAAGTAAGAACAATTGAAAAATGACAGCTACATAATAGGTGTATTGTTAAGATGGTTATAGCCAAAAGCAATGGAGCCACACCAATATTTTTTGAACTGCCGAATTTGTCCTCACATTTTTGTCTTCTTCTATCCTAACGGAACAGACCGGTACAATTGCCGAGTTAGAGCCGATATTTTTCAGCTAAATTGACCCGATTAATGAATTTTTTTTCATTAATTAATTTTCAACCTTCATTACTTTGATTAAATTTGATATTAAGGTTTTGTTTCAAATGTATATGAAATCTATGTTTTGTTTTCTATTGGAAGTTATATGCATAATTTCATTTTTCTATTTTTTACTCCAATTAACGAATAATTTTATCTGAAAAGTAGAAAAAATAATGTTTTATATGAATCCAATTCTTATCTCTCATAAAGTAGCTATAGATATTATGTAAATTTGAAATTGGAATGACATATATATTTTTGTATTTAATACAAAGATCAAGTGTTTTAATTTGGAAACAAAACTTATTTTTTGTTTTAAAAAGATAAATTTATTTTACTTTTAAAAATATTCTTATCCGAGATGCTAGTGCAAAAATGAGGATATCTTATGGTAAAAAATTTATAGACCAAAAATAAATTAGTTGAATTAGCTCGAACCAAAAATTGTTGGAGTGGATAGAATTGGCCCCATCAACATCAACCATCCTTAGGTTTGCCGGTCGGAACGGGTTGGTTCGAAAATATAATTCGGTTTATCGCTGTAGGCCCTAAATTCGAGTTATTCAGTCAAACGCCAGTGCCACTGAACACGGCTTATTTCCCACTCATTTTAAAACACAACAGAGTGCGTATATTATACTGGAATAGTACTTCGTCTCCCTCTCCCTCCTTCCTTCTCTCTCTAGATCAGATTTGAAGGTGCTTGCTCCATACTCTCGCTGAATTCATCGGTTGTAACTTAAATGCATTCATCTTCGCCTACGTATTCAAACAGAACTGCTGGTCTTGTGCGCGAACCCTATGCCATATGTGTGCTCTGCTGCTGCGTATTTTATTGCTAATTATCACGCTTAAGTAGATTTTGATGGACATTCTTTTGTTTTGCTTTTGATTGTTCTTGGTGCTCTGTTTTCCATACACGGTAGTTGAAATTAATGTAGGAATAGAATAGACAACTAGGTTAGTACGTTTGAAAATTGCCATTATCTGTCAATTTCGATCTTCGGCCACCTACCTAGATAATTTGAATATTTTCCAATTCACTATCATGTTTTCTGAATTTGCTGCTCTCTTTCTGATAAGAAGTGCTTAATCATATATTTTAGTTTTTTGGCTCTTCGAGAATTTCTCTGTTAATGGTGCTTTTTGAACTCCAGCCTGATTTTATTTAATTTTCTTCTCTAGATGGCTAAATGATATAAAGAAGGGCGTGTAGAAATAGTCAGAGTAAAGAGGATCAAAAGGAGAAAGTTATAAACTTATAATGTGGAAGTTGAAATTTGCCGATGGATCAAGCCCGTGGCTGCGCTCTCTAAATGGACATGTGGGCCGCCAAACCTGGGAGTTCGACCCTAGTCTTGGGTCCCCCGAAGAGTTGGCTGAGATTGAGAAGCTTCGAGAGCAATTTCGTAGTCATCGTTTTGAAAAGCGTCATTCTGCAGATCTTCTCATGAGACTTCAAGTTCAGTGAGATACATATTTAGCTTCATTCATTTAATTTTATACGTCGCTGTTTTTTGCAATTTTGTTAACCTGATAGCTAGGCCTAGTTTGTTTTTAACATTCCTGAAATTATTGGCAAATGAGTCTAGTCACTTTATTGCTTGTATTGTTTGTGTTAGGTTTTGGTTATTTCACCTTTATAATGTCAAACATCTTAACTTGTGAGAATGGAACGAAACTAAGGGTGTACTTGGTATGATAGTTGGCAGGAGCGTGGGATGACAATTTTAAGATTTTACTGCTGGTCTGTAAATCTGTCAGTTACTGATGATGATTGACTTGTGAATGTACATCTTCATGATGCTGACTATAGGACTAACTTTTTCAGTTTCTATTCATTTTAAATGCTAGTTTTCGAAGGAGAACCCTGTTACCTATAATTTGCCACAAGTCAAAGTGAAGGGTGTGGAAGATATTACAGAAGAAAAAGTAGCCAATACATTGAGGAGGGCCATCGGTTTCCATTCAACTCTGCAGGCTCATGATGGTAATTGGCCAGGAGACTATGGTGGTCCAATGTTTTTATTGCCTGGCCTGGTAAGCATAGATTTTGGCCTTCATGCTGTCTTGGGCTTGTCTCATACATGTCTTGTTTTTTCATGACTTATTCGTAGCTAATTAACTAAAAGAAAGTAAATAATTACTTAGTTAAGTGCTTCTCTCATCAATATATGTGGACCTTGGTTGGATCCAAATTAATAAAAAGGGTTCCTGAGCTCACATAAATGAGCTCCATGAGCTAGTAAGTGGTGGTCCTCATATTCTTACACCTTTCTCCCCTTTTGGAGCAGGTAATTACATTGTCAATAACTGGGGCATTAAATGCTATATTGTCAAAAGAGCATAAACGTGAGATTTGTCGTTATCTCTACAATCATCAGGTGAAAAATTTATTAAGCATTTACTTTTTTGATGACTTGCTTCTAGGGTGTATGTCGATTCTATTTATTGGTACTTTAAGGAACATTGTGTGTTTACTGCTTATATGCAATGTAACAGAACAGAGATGGTGGATGGGGTCTGCACATTGAGGGGCCAAGCACTATGTTTGGTTCTGTTTTGACCTATGTCACTTTGAGGTTGCTTGGTGAAGGAGCAAATGATGGAGATGGATCAATGGAGAAAGGCCGAGATTGGATTTTGAATCATGGTGGGGCCACTGCAATAACATCTTGGGGAAAGATGTGGCTCTCGGTTCAGACTCATCCCATACATTGTTGTTCATGTGATTTGCTTCTAGTTCATAGCTGTATGCTAACTTTTGATTTTTGTTCTTGTTCCTTTGCGGATTAGGTACTTGGAGTCTTTGAATGGTCTGGAAACAATCCTTTGCCTCCCGAGATATGGCTTCTTCCCTACATTCTTCCATTCCATCCAGGTAAAATTTACTATTTTGAAACCATTGCCCTTCTTTGTCTTCATTTTTTGCCAACTGAATCATTATGTTTAAATATCTTGCAATAATGTCATGTTCTTTCTGATAAGGGTATGTTGGTTAGACAAAAAGTGCTTTCTTATGATGCTTTCAACATATTATTTTGTATAAGGAAGTAAGGAACACTATGTTCATTTTTTTGGCAGGAAGGATGTGGTGCCATTGTCGAATGGTTTATCTCCCTATGTCCTATCTGTATGGGAAAAGATTTGTTGGCCCGATCACACCCACAGTTCTTTCACTGAGGAAGGAGCTTTATACCATTCCATATCATGAAATAGACTGGGATAGAGCTCGCAATGAATGTGCGAAGGTCAGTAACAGCGATATATTTATTCCTTCAAATTAATGTGTTACTTTGTAACCACGATAGTCAAGTTTTGGAAGAACTCATTGGTGGCAAAATAGCATCCGATCTCTCTGTGACAGAGAGTTTTCTCTCTTTCTTGTTATTTGTAAACATAACCCCATCCCCTGTCATTGCTGCAGGAAGATCTATACTACCCACACCCTCTTGTACAGGATATACTTTGGGCGACTCTTCACAAAGCTGTCGAACCTGTTTTGTTGCGTTGGCCAGGGAAGAAGTTGAGAGAAAAATCATTACGGACTGTTATGGAGCACATACATTATGAGGATGAAAACACGCGCTATATATGCATAGGCCCTGTAAATAAGGTATATTTGGAAATTTTATGTCATAGTTCTTTTAGAAGCGGAAGTTGTGAAAATTTTAAAAAATCATATCTGAGAAAAGAAATGATTCAATAGAAAAGATCACTGAAGACTTATGTCGTCGTATGTAATATATGCACATCTGATTGGTGGGGTAGTTGTGTTTTGTTGTTTTCTGAAGGGTTTTGTGCTTGTATAACATGCTATGAAGCACCAATATGCCTGGGAGCCGGAGGTAAGCGTATCTCAAAAAACGTATTTAATATGATACGAAAAAAATACGCTCAAAATACCTTTTTTAATACGTATTTTTATAATTTAATTTATTTTATTTTTTAATAAAAATACATTTTAAATACGGTCAAATATGTTTCTTAAAAGTCAAAATACATTATCCTAGTGCTCTACATCTCACGATTGAGATCACAAAACATACATACACCCTATGTTACATGGACACGGGTATGGGTATCGGATACGGGTGCGGATCCGAGTGTCAGATACAATTTTTAAGAAAATTATCGACACGGGGACACCGTCCCAACTTTGGACACTGGTACGGGGATACGTTGAAACATATACAGTGGGGTAGAAGTTCAAAGTATAAATAAGGTTGTGGTAGTTGTCCCACATCGGAAAAAGTAGACTAATGTAAAGAGAAGTTGAAAGAATAAATGATGGTAGTGATAATTGTCCCACATTGAATAAAGAAGATAAATGTAAGCATGATATGCATTATAAAATGAGAAGCATAATGTGCTTTAGGTTCTCGCAGCCACACTTAGCGTCTGCCTCGAAGCAAGCGAGGCGCACCACACAAGTGTCTTTTTAAACCTTGCATAGCTCATGATGCACCTCTTTTTTTTCATGGAGTGTCCGAGGTGAAATTGCAAGATCGGACACGTATTTCTTGTCAATATCCGTGTCGACACTCAACACGGATCCTTTTGCCCAAATGAAGTGTCCGAGTAACACAACATACACCCTCTAAAAAAAACAAAAACAAAAAAACCACAAATTATGCACCCCAACAGCCTCGCGATGGTCACACCGTCGTCGCCTGTCCTCACCGCCGTGGCAGACTGCCGCACCTGTCCTCACTGCCTCGGCGGACTGCCGCCGCCTGTCCAGAAATTACGCACACCATCAACCTCGCGATGGTCACACCGCCGTTGCCTGTCCTCACCGCCTTAGCATACTGTCGCTGCCAGTCCTCGCCGCTGCCTGGGTCGCGCTACTCGCTGCCTGCGTTCCCACTTTTCCTTGCTGCCTGCGTTCCATTCCCAACTTTAACTAGCTTTAGGGTTTTGTAATCTTTGAATTAGTTATATGTTATTGAGTGTTGGTGTTGGACCTTTGGTATTGGGCTGTGTTTGTAAATCTTAAGTATCTATTGTTAGTATTGGGCTTCAGTTATTGGGTTGTATTTAAGAGTTTTAAGTCTTAGTTAACTATTTATTTTCTTTGTTTTAATAGTGTTTATATAATTTTCATAATGTAATTATTAATAAAATATAAAAATATAATAAAAATATAAACGTATTTTGAACGTATTCGTATTTTTCAAAGATGGATGTATTTCCGTATTCGTATCGTATCATATTTCGTATTCGTATACGTATTGGTGCTTCATAGATAACATGTCTCGATCCCAAATTCCAAATGACCGTTCTACGAGATATTGCAACTGCTAAGATATCTCACTGACTTTCTCATATGTCTTCTTCAAAATGAAATTTCAGGTGCTAAATATGCTTTGCTGTTGGGTAGAAGATCAAAATTCAGAAGCTTTCAAATTACATCTTCCAAGAATCCATGATTATCTCTGGCTTGCCGAAGATGGCATGAAAATGCAGGTTGAGTTCTATCTAAATCTGTGTTATAATGGTTTACTTTTCTGCTATTTCTACCAGAACATCTTTTGCTAACCAGAACATGTGATAAGCCCAAGACAATGCGACTTGCATGATTTATGATCCCAGTCTACTGTGCTTACGTTGATAGATTTGATATATGGAATATGCTCCTGTTTCATCGAGTCTCTATGTCAACCTTAAGTTATTTTTCATTATTGTTACAGTGGGGTTATCTTGTATTGAGCTATTGCAGGCATAACATCATATTAAATTTCAGGGGTACAATGGAAGTCAGTTATGGGATACTGCTTTTGCTGTCCAGGCAATTATTTCAACAAAGCTGGTTGAAGAATTTGGCCCAACTTTAAGAAAAGCACATACATATATAAAGAACTCCCAGGTAAACTGTGAACTTCTTATATCCCATTTGTTTATGTTTCATCATCCATGGTCTTAATCTTCTGATACTTCTTTTAAAGGTGTCAGACGATTGCCAAGGCAATCTAGATTATTGGTATCGACACATTTCAAAAGGTGCCTGGCCATTTTCAACTAGAGACCATGGTTGGCCCATTTCAGATTGCACTGCTGAGGGACTGAAAGTGAGATGTTCCATCTGAAGAGCTTTTTTAATTCATCAATTTTTTCTGGTATTGCTGTCCCACAAATTTGTATTATTAGTGCAACTTTCTAATAACTTTTTTCTGTTGATCCAGGCAGCTCTGTTACTATCCAAGCTACCTGCAGAAACTGTTGGTGGACCTGTGGACGCAAAGCTCTTATTTGATGCTGTGAATGTTATCTTTTCACTACAGGTACTTCTCTGCTTCTAACGTTGTGGTAAAATTTAATTTGTGAACGTTTAACAAAGTTGAGGTTCCTGGCATATTTTGCAGAATGCAGATGGAGGATTTGCAACATATGAATTGACAAGATCCTATAGTTGGTTGGAGGTAGTTATTCCATGTATAAAAGTTACCAACTAGATTCTAGCTGTTATTCTTGTACCATATTTTCTTTAGTTCTCCAAGAACAGTGAAAATGGTTTATGCGCCTGACTATAATGTCCATATGCTGGTTTGTTTTAGCAGTAAAATTGAATGGAACTTAACTTGATCTAACTTAATTTTAGGTTTTAATGCTTGTTGCTAAAAAGTGATTCAGTCAATGGTTTAATCACCTGTTCCTCACATTACATTCAGAATTTTGGTTATTGTGGTCTAACAGCAATTTGGTTCTAACTCCTTGTGCATTACAAATTGTTTCAAACTCGATGAATAACCATTGGTATGATTCTGTATGTTTTTTTTACAGCTAATCAACCCTGCTGAGACTTTTGGTGACATTGTCATTGATTACCCGTAAGATACCTCAATTTCTATTGATAACTTCTTTAAATGTTTCTTTTTCTGTGCAGTCCAAGTCATTAAAAAAGCATCCAGGCTATTTTTACTAAGTTGAAAATCTTATTTCTTTGTAAGACATAAATTTTTTGTGAAATCGCACAGGGGACTAAACATGACAGATTTTGGCTTCGGTAGCTCCCATCATCTGTTGCTATGAATTCCTCCAAAAAAGTTGATAAATGACATCACTTATCAGATTTTGTGAAATCTTATTTCCTTGTAGCTATGTTGAATGCACCTCGGCTGCTATCCAAGCATTAACAGCATTTAAGCAATTATATCCTGGGCATCGAACAGAAGAAGTGGAACGTTGTATTGAGAAAAGTGCTAAGTTCATTGAGAAGATTCAGGAAGCAGATGGATCCTGGTCAGTTTTCTTTTCATTTTTTGTTTTTTTGTTTTTCGACTCTTCCTAGACCTGCTGGACCAGTTAGATTAGTAATTATATGTAGTTACTAGTTGATATATTTATTCTGAACTGATTGTTTGATCAGCTTTTTTATTCCCAAGTATGGATTGTCTTTGATCTACATGATGCAGTATCAACTATCAACTATCAATTATGACCATGAAACTTTTGCAGGTATGGTTCTTGGGCAGTTTGCTACACTTACGGAACATGGTTTGGGGTAAAGGGCCTGGTAGCAGCTGGCAGAAACTTCAGTAATAGCTCTATCATTCGCAAAGCTTGTGAATTTCTGCTGTCTAAACAGCTTCCTTGTGGTGGTTGGGGAGAAAGTTATCTTTCCTGTCAAAACAAGGTTGAGAATTTATAAGTTAATCGTTTGCTCGTCCTCTTATATGGTGATGTCTGAATTTGTTAGTATATAAAAAAGTATTTTGCTTATGGTTAAATGTCATGGTCATTTAGATAATGTGACTGCTTGCTTTTGCTCACATGACATGCATGAGTTGTAAACAGGTTCTGCCCATGTCATGAACTGCTGAAACCCAAAACAAATATTACCTGAACTGCATTTACATGGCACTCATGCTCCATGATTTTTTGACTTTTAAAAAGTAGATAATTATATTTTAGTGGGATACATCAAACTACACGAAAGCTGAGAGCTCGTATCCTTAATCTTAATCTGCAAGCAAGATTACATTTGAACTCCTCAAAGGTCCCTTTGATGCTTCAGATGCATGCTCAGGCTCATAAAAGTAACTGAGTAGCTGTTGTGAGGAAGTATGATATCGAACAATGGAGCTGCACTGATAATGCTTTATTTGTGCAGGTGTATTCAAATCTAGAAGGCAACAGGTCTCATGTGGTCAATACGGGTTGGGCTCTGTTGTCTCTCATTGATGCTGGACAGGTAACATTTTTTGGATTACCTATATGCATTGCAATTTATTTATTCCTTTTTTATTTTGCTGCTCTGATTTCTCTCCCAAACGGCAAAAGTTACTATGTGATTTTACCAAAACATCTGTAAATGTGTAAATGTTTTTTAGTCTGTTCAAACTGCAGTAGATATATATTGAGAACTCAAACATTAAGAAATGTGTGTCGTTAAATTTAGAGCTACATTTTCCCTATTCTGTTGTGTCTGCAGGCTGAGAGGGACCCCTTGCCGTTACACCGTGCAGCGAAAGTCCTTATAAATTCTCAATGTGAAAATGGAGATTTCCCGCAACAGGTAATGAAATCTGAATCAGATCAGTGCATATTCTGTCTAAACCGAGAAACAGTTTAGAACAAAAGAAATGTATTATCATTAACTAACCTTTTCCCTTTAAACTTTCAGGAGATCATGGGGGTTTTCAACCGGAACTGTATGATCACGTATGCTGCATACAGGAATATATTCCCCATCTGGGCATTAGGTGAGTATCGATCTCGTGTTCTGCTCAACTAATGAATTTGCTGCAATTGAATCCCAAGTAGGGTTCCGGCTTTTATCTGCTATGTATCATATCCGACTTGGATGCACAATCTCGTGCCTTAGTTGATTTTGTTACCAAGGCTTTGGTTGAATTTCGTCTATGCTTTTCATCGTCAAGCCACTTAAACTGATTTGATCATCCTCCATCTTTGTTTGAATGTCCCAGGTTAATGGTTAAATTATGGTTTTGCTTTTGTTTTATTTTTCGAGCCAGAGAGAAGCAAAGGAGATTTAAGTGATGCCCGTTTGATTCTGGAAAAGGAAGTTAAACTTTCGTTTTTTCTTTCTTTTTGCTTCCACGATCCTATTAGTTGATTAAGAGACGAGGGAAAAAAGATTAAGAAAAATTGGCTAATTCTTACACGTGCACCGTTCTGACTGCTGAAATCTTCTACTTTTTCTTCTTTTAATCGTTTTTCACCAACAAACTTCTTTCAGTAATCTTCAACATATTTTTACCAAATATATTTGATCTACAAAAAAAGTATAACTGTTTCTCAAATTTTAAATTAATTTTAGTTTCTAATATTTGACGTAAGTGTAATTTTTCATCTGACATTTAGACAATTTTGAATTAATTAAACTTTTCTACGGGATTTATTTCATTTTTTTACGGGACCAAACTACATAAAGTTTGTTCAACAGTGTCCAAATGTCTGAACCACACTGCACATTTGTTTACTCTGCTAATGTGTGATTAGGGTCACAATTTTCGATAGAATACGAGAATACGATACTAACACGTACGAAATTAACTGGTTAGTTTTTAACCTTATCGTGTCGACACGATAAGGATACGATAATTTCGTCTCATGTTCGTGTCGGATCCGTATTGTGTTCGTGTAATATGATAATTTTCGTGTTGCATTCGTGTTCGTGTCGAATCGTGTCGTTTTCGTATAATTTGATAATATTTATATATATTTAATATTAATTTAGTTATATTTTATATATTTTTATCTTTTGTTAATTTATTTTCTAATTTTGATTTTAGTTTGTCGTGTCGTGTCATATCCATGTCAGTTAATTTCGTGTCATATTCGGGTCGACAGTTCCTTAATGAGTCGTGTTCGTGTTTGACCTTATCGTGTCGACATGATAACTAGTGACACGCACGAATTGTCAGTCCTACGTGTGACAAAATATCAAACAAATGTCCATCCAATATGCTAAAGGGAAGTCCCATGCCTTTTAAATTAATCAAGCAATGTTGTGACACTTGCCTTGTCAAAAAATAAACATGTAAATCGCTAATTTTACGTGCTTTGCGTTCATCAACTACATTTTGAAAATCTACATATCGGTCAGTTGTTTCTTGAAATTGAATAGATATTTCACGGTTAAAGGGTCCTAATTAATTTTGTAAATAAATTAACTTCAATGTTCGTAAATGAACAATGAAGGGTATAAGAGAAGACATAACTAGCAATTATTTTACAATATAATTGATGTGTACTTTTCAACCCTAAATTTGTTCCAATGAGACTGCATCTTCTTTTTTTAAAGCAAACATAAGTAAATTTATCAACATATGGAACTATATTTTATAAGCTTTATGATGATATGATATATGTTCCTCTATAAGATAATGAACCCATATTTTTCTGCCTTAAAACTTTAAGTATTATGAAATAATATTTAAAATAAATCACATAAATTTCCTTTATTTTTTGAACTAAATGGTAGATTCAGAAGATATCGGTATCAGGGACGTAGCCAAAAATACAACTTAGAGGGGGCTAAAGTTAAAAAAAAAATCAATTATAAAAGTACTGATACAAAAAAAAGTCTAAAAAAATCAACATCATATATTATTTCAAAAAATTGCTAGAACGGTGACTTCCCTAGCTCCGCCGTTGTCAGGTGCATTCATAGGTATAGGTTTCTTCCACATCCCCAAACCCAAAAATAAAATAATATTAAAATGTGAATTAAATAATGACAGTGTAACAATAGGATTTGAGATGTTATGACTCACTCTTAACATTAATCTACAATTTGATTTTGAGAAAAATAAAGGGAAATATTATTGTGAACGCCTTTTTCCATACTCTATGTGTTGGGAACTGTGTTAATTTATTAAATATATGCTTGACCTACATGCCAATGCGAATTCTTACAATAGTTTTTGTGCACTTTTATCAATGATTAAAAAAATGTAAATTATATTTCATGAATGCAATAATATCATTTCCAACATTTAAAGCACACAGTTGAAAGTCAAAATCTCATATCAGAAAAAGACAAGCATGAAAACCGTGGACTCCCAAACAAACTCGTGAAATATCGATCGTGATTAGGAAATTTGAAATTTAATAATTTATTAATCAATTAATGGCTAAAAATTTCACAAATTTTAACATAATTTTGATTTTCAACATATTTTATATTTTATTTTAATATAATATTACTTTTTATTTGTAACAAAATATATAAAATCCAAATTTTCACGACGATCGAGAAAATGATGTGGCATGATTTTTTTTAACTTTGCATACTATACTCGTTACATATGACTTACAAAACGACATAATATAAGTATGGATGATGAAATAATGTATTTCAAATGGATGATACTCCGTCCCGCTTAAAGTTGAAATATATTTAAGAGAAAGGTATAAAGTAATTAAATGTTAAAATGGATTCAATTTTTGATAATTATTTTCAAAATGTATTATTAAAGTGACTTTTAAACATGTTCATTTGACTGCAAAATCAAAAGTGATACGATTATTGCAACAAAAGATGTATTGAAAATCAAAAATCAAATTCAGGTTAAAGTTCATGATATTTTTAGCAAATTAAACATTTATTAATTAAATAGTTGTTAAAAATAAGATAGAATCCAAGTTTTGTTTTTAAAAGCACGAGATAGAGCTAAAGAGAAGCAAGGGCCCACGTACTCACACTCCTTCAATTTCGAAAACGGAAACCCAAGCGCCAAAACTCAAAAATTCCAAACAAAGGCCAGGCTCTCTCTCTCTTACACACACACACACACACACTGGGCCTCTTCTCATGCGTTCGGACGGGTAAGATATTCTCGAACTCCGTTTTTCTCTTGCATCCTTAACGAGATTCGTTTTATTTCGGATTTGCTTTTTCATTGTTTTATCTCTTTTGAATTTGAATTTAAAGTAGCTTGATTGGCAGATGGCGGTATATGGTGACGTCGTTTATGAGCATATAAGTTAAGTAGTGTGTTTTAGCTGCTTCAATCTCGATGCAATGCTTTTTGTCGATGCTGTACTGTATCACATAATTGTTCTGTACTGAAGCATGGAGATAGGGATGGAAATAATTGGCATCTATGTAAGTTTTTTGCACTTAATCCAGTGAAACTGTTTAATCGAGTGAAATATGTGTATGTTTAATTGTGTGTGTTTCTTTTATCTGGTGCTGATTATTACGCAAACTATTGTGCTAGAACTTTGGCGCGGAAACACAAAGTACTATTCTGATCTGTTTTTAAGATTCTGAAAGTGTCCTTGTTTTTTTTTGGTTGTAATTTCTTTCTCTTTGTTGTTCTTAAATTTCCGCGTCGTTGAATCTATCAGTAACTCTTTGGAAGGTTCTGAATGAATTGTGTTGGCAGGGTTTCAAATATTGATTTTCTTCTTTCTCCATGTAGATCTTATTCTATAATTATTACGTTTTGATGTTTTATGGAATCCAGTTTTGAATTTCAAGGGACAATCGTGGAAAAGTCGGTTCCTAAGAGTTCATGGTGGAGTAAATCTCAACTGATGGCCAGTTTAGGGTAAACTCAGTGAAAATGAAGACACATGTGAATATGGTGAGATCGAAAGCAACTTCAAGGGTGAGTAATCAGCAAGCTGTTTTCCAGCTGAAACAGCGTGTGGCTCTTTCAGTCAACAAGCTTGCAGATAGGGACACTTACCAGCTCGGTGTGGAGGAGCTTGAGAAGACCATTGAATGCTTGACGCCTGATGGGTTTGCTCCGTTCCTATCTTGCATATTAGACACAGATTTGGAGAAGAAAAGTGCTGTACGGAAAGAATGTATCCGCTTGATGGGAACTTTGGCAACTTTCCATGAGGGGCTGATCGGATCTCATCTTGGAAAGATAGTAGCTAGCATTGTAAAACGGCTAAAGGATTCGGATACTGTTGTAAGAGATGCTTGTGTAGAAACAGTTAGTATCTTGGCTTCAAAATTGAGTAGTGGTAGAATGGAGAGTGATAGTGTTTTCATCACGCTTGTGAGGCCACTTTTTGAAGCCCTGGGTGAGCAAAACAAGCAAATGCAAACTGGTTGTGCATTTTGTTTGTCGCAGGTCATTGACAATATTCACGACCCTCCTCCGTTGGTGTTGCAGAAGATGTTGGTAAAGACTATTAAATTTCTGAAGAATCCTCATTTCATGGCGAAGCCAGCAGTTATTGAGTTGAATAGGAGTATCATTCTGGTCAGTCTATCCCTACGCATCTACTGTTTCTCTGTACTTCTGTTTAACCTTTTAGTATTTAACTTAGTTATAGGTTAAATAGGCCTTCACTTGAAATAATTAATGAGACGATCGGAAGCACATTTGCCCATGAAATGTCAAATCCAATATTTCATCGGTTTGGCTAACATGAGAATGCAATAACTGCTATCTTGCAGCTCAGAGTAGGGAACCTGATTATGTTCTATGAAACTCAATTGGACACAGTATTATAACTCAGTTTCTTGTTTAATGTTTTAGGCTGGTGGTGCTCCGTCACATGGTTCTTTGACTGCTGCACTGACAAGCATTCAGGACTTGCTGAAGAACAGTGATTGGACAACACGTAAAGCTGCTTGTGCAGCACTGGGAGATATTGCTTCTTGCGGGGCAGCATGCCTAGGTTCATATCAGTTGTCCTGTATACGCTCTCTTGAAGCATGTCGTTTCGATAAGGTCATCTGTTTATTAACCACCCATTATGCTACAAGCTTTGTTTTATAAATGCTTAATTTGGTCTGTATTTCAACCTAAATAGGTGAAACCAGTTAGAGACATAGCTTTGCAAGCCTTGCAGCTCTGGAAAAATCTTCCTGGTCCCGATACAGCTGAACCTTCTGAAGCTGGATCTTCTGTCAAAGGTATTCTCCTTGGTGCCCTGTCTTTGATGTGCTTCAAAATGCCACAAGCACAGATTTGGTGCCATCCAAAATTGTCATTGATTATCTAATTTTTTATTATCTGTCCTTGGTATTATTTTTCTTTGGTTAGTGATAAGTATTATAAAATGAACCATTGGCTAATTGGAATCAATGTCTAAACAAATATTCCTCTTAATGGTGTCAAATTGTGTGCAAATCATAAAATTCTTTGTATGCATATGGATGAAAAGGTTGCATGTGATCTTGTAGACAACCTGTTGTGTGATCTCAACATCTGGAAGTTGTATTTCTGTATGTTCTCATCTTTGGAGGATCACAAGATTTGTGCTTTATGTAATGTTATTCACTTCCTGCAGAAACATCCTATAGAGATGACTATACTGAAGTGACTAGTGCCTGTGACACAAGAGTGAAGGAAAATTCGTTGATGAAATTTGGTAATGGAACGAATAGGAAAAATATTCCTCTCTCTTCTAGAAAACCTGGAAGTACTTGTATCGAGAAACCTCAGCAATCCGGAAGAACTGATTGGAAAGTAGAAGTTGCAGTTCCAAAGAACTGTAGTTCAGCTTCAGAGAATCCAAATGATGAATCTGAGTGTAGTTCTGTTGTGAAGAGATGTGAAAGAATAAATTCTGATGCCAGAAGTATTAGTAATACTAGATATGAATATGTAGAAGTGGATGACAAGCAGGAATACTCATCTGTTTCTGATATTTTCACTGAAAGCATCAAAACAAAGGTCGCCACAGCCCATTGTGATGCTTCTGACGATGCCAGTTTGGTGAAGTCAACTGGTACTAGCCGAAGGTTTGCTGCGGATGATGTTAGCGTTGATGAACAAAGATACTCAGCTAAATTGCATGACCGTAGAAGCTTAGATTCAACAATTACAGAAACAATTTCACAAACTATCCATGGATGTTGCTCACAAACTGAAAAGGAGATCGCATTAATAAGGAAGCACCTTTTGGAGATTGAAAATAAGCAGTCTAGTTTGATAGATATGCTAAAGGTAAGTCTCTCTTTTTTCAGCTTTTGTTTTCTTGACCTCACTGATTCAAGTGATTTTTCATCCTATTAAATCATTCAGGTGCATGACATGTACATGTAAAACTACAATCACTGAGTTGGCGTGTATAACTGGCCTTCAGTTTCATGCATGCGATAATCTCAGCGATAGTACAAATTTGTACATTGACAGAGACATAAATAGAAAACTATATAATTTATTTAAGATAGCAAAACTTGCAGCTAGACATATGGATGCTCACATAATCACATTAAGTAATATGTGACTATTACGGTTAATTAATGTTGCAAAGAAAAATATTCTATGGGTTTTAGAATATAGAAGTGCATGTGAATTCTCTTACCTATGTTATTATTTTCTCTGACATACTCCTCGTCTCAACAGAGGAAAGCTATCGGGTTAAACTTAAAAACAATCACTAATAGATTCTTTTAGTATTTGAGAAATTTGATATTCTACAAGTGACTGAATTGAACTTCTGTTTCTATTTCCAGACATTTACAACCTCTGTTATGGATAGCGTGTCAACTGTCCAGTTGAAGGTCTCGAATCTTGAACTGGTGGTCGATAAAATGGCGCAGGAACTTGTTCATGGAGGAAGATATTCAGATGTATTGGCAGCCAAACTTTTGAAGAGAACTCCCAGCATTGCTTCCCCTAGACTTTCTACATGCACCCCACGGACGTCCGTCCATAGCAACAAGCATTCTACACTGCTACCAACTAAACACGCTGGAGTTTGGGAGGACACATTTTCACGAAGCAGAGCGAGCAATGCTGGGCGACCGAACTCTGACATGTGGTCCGATGCCAATCTCAAGCTAGTGAAAGGTTTCCCAGGGAAGGCAACTCCTGTAAGTTTCCATCCGGAAATTCATGAAGAACAGATGAGGAAAAATGGCGTATACGATCCTAAGTCGAGGCTAAACAAGCTGGAAACCAAGAATAGCCCATGGAAAATTGTGAAAGAGCATTTCTGCAATGGGGATCTGGACTCAGCATATGCTGAAGCTCTGTCTTCAAGGAACGAACAACTTCTCTTTGAGCTTCTGGATAGAACAGGACCTTCTCTTGAGAATCTATCAGAAAAAACTGCAAATGACCTATTAAGCAATTTAGCCTTGTACCTAATGGACCAAAGATACGTGAGCTCGATCATTCCTTGGTTACAGCAGGCAAGTTCTTTTGGTTACTTTTTATATAATATCTTACATATCTGTTACGAATGATTAGCATGTTATCTAAATGATCACACTCTGTTTTGATCAGCTTGTTGATCTCGGTAATATCCATGGACCAACGTACCTGGTGCTCTCCTCAAAGACGAAGCAAGAATTCTTATATGGAGTGCAGGAGGCTGCTAAATTGGACATATTTAATCCTGCAGAGAGAAGATGCCTCACTGAAATAGGCAAAACGTTATGCCAGTTTTGGGATTAGACGTTTCGACATGTTTTGAATCACTTCAGCGCCCTCTTAAGTGGAGTTCATATCTATATTGTATTCAAATCATAATGCTTGACATTATTTGATGTGAAGGCTGGGATCTGATTAAGAATAGGTCGTGTCGAAGCTTCTTCATTTAAGTCGTTAAGCAAATCCGTTGCTCCAATTTGTGACAAATATGAAGTATTAAGGTCAAAATTTCACAATCTGACTGGTTATATAAGCATGAGAAAGTTCATACATAAGTGAGAGCTTTTGGTCATAGTTATTTCTAATTGAGTGTCAAAATGCTTTTCTTCCATGCTTATTTTGAGAACATAAAAAATTGCTTACTTTTCAATTGATTGATAGGGCTGCAATGTTCATGACTTGTGAGAAAATAGGACAGAATGGTACAACTTAACCCTCAAGAAAGCACCTGTTTTCGTGCAATTTCCTAACTGCAGGTTTCAACAGTCAAAATCTTAGATAAGAGATAATAGAAGCCTCGTCCCTCTAAAGGCTCATTAGGTTGTTGATTCTTTACAGGGCTCGTCTTCTCTTCTGTTCTGACTTCAGAGTTGGTTTCTTGACCCTCCGTTAGGATTCTGTGGAGCATCTCTTGGAATCTCATAAAGGGTTATGCTACCACTACTTTCAATTGGGCTGAATTCTTGTGTGACGAGGGGTTGGAGTATCTCGATGACTTGACTCATGAGGGGCCTTCCTTTCGGGTTCTGGCTGAGACATTGATATGCCAGATTGGCTACTTTCATAAGAATCTTGGTGGAGTATTGCCCCTCGATTCTAGGATCTAGTATTCTTGAAAGCTTCTTGCTATGGTTGAGGAGCGGGTGTGCCCACTCCACAAGATTATGCTCTCGGCTTGGCCTGCTCTTGTCCATTGCGCGTCTTCCTATAAGCATCTCGAGCAGAACAACTCCAAACCCATAAACATCACTTCTTGCTGTCAAATGTCCTGAACAATGTACATCTAATTTGTTAATGCAGCGAACAAATATCCATTAGCATGTTCAACCGGATACCTAAATGGTCTCAGAGTTATATCAAAGTGCAAGCTACACGTAAATCGTAACATGTAGCGTTCATATTGAGTCTACCATCACAAGACTGACCAGTCATAACGTACTCAGGAGCAGCATAACCATACGTGCCCATAACCCGGGTTGAGACGTGAGTTTGATCTCCCGTTGGCCCAACCCTTGCCAGCCCAAAATCAGATAGCTTTGCGTTGAAATCCTGTGTGCGTGATACAATTTAGCCATTGAACAATTGATGGAGATGACATAATTTGCATAACCATGGTCTATTACGAAAACTTGTGGGATTCATCAGTAGACTTCCATGCCAATATGGAACTCCACATCTACTAACCTCATCTAGCAAAATGTTTGAAGTCTTGAAATCCCTGTAAATGATAGGTTTTTCAACACCATGAAGAAAGGCAAGGCCTCTTGCAGTATCCAAAGCAATCTTTAGTCTTCTATGCCATGTTAAAGTTGCTCGTACCCCTACAAGAAAAAACAGAAAAACTATTAGGATACGCGATCATAGAAGTAGGCTAAACCAGTTAGGATAAAGCGGATGCAGTCCATCACTCGTCTCTTTTATTTTGATAATGCAATGTAATAGCTAATATCTAATACCACTTACTAAAGAAAAGGTGTTTCTCGAGGCTCCCAGATGCCATACATTCATAGACCAAAAGCCTATGGTCATCCTCGCAGCTGTAGCCAATGAGTTTCACCAAATTAGGATGTTGAAGTTGGCCTAAATAATTGACTTCTGCCTGCATATGACAACCTCAACTTTCAGCGATAACGACCTTTTCTAAATTTTAGTGAATTTGAAAAAGCTTCACTGAACAGATTTTTCAAATTCAAGGAAGCAAGATCGTCTCTTTAAACAGTAGAGAAGAGTTGCAGCCATCCACTCACTTATATATTTTTTCGACAAACATTGTTTTATGCGTTCAAATATGCAACTCAAGCAACATGACATTCAATTACAATCGATAAAAGAGGCACAATGCTAGTAGCATAACACTGCACTTGTGTATATCTGAAAATACTTGACATCAGAAAAAGAAGTTGAAAACAGTTCAAATAATAATTTCCAAGAAATAAAAAAGGACAAATTATCACTTGACAATTTAGAATATGAAAGTTTTCTCCCGGCTTAAATTCCATCTATTGTTGAACATAAAGTTTGTTGGGAAAATTGCTAAGTATCGGGAATATTGGAAAATTCATGTGTATCAGGAATTAATCTATTTTAATTATGTGTTTTGATTAGATTCCAAATCCTCTGATGATTGCTCTAGGATATTCATCTTGAATATCAGCTCGCGACTTCAACATAAACTTCCTTACATCTAGGATATTCACCTTATATATCTTAAGCCTAGACATCCTGAGTTTATCGTCATTGATAACTCAGATTCCCAGTTGGAAAACCACTCTACAAAACCACCCATAGTTGAGTAGTAGTTTAGACAAGTAAATAACGAATTGTTAGTTGCTGAAAGTTTGGTTTCTAGCACCCGTAAGCTAGAGGTTAAGTCGATTACGCTCTGAAAGCAGTTAGTGGTTTCTAGCACCAGCAAGCGTAGGAGGAACACCAAGTTAGGCAGAATACTGTAAAATGAGCTCTGTATCTATGTTTACTCTTGTACCCAAACAAGATTAATCCAAAGTTAGTGGATTGACAGAGCAATCAGTCCGTGGACGTAGGGAGTTGATCTCTCCGAATCATGTAAAACTCAACGTGTCATTTACTTTCAGCTCTGCTTTAAAATTACATGTTATTGAACTGCCATCAGCAGTACACAACTGCACAACATTATTTTGAAACCCTCTACCAGTATCAGTTCGATATTGAAAAGATATAAACTGAAAACTGACCAATCAATATTCGACTAAGTGTTTCAACCCGAGTCTCAGTTTTCAATAAGACAAATCCAAAAGTACATTAGTTATCAAACCAACTGACTTGTTTTCTTAATAGTCAGTAGGTTTGCTAACTGATATCACTCAGTACAAGATATTCCCTATCCGAATCGACCGATGATTCGACACCGATCTTGGATTGCCGATTACGACTCGTTCTTTGTCGACAACCGATTAATCTTGTCTCCAGAGAAAGTTTTAAAGTTGTCTAACGATGTATCCCTCCCATACACCAGTACGTATCCAGCGAGACCCATCAAATTTTATCTTGCTCATGTGGGATAATTAATTGATAAAAGTTATATTTACTTCTAATTTAGGATCAACTATTACAGAAACTCACCAGCCATTCTCGGTCCCCCTGTAGACTTTCAGGATCAAGCACTTTAACAGCAATCTGAGTTGTCTTGTAACCAGGCCTCACGCTCTCATCAATAACTCCTTTGTAGACAATACCAAATCCACCCTCACCTAGAACCTGATCTGGCCGGAAATGCTTTGTTGCCAGCTTCATCTCCTCATATGTGAAGATATCAAGATGGCCATTCCCAGGACTGAGACGTAGATCCTTTACATTTTGGGGGATTATCACAAAAGTGTTTGAACTCACAGAGCCTGATTTCACTGGAGATTTGGAATCCAGATAGATACCTGTAAATGATAACAGAAAAAATCCAAATTGCCATCAGAAAAGTAAACCTCTATATGTATCAGCAATTGGAGTACAAGGATATGCCTTTCCTCATTCAGTTGCATAAATAAACCCTACTGCTTTTATACTGATTTGAGAGCATTCTATAATTAAAAGTTTAAAACCATTTGCAAAAATTGACGAGTCAAGTAGAATTTCTATATCCATTTTCTTGTCAGCAATGTTACTATCATTGACTACACAAAGCTATCCTTATATGAAGCGGGTTAAGATGCAACACAATGTGACCATATCAAAATGGTATTATGCAATCTTTAATTCAAATAAAAGCAATACTTCTCCATGATTTAGTCAGTCTAATTATGCCAAAAAGAGAATGCAAACATCATTCAATACCTACACTCAAACTTCATTAATATTTGTTCATCATTCTACAGTTATCACCACACACACACACACACAAAGAAAGAATCCCAAATTAAAGGCCATACAAACAACAAATATAAAAAAGAATGTCAGTGTATGAAAGAGTACCTGGTTTCCCACAAGAAGAACTGTTCGCTCTCTGCAGATGCTCTTCTCCTTCAAGACTGAGACAAGAACCCATTTTTCTATTCCCAGTTTCACCAGATTCGCATTTGGATTTTAATGGTTAAGAAAAAAAGACTAATAACCAAGATTGGATTTTTATCCAAAAAAATAAGATTGGATTTTTATGCAGTGGTTTGTTTCACTCCATTTCCCAAACAACGGTTACAATAATACAAAAATCCAAATGGCCAGGCGGCGGATGGGAAAATTCGCCAGAATCTGATCTGGGTCGCTGGGATATGCTCCGATTGAGGAATGTGATGATATGAAATGAAATCTGTCAAGATATGGTTCAAGGGTGAGTAAGACACACTGGGTTGTGATCGTAACGTTTTCTCTTTGCTTATAATGTCGAGGCAAATCAGTAGAATATAATTTAAAAATTTAGTAAATGTCGGTAAAAAATAATAAAAGAATTTGTTTTTTGAAACGATATTCAAATATGATTGGACTGGAAGAAAATTCCAAATAGAAAGAAGATGATTTGGCTCCACATTGCCCCAAACGACTTTACTGAAATATCCCTATTGCCGTTGCCGTTGCCATTGCCATTGCCACTGCCATTGCCATTGAAAACGACGCCTTTTCCAATTGCTTTTTTCTACGCGGTGGTTTGCGAATAGTTCGAATCACATTTTCGAATTAAATAGTTTTAACTTGCTATTTTTAATCATTTTTTTGATCTCGGATTTGGATCCACTTCATACATGTTCCTCAAACGAAAGCTGTATATTTGGGTCATGTATAATTTCGAATAACAAAATTAACTTTTTGCTATTTTTAATCATCTTTGTGAATATTTTCTTTTCTTCATTTTGGAACCACTTCATATATTATTTTCCTCAAACAAAAGAGGATGACGATGATGATGATGATGATGATGATCGTCTTTCAAGTAATTGATTAGGAAAATACACCGCTTGAATATGACAATATATCTTTGTGATAAGTTTATTTCAATAAATTATTAATACATTATTCAATTCTAATGAAATGGATTTGTGCCAATTTTGACCTCAATTAATTTCAGGAGATGATACTCGGTTGCCAACATGGAAGAAACGATGCCATTTCGCATTTGAGGTGAATATGTGCGTTTAGCCCATAACATGACTTTATAATAGTTTTAGCCTAATAAAAAAAATTAAAAGTAATATAAAGTATAATTTAATGATTATTGGGCTAATGCTCTCACAACCACACTTTCAAGCTAAATACATGTATACACCCTCAAACACGAAACGACATCGTTTTGTCTATACTAGCAACCCACATGTTATTTCGGTTATCAATTGTTCTTTGTAATGCTACAAATCACCTACAAATTAAAATTGATACAAATCTAATTGATTAAGCTTAAATAATTTATTAAACTAAGGCCATCACAAAATCTCAATATCAACTAGACATCATTTTGTCTATATTAGCAACCCACATATTATTTCGGTTATCAACTCTTCTTTGTAACGTTGTAAATCACTTATAAATTAAAATTGATACAAATCTAATTGATTAAGCTTAAATAATTTATTAAACTAAGGCCATCAAAAATCTCAATATCAACTGCACCAATGTATTTTCCCAAATAAATTGCGAGGCATTACATTTTTAAGATGCCGTAATCTTCTTTGTAAGTTGAAGGACTAAAGAAACTCCAACTACTAATTGCTAGATTAATACATTTGAAAGATGATGTAGGCAAACTAGTTGCTAGTCTGCATCCTTTTGATGTATTTATTGAATATTTGAACAAAGTAAAAATATTAAAAAGGAAGAAGGGTAAAAGTGGAATTTGGGCAACAGTAACTGAGTCAGTGAAGGCTGGGGCTTTGTTTGAATCGTAAGATCCAGAGTTGACTCGGTCGTCTACGCGCTTCCCATCTCCCCACCTGCACTATCCACGCTTCTTTTTATTATTCTCTTGACTTTGGACCATTTTACGATTCTACACGTAGATATATGCATATAAAAAAAATCAAATGAAAACTTTCTCCTACTAGAAGAATTAATCTAAATGATACTTAGTATTTCTTAAATTATGGGGTTTTCATGTTTATTGCTATTTATTCTTTTCCATCAAACAATCTCTCCAACTCTTGTTTGTTAAGAAACAAGCAATAATATTGTTTCTTATCAATCAATCTCTGTTCTACATCGTGGTGTTGACTTTTTTTTTTGGGGGGGCGGAGGGGTTGATTGCATTTAAAGTCGATTCATGAAATTTAAGTCAAATTGTAATATCCAATCTTTTAATTTGTTACAATTAGGATCACTCCTAACTTGTTTTGTCAAACTTTCAATCTTAAACAATTTTTGTTGTTTGAATCCTTAAATAGAGAAATCAAAGGTTAGACTTTGACGGGCTCGACGGTGGAATATTTTGGGATATGACTTGATATTCAATACTTACTAATCATGATGAATCTTGTCGGAGCACCAAAATATTCGATAATGACAACTAATACTTATAGATTTTGTGAAATTTGAAGTCGTTAGCAAGAGTTGAATATAAAGTCATATGTCAAAATGTTCTTCTCCTCAAACCTATCGAGCCCACCATTTGACTTCTCAAAAGGCTCAGACGATAAAAATTGTTTGAAATATAAAATGTGACAAATCGATCAAATTGTAATTGCAACGAATCAAAAGCTTTTACATTATTTTGCAAGATTTTAAAGTGACGTTTAATTATAAACTGGCCTAAAGTTCATATCTTTAAGTCCAATCAACCCTTTCATTTGATATTGTTATATTGTAGAATTTTATACTATGTGGTGAGAGATCATTCTCGCAATTTCTATTTGGGCCAGTCCATCTTGCAGGTGGGCTTGGAGGCGCAGATTAGTTTACAACTTCCTTTTTTAAGCACCACCCTCTCAGAATAAGCCATGGTTGATTTTTTGCTCTGCGTCAATTAGCCGATCATGTCATCCGATTTGTTGACTCTAATTCTGTCAATTTATTTAAAACTACCTCTACTTTGATCTCTGTATTTCCTTTTTCTTTTTTGAATCGGAGGAGAGAGACAGGGGATCGAACATTTCTTGCTCATCCTTACGTAGGCGATAAATACTTTTATCTTATTGCTAATTATAAATGTTTGAAAAAATATCATTTATCACCATAACATATATGTATTAATAATTGCAAATTCACTATAACGTATGCATTTTTTCCATGTTAATGTCTCGATGACCGAAATCCGGTCAAATATGCTTAGTTGGCACGCTAGAATTCTACACAGAGAACTGATAAACGCACTTTTTACTAGTTTAAGAATGATATATTTGGATGAATTTAGATCAGTTTAAGTGTCTTTATATAGTTGATGTTATGCTTTTAGCCATTTTGAGAAGATACTGCTCTTGAGGTTCCTTTTTGGTGTTTTGTAGGCGTTTCAGGTGATAATCGATGCACAAGGCAAAGAAGTAACCAAAGATGAAAAGGAACTGGAGGCTAGCGGCCGTTAGCCCGATCGCGAGCTCGCGCGAAGAAGAACTATTTAAAAAAGATGTTAAATAGGATGAAATCGATATGACAAGTATGGATGCGAAAAGTTTACAATGTTAAAGAGCATCTCGATAGGAGTTCATAGGCGCAAACGGATCGCAATTCAGATTTCGGACGCGAGAGAACGGAGAGAAACAACGAAGTCACGCACAAGCTAGCAACCACCCTAGCGGTCGCTAGCCTGGTCGCAATTCCTCCCAAAAGTCTCTGTATTGAAGCTAGCGACCACTAGTGGTCGCGAGCCTGCCGCGAGCTCCTCCAGAAAAGTCTTTGTCTCACAGCTAGTGACCGACCTAGCGACCGCTAGGCGCTGCAGCCTGAAGCGAATTAGGGCTTCAGCCCATTAACTATATATACCCCAAACCATCCTTTATCGTCGGGATCTCATTCCAACATAGTGTTTAGCTTGTTTTTCATTCTTGTTCTTCAATTCTTGTTCTAGCTTTAGATTTTAGCCTTCCAGACTTTAGATTTCTGCACATTTCAGATTTATTTACAGATTCGAGTTGTTACATTCTTCATCGTGGATTCCTACGGTTCTATCTTTTCAATTCAGTTTATGTTTCATTTATTTAATTCTTGCTTTGGTATTTTAATTATGCGTAGCTAAATTCCGTATTGATCCTAAGGTTTGTATGTCTGACTAGATTTCTATGATTTATCTGTTGATACTGCTTTACCTTCCAGTCAATGATTTGTGATTCATGGAGCTTAATTTTATGTATTAATTTTGATCAACTTTAATGCATATCTAGTTGTCAATTGAATACTTAACAGTTTTGATTGTCAATTGATCTTGAATGTATAATACGGGTAAGCCTTGAGTCGTAACTGAGATAGGAACATCTGTAGGAAGCATATTCTTTGTAAGCTTTTTGGAGTTGCTAATTTTCACCTTGAGACGTAACAGTAATTGGTAAATTAGTAATCTACAACCACAATTGTTATAATTGAAATTGATGGTTACTTATGTGATCTTTCATCGTGACTGGATTAAATTGGTTAACAGATTAATAGGTTGATTGTGTGAATCTGGTTAGATTAAATACATCACTAGGATCAGTCTTTCATATCTGTGTCTAGTTTTATAATCATCTCTCTTGATATCTATAGCCTGGATAATAAGTAAAGATTATGTGTTAATTATTCATTGTGTTTTCGAATATCAGTCTCTGTGGATACGATATAATACTTGTTGTTGTTACTATCATTATTTTGGTAGAAATTATAACGATCAAGAACCTCGTTGCCTCTCCACTCCCCTTCACAATTTAAGATGCACCTCATTCTTCACTCTTTCACTCTCTTACTATCTGCGCTCCTTTTCAACTCCCATTGCTTTCCCTCCACCCCCTCCGTCGCCTCAAATTTCGGCTGTTAAACTGTATATACTCTCTCTCTCTCTCATGACCACCACTGCCATCAACACCGTTCTCTTCGAGGAATGCCAGATCTGCAGCGCCTACTCCAAAATCCGCTGCGTCGAGGACTTTTTGTGTGAGGTTCACCATCAGCAGCGTCGGGATATTCCTGTCAATGCTTATAAGCAACATTGTTGGCGTGGGAGACCTCCCCGACGTGAAAATCAAGGGGTCGCGGAAGGGGTGGCTGTCGCTTGGGCGGAATTAGAGCCAAAATTGGCATATCAATGCAGATTTGGAGAGACAGAGAGAGAGGTGGGTTTCGGTAGTGGTTGGAGGTTTTGGTGGATTATATATATATATATATATATATATTGAGTTAGGTTCAAATGGAACCACTTTTATCTTAAAAACTAAGAACCAAATGGATTTGCTATGAAAGTTGATGAATCCATTGAGAAAGTTACTGAATACCACAATTCAAAATTTTTCACCCGGTTCGAATCGCATGAGAAGCGAATTTTTTTATTTTTTGGATTCAGTAACTTTCTCATCGGATTCATCAATTTTCACAATGAATTCATCATTTTTGGTTCTCACGATAAAATTTAACCTTTTAGTTAAATAATTAACGATATAATAACGTTATTCAATAAAGTGATTTCAATTATGAAATCTTTTCTCACAATCGAGATATTCAGATAAAAGTAATACGCTTTTTCACGTATTAGTGTATTTAATCTAACGATTTCAGACGTTAATTTCGAAAGTCAACCATTTTGACTTTTCTTAATAAATTTTCAATAAAACATATTTTAATCAATATAAATCGATTTTCAATCGATTTCTTTTCATAAAGCTTTAATCTTCGATTTTCACGTGAATCGATAAACTTAATTAATATTTTCTTTCAATATTAATCTTTAACGCATTAAGCATTATTTACGCTTCTAACGTTATTTAATATAACGTTTCGTCAGAAACATAATATTCTATGTTTAATAATTCTCGAAATTTTTAATATGTCTAAATTAATTTCTAGACATATAATATATTATTTTCGATTAAAAGGATTTAAAATTCCTTATTCTCATTTATATAGCTCACGGCTATAACACATAAATTCTCAAACTTTGTTCCAAAATTCTAAATTCATATAGTGTATTATTTTACACTATGATCATTAATATGCATTGATATCACTATAGAAAATTTCAACACCACCTATACCCATACCATAGGTCACGACTATTCTTAAAATTTCTCAAATAAATTCTAAAATCCTAATTAAATTATACATGGCCCCAACATTAATCTATAACATAATTATAATCTAAAGTTTAACATATGAAATTTCTACATTAAAGTATAATGTTCATGGTTTCGGTTTTCATCAACTATATACTAAACATTTTTATTAAATTTAATTTAATCACACTATACTCATATACTATAGTATAGTACTAATATATCATAATATCAAATAATAACACAATATAAACCCTAGATCTTAACCTCCTAGGTCTCGCTATTTTGAATAAAATAGCTATATATGTCCAAAATTCTAATAAATTTCAACATCACCTAATTAATACCCTAGATCAACAATATGCTATAATATCATTCAAATAAAATTTATACATCAAAGGTACCAACATAGCTATTTTCGGCTATTTTGAAAATTATAGCAAATGGTTTCCAAAAATTTCCAAATAATCATCATGCATTCCTACAACATCATATATCACTAATCCATCATCCAAAATTACTCCAAGCATTTTCGATCATCAAAAAAAAAAAAAAATCACACAACATGCTTAGCTCTAGATACAAATCATTAATATCAACTCCTAAGCATATGTAACATATTCACTAAGCATATGGGCATACTAGCATAATTTTTCATAATTAAAACATGCTAAAAAAAAATAATTTGAGCCATTGGATTATTAAAAAGCTTAGGTATAATCGCTCGTTCGATATCTAACCTCGTTAACGGTATCGATTTGGTGTAGGATGATTAATGTTCAAGCTTTTTGGAAGAGAATGGAAGATGAATACTTGGGTTTTTGGAGGAGCTCTCGGCTCTATGTGTGTGTTTGGAAGAGAATGAAAAATGATTTTTGGTTTTCAAGACTTATCACTTAATATACAACAATTGAATTATTTTACACATTTTTAAATCTCCCTCTCTCAGTCATAACTAAAGGAGGAAGACAAAAATTTATTTTGGAGATAGTCAACATGCATAGGTCATCAATTAAAATATCTCTTACATGCATTAAGTGTATGAATAAAGTTTTTTTGAAGGAAACAAAATATTTTTGATTCAACTAGCTACTGCCGTCGACAATGAAGAGAAGAGAAGGAAAAATTTTCAGATTTTTAAAGTTGTAACATGCATGTAATATATTACACTCTATCCCAAATATTTGTAATACATCATCAAGCTTTCCAAGTCAATTAAATCGGCTCTCTCTCACAAATTAATCCCACTTGCATGAATTAATACACAACATAGTATTTAGTACTCAAAAATGGCGTGAACTAGCTTATTTAGTACAAAGCTCACGCTTTTCCATTCTACATGTGATATATAATTTATTTTCATGCTAATTATACATATATATCATAATATATTTTTAGATGATAAATTATATCATAGGAAAAATTATTGGTTTCATTTCATGCAAGAAAACCCTAATTTTCTAATTAGGGTTTTCAAAATTAATGCATTGTCCAATAATTAATCCTTAATGTTCTAGAATTATTTTAATGCTAAATAATACTCTAATTACATAAAATAATCATAGGAATTTAAATACTATAATTCCTTGATCATTAGACTTGATTCTCAAGTCACCTCTAAACGTTATCGTTAAAATACGTTACACATATATATATATATATATATATATATGGGGTTGGATCGATAGAACTCAACTTTGAAATTGAGAACCATGCATGTCGTTGAACATAATCAAAAAGCGGTATAAAGTTGTGCATACAAAATCTTTCTAAAATTGTTGCACAACAAAATAATTTTAGAAAGTTTTCGTTATGCACAACTTTATACCGTTTTGTGCATCATCTTCAACGTCTTATGCATGGTTCGCAGAGTTCGCTAAAAGATGTGGTTCTCATTGATCCACTCTATATATATATATATATATATATATATATATATATATATGGTTGAGTTTTCATAGTACCCGGTCTCAAATAGTATATAGTACCAAATCTAGACCACACATTTTAAACATGTGGCCGCACCACAAGTTGACACATGGCAGCTCATTTTTTTTAAAAATTTTGCAAGAGACAAAATGGGAATAAAGTAAATCAGCTCTCTTCTTCTTCTTCTTCTTCTTCTTCTTCTTCTTCTTCTTCTCTTCTTCTTCTTCTTCTTCTTCTCCTATCTTCTTTTTCTTCCATTTTTTTATAATGGCGGCAGCGTATAATAGCAATAATACATACGAACAACAAGAAACAACAGATTTTGAAAGGAAAAAAAAGAAGAAAAAATTTTGAGAACAAAATTGATAGATTTTGAGAAAAAATAGAAGATGAATTTAGTAGAGGATTAGAGAATCGAGAGAGATGGTGGCTATGTCAGTGGTTCATGATGAAATTTGTCGATTAATTGGGTAAAGAGACGATGGAATTGACAGAGAATGATGGATGTGAGATTTTCTATCGAAAAACATAAAACTGCATTTAACAAAACATAAAACTGCATGTTGGCACGAAACAAAAACATGCATTTAACAAATACATTTATGTATTTAATAAAACTTGTTCATGCATGCATTGTTGGCCAACGAGCGCACGAGCATGCGCCGGGGTGACGCACGAGCACAGGGCAAGCGCTGGGCGCTCGCTTTCAACCACATGCATTATTGTGTTCAACTGTATGCATTTTATGTTCATTTAAATGCATTATTCAATTCAACTAAATGCATTGTTTAATTTTCTCAATCACATAAAAAATCAAATTATTAATTTACCCTTACTGTAGCGAAATCGACGAAATTAAGTTTAAAAAATCCGAAAAAACATTCTACCTCAGGCTAAGGTACTATTTGATCCTTCACATATATATATATATATATATATATATATATATATATATAGGGGGATCAAATAGTACCCGAGCTGGTAGGTATATGTAATACTCAATCTCATCCATTCATCTCATTAATCCTACGGTGGAGATTTTTTCATATTTTTTAAGCTTGTTTTCATTAATTTCGCTAAAGTAAGGGTAGATTAGTAATTTGATTTGTTATGTGATTTCAAAAACAAAGCATGCATAGAGTTGAACTCAACTATGCATTTAAATCAACACAAAAATGCATTCACTTGAACACAAAAATGCATACGAGTTTCGAATTTAATTCATGCTGAAAACACATTCTCAGCGCTCGCTTGCTTGCACCCAGCGCCGGTTAGATACGATGCAGTTTTATGTTCAAGTGAATGCAGTGTTATGTTATTTCATATGCATTTTTTCTGTTTTGTTGTGGCTCTTCCCAAACCCAGCGTCCATACCCAACGCTGGCGTGCATCCAGTGCCCCTACCCAGTGTCGGAGCCCACCCAGCGTCCCTACCCAACGTCGGCGCACACCCAACGCCGGTTGTGTGCGATGCATTGTTATGTTATTTTAAATGCATTGTTATGTTATTCTGTATGCATTATCTGTGTTTTTGTTGTGCCTCTCCCCAAACTCGGTACCATGAGACCCCAACGTCATGGACTCCTACCCACCCAAGGCGGGTTGTCCATGAGCGAAAATGGGTTGTACGTGTCAAATTTTGGTGCGTCCCACGTGTTCAAAATCTATGGTCTAGATTGAGTACTACATACTATCACGGGGACGGGTACTACGAGAACCCAACCTTATATATATATATATATATATATATATATATATATATATATATATATATCGGTGAGAACTCATATATTTTGAGAACTTGAAAACTATCCACAGACGTATAAAGTTGATGAACAAAATCTATAAAGTTGTGCACATCAAAAACATTCTTAAATTGTTGCACAACAAAAAAAAATTTGAAAATTTTCGTTGTGCACAACTTTGTACCGTTCTGTGCATCATAGTTCGCAAAGTTTTCAAAAAAGATATAGTTCTCATTTGATCCATTCCATAAATATATGTATATTAAATCTAGGTGAAAATTTTAATTTTATTTAATTCATTTAAAAAAGATAAAACGATGTTGTTTTGTTTGTTTAGGTGTACTTTTTAAACTTAATTTAAATAATCCATGTAGGATTTCAACATGCCAGCTAAGCAATTATTTGGCCTAATTCTAGTCATCGAGACATTAACATGAAAAAAAAGGTGCATACGTTGGGAGGATAAATGATATTTTTCATAAACTTTTGAGAATCAAATACCTCTTGCTCACCATTCCATAAACAATGTCGTTAATTGTTAATGCTTTTTTTTTTGCAATGTTAGATAGGATTTGCATAAGGAAAAATTTACATTCTATAGTTAATTTATCTTTCAATTTAGACGATCGAATGCAACTATCAACAACTGTGAGTGTTTGTGATTATAAATATTGATAATGCTGGCATCTGTTGCTGATACTGATATCTGGTTGAAGGGAGCTGATGCTAGCACTGAAAGCAGCTGATACTCTAGCTCATAGGAGTTGATTGCAGTGTAGTGACGTATGTCAATACACGTGGATTAATCATAGACATTCTTTATCATCGCCTTAATTTCTACAGTGATGATTGTGGAATCTAGTTAGTTAAATAGACTAGTAGATATATGATTTAGAAAAACACTCACTGATAACAGACCGAGAATAATTCTTTCACCTTTGTGACAGTTATTAGAGAGAAGTTAAGATATATATATATATATATATATATATATATATATATATATATATATATATATATATATATATATATGTGTATTGTATACCTTTCTGGTTTTTGATCGATTCTGGTTATCTTCGACGATCTAATAAACTTTCAGCTCACCCTCCGTGGATGTATCATTTGATCGAACCGCATAAATTCTTTGTGTCGTCTCTTTCTTGGTTGGAGCGAAGTTATTTCTTAATTATGTCATTATTCTCAACAATTGGCGCCGTCTGCGGGAATAGATTTCACGAGTCTTCGAAAATCTTTGAAACGGAGAGGTTCATTAGCAAGAATGATTTCGGTCTTTGGATCAAGATGAAAGCTCTACTAGTACAACAAGGATTGACACATGAGCTCAAGGGAGATAAAGGCTTCGCATCGACCGTTCTAGAAGAGAAGAATGAGGATATCATGGAGAAGACGCGCATTGCAATTATACTGTATCTAAGTGACAAAGTAATAAGGGAGGTTTCAAAGAAAACCACTTCAACGGGTGTATGGATGAAGCTGGGGCATCTGTACATGGTAAAATCTTTTGCTTTGCCAACAGATTGTTCATGAAGTAGCGGTTATAGGAGAACAGTTGGAAAATTTTGAAAAATCTTTGGATGATTTGGAGAATATAGATGTGAAACTTGAAGATGAAGATAAAACTATCATTCTCCTAAATGCTCTACCTAAATCTTTTGAAAACTTAAAAGATGCCATGCTATTTGGAAGAGAGAATACAATATCTCCGGAGGAAGTAGAATCTGCGTTCAACGAAAATGAGTTGTCGAAACTTAATGAAGCAAGACTAGAAACATTTGTTGAAGGCTTAAATATTAATAATTTCAAGATTGAAAAAAGAAAGAAGAATGATCCATCCATTTGAGTCTTTCATAATTAATTTGAGTCTTATAAATTTCAGTTCATCCATTTATGAGTAGTTTAATAGTTAATTGTATTGATTTAGTTATGTAAATATCCGCTGCATTATCATACCAGTGGCGATCCGTTTAATCCGCACTTCCTCGAGAAGTCGGGTCATCACAGAGTGGTATCAGAGCATTTGTTCGCTATTTCAATAGTGTCAAATGACATAATTGATGGGCCAGGTGTGTCCTTATTATATTGGAAAAAGAATGAATATGGCTTAATATTAAACTGAGTTTTGTAGTCAAAATGTCATATGTTCGAAATATGGGTTTTTATGGTCAAAATATCATATTTTTGAATTTCAAGTATGATTTATCTATCATGTGTAGTTTGCAAGTTATTGTACAGGAATATAGAATTTACCTAATGCAATTGAAAATATCGGTTGTGGGTTACACATAAATTAAAAGGAAACTACATGGATAATGGATTCAGGTGTAGTTTCCATATGTGTCCTTATAAGAAGTGGTTTGTAGATTTGAATCAATAAGAACTTGGTTCAGTTTTACTGGAAAACAACCAGGTAAGCAAGGTGAAAGGGATAGACATTGTTAAATTGAGATTGCATGATAATCTATACAAATTCTTTCTGAAGTCAGATACATCCCACAATTAAAAAGAAACTTAATATCTCTTAGTATGCTAGAGGTTAAAGGATACAATTTTCACTCAAAACATGATACATACATGTGTTAAAGAATTTTGTTGTTGTTTTAAAAGGAGTGAGGAGAAATAGTTTATATAATCTTGTTGCTGAAATCGTGATTGGAAATTTTGAAGTTTTAACAAAGATGATGCTCTTCTTTGGCACAAGAGATTAGGCCATGTTGGTGAGAAGGGTCTAGTAGAACTTGTTAAGCAAGGAGTTCTTGAAAATGTAGGTGATGTGAGGATTAAAAACTATGAGCAATGTATTCTTAGAAAGAGTAAGATTTTTTTTAATGTAGGAAAACACACATCAAAGGCACATCTGGACTATGCACATTCAGATCTATGGGGGCCATCAAAGACTGAAACATAGGTGGATGAAGATATTTCTTATCCATTATTGATGACTATTCAAGGAAGTTGTAGGTCTACATTCTGAAGAACAACAATGATGCCTTTGATAGATTTAAGGATTGGTGGAGTGAGGTGGATTTAGAAAATGGCTTGACTCTGAAATGCTTAAGGACAAACAACGACTAAGAATTTTTCTTGGAGAGTTTTCAAAGGTACTGCAGAGAGAAATGGATTAAAAGATAGAATTGTCCCAAAAACACCTCATCAAAATTGTGTTGTTGAAAGGATGAATGAAACCATACTTGAAAGAGTGAGGTGCATGTTGTTTAAGTCAGGTTTACCAAAGAAATTTCGGGGAGAAGCTACCACCACCGCAGCTTATTTGATTAACAAATGCCCTTCAACTGCTGTAGCATTTAAGGCGCCAAATGAAAGATGGTATAAGTCAGTAAGTAGTTACTTTCATATAAAGGTGTTTGGATGCAAGGCCTATGCTCACATCAAACAAGATAAACTGGAACTAAAGGCTCTAAGGTATGTGATGCTTGAATATCAGAAATGAGTGAAGGGTTACAGATTTTGGTGTATGGAATCGAGTAACAATAAAATTATTATCAGTAGAGATGTAGTATTTGATGAAAAGAATATGCCATTCCTCCATGGTTCAAATAATTTGGACATTTCACAGAGAAAGTTATCTGATGATGCCAAAATCAAGATGGAGCATGTTGAAGATATTCAAGATAATGAATCTTAAGTTACTCAAGATTTAGAGGCAATTGCTGATGATGATCTAAGAGATTACCAGTTGGCAAGGGATAGAAAACGACGAGCCATAAAACCACCCACAAGATTTGATGGAGCTGATATGATTCACTATACTTTGTGTATAGCTGATGAGGTTGAATACCATGAACCGAAGAACTATTCTGAAGCAGTGAACAATTCATAGAAGAATGAACGAATGTTAGATATGAGAGAAGAGCTAGATTCACTTAACAAAAATGGAACATGGATTATGATTGAGAATCCAGTTCATCAGAAACTTGTGAGTTACAAATGGATATTCAAGAAAAAGATAGAAGTAACAGAAAAAAAGAAAACACATCAGATTCAAGGCTAGACTGGTAGCAAGAGGATTTACTCAAAGAGATGGAATAGACTTCAATAAAGTATTCTCACCAGTGGCAATGCCGTACCTTGAGCATAGGGCACTTAGCCTTCCAATGCCCAGTCTTACCGCACTTGAAGCACTTGTCCTTCTCATTTGGCTTTTCCAAACCGCTAGTAGAGTCATTTGCATTGCTCTCACTGGTTTCTTTAGCCTTAGCATCTCTTGAATCCCGTTTTCCCTTTTCATCTTTCGATAAAGCAATGGTATTCCTTGAGATGTGTACTAAAGACTGTGCATCTTTGCCCATCTTGCCTTCCGTCGTTACCAGATCCTTTTGAAATGAATCTAGAGAACGACTCTTATCAATAGGATCACTTTATCATAGAAGTCATCAAAGGAATTGGGTAAAGTATTGAGGATAATATCGATCTTAACCTTGTCATCAATATATCCTCCAACCAATTTGAACTCTCCAAAGAGATTGATTACATACTCTACATGGTCATTCACTGAATTGTAGGGAAATCTGATTTTTAACCCTCTCCCGAGGATCTATCTTGGACTTTTAATTCACCATACATTGATTATATACCTAGCATGCACTTGTATAATTAATTGTAACACGTTGGTGTTTTCTCGTATTTACCTGCGAATTTGTCGGACAAAAGTAGGATCAAGACTCGTAATTTGATCTTCTGGACTGTATCCCGTTTGCGAAAACTCCAATGTTGAGTGAGAGCAATCTATATGAAGGAAAATCTGATTTTAACCATCTCCCGAGGATCTATCTTGGATGTTTAATTCACCATACATTGATTATATACCTAGCATGCACCTATATAATTAATTGCAACACGTTGGTGTTTTCTTATGTTTACCTGTGAATTTGTCTGACAAAGGAGGATCAAGACTCGTGCTTTGACCTTCTGGACTGTATCCCATTTACCAAAACTCCAATGCTGAGTGAGAGCAATCTATAGAGAATACTGCAAATTTCACCATCTTCCACACTATCAAAATTTTCAAGAATCTCAATAATAGGAATAGTCACCTTCTGATTTTCTCTCACCTTGTATTTATAATGCAACCCTAGAAACCTATTAAGATAGGATCTCTGCATATCTAGTAAATACAATCATATCTTTTCAGATATAGAGAATCAGAACAGAGTCCCAGTGAGACTCTATCATGGTGGATGAAATTCCTCAGTTCTAGGCCTTGATGGGCCAGCCCAGGGATCAAATGCAAGGAATAAAGATGAGTCTCAAATAAATTAATTATCTTATGTTCAGCCCAGAACATAAATTAATTCATAAATATTTATGCATGCCACTAGAGAATAAATGATGACTTACCCCTTTATTTTTGAAGTTGAGTCGGGCTTGCACTTAGACTTCACGAATCCTTGTATTTAAGATATCGCACGTCCATTAATTATTTATAGCGTTCTCACTGCTTAAAATAATTAATCTCTTTAATTCCTTAAGTAGTACCACTCAAACTTATTTTTGTACTTGAGATAACTCAACATGCAGGGTTTAGTACGATAAACCTTTTGAGCACCTTAAGGGGACGTCATCATCCTAAATGGATACGGTGACTCGATACAGGTAACTAACCTGACATACAAGCACTGCCACCACCCAAGATGCGGAGAATATTGGGTTATCTCATTTAACCCTCACCCATAACAAGTCAAAGTGATGGTCAGCAACTCATACTCACCTAAAACATTATCGAGGTTTAGATCAACGTAAAGTCACCGAGATCTAGGTTTTTCACGATAGTCAGATAGAAGAACTCATATCACGGTGATCCATCAATACGTCAGACACGTACCAGTATAGACAAGCAATCAAGTCAAGTCACTTCTCATGTTATTATGATATTTAAGACCTCACAGTATATTAAGGTCTCATTTTATTATTATATTTAAGACCTCACAGTTTATTAAGGTCTCATATTATTATTATATTTAAGACCTCACAGTATATTAAGGTCTCATGTTATTATTATATTTAAGACCTCACAATATATTAAGGTATCACGTTATTATTATATTTAAGACCTCACTGTATATTAAGGTCTCATGTTATTATTATATTTAAGACCTCACATAATATTAAGGTCTCATGTTATTATTATATTTAAGACCTCACACTATATTAAGGTCTCATGTTATTATTATATTTAAGACCTCACAGAATATTAAGGTCTCATGTTTTATTATATTTAAGACCTCACAGTATATTAAAGTCTCATGTTATTATTATATTTAAGACCTCACAGTATATTAAGGTCTCATAGTTATATATATATTTTTCATGATATTAAATTCTATTTATGTGACAATATGAAAGATTAACATGTATTATATATGTGGATAATTGCATTGTTCCTCACTGAGTATATTTATGATATGCTCACCCTTATCTACTTTCAGTTTTGCAGTTGAGGAATCGAAACAGCTATGGAAGTCGAGAATGACTAATACAAGAAAAAGTCATTTAGTTATTTTAATTCAAATTATGAGATTTTCGATATTGATTAAAATCATAAGTTTAGTTTTCTTTAATTATGTAATAACCCAAATAATTTAAAACTTTTATTAGTGATGCTTAAACCAATTATTTGTGGTGCTTAGACCTTAATTATGTTTAAGGTAACCAACGAAACGAATTAGAATCGATTCGGAGATCGAAAACTAGAGAAATAAAAAACTAGTGACTAGTCCTACCGGAATAGGGTTTTATGAATAGCCTAAACATAGAATGAAAGATCTAGAATGAATCTCAAAAAAAAGGATTTCATTTTAGAATCCTCTCACGAAAACATGTGAGAAGCCAAAGAATGAGAATTTTCGGGCATGGAACAACTTCCATCCCGTGCTATTCATGAAAATTAATGATAACAATCAAAATCAAGGAGTAATATATTATTATGAATTTAGAATTCATAAGAATCAATTTCTGAAAGAAATTCCTGAAGAACTTAACCGAACGCCGGGAAAATATATCGAAAAAACCCTAAACTGATCCGAACGACCCGAAACTCGAACCAAGGTTAAAATCAATAAGAAATTATTTATAAGATTCAAATTAATTATGAAAGCTCAAGAATTCAATAGAATTTTCGAATGAACATAATTTAATCGTTGGACGTTGTTTTCCGCGATAATTCAAAATTGACTTACCGGATCAATTCCAAACTTCATGAAATTATTATAAACTATGAAATAAGTCCTTTTAAGGCTATTTAAGAAAATAAAACCTTAAGGTGCCAAGAAATCAATCGAAAGCGCGATAAAACATAAAGAACTGATATTAATATACCAAATCGGGTAATTTGACTAGTCTTCTCCCAACCACCACAATGGACCACTAATATAGGCTCCCAATAGCTCATTTTTCAGCTGAATACAGTAGCCAAAACCGAGCCATTCCTCTCTCTCTTTTGGAACATATTTTCTCTTGTTCTTCAAATTTCTTCACATTTTCCAAGCCTCAAATCCTCCACTCCAACCCTCCAATAATTTTTCTAAGACTATACAAATGTAGCATTCATTATTCTCTTCATTGTTAATGGAGTAGATTTTTTTTTAGATTTTTTGAAATTATTTCATGAAGAACCCTAGTTTTGTTCTTCATTTTCTTCATAATTTGAGCCACCAAATGCTCTCAAGCCATGAATGAAATATGCTTATAAATGTGTTCTAAGGTTGTGTTTAAAGTTTGAGAATTTTTGGAGCATGTTTAATATTTTTTAATTTTTGTTATAATTCTTTTTATAGAAGATAAAGCATGCTTTTATGAATATTATTTCATATTGTTGCTTGTTGATGTATTAGGAGTATGTAGAATAAATATGGGAATTTTGGAATTTTCTTGTATTTATTTTGATTTTATTTGTTGTAAAATAGTTGAGGTATAATGTTTAATATATGATATGAACATCATATATTAATCTTGAAATTATTGAAACACTACTCCTATTTTTAACAAATGGTTAGAATTTATTTAAGTATTTTTAAGCCATTGTTTGATTTTATTTGTTGAGAAATAGTTGAGATATAGTGTTTAATATATGATATGAACATCATATATTAATCTTTAAATTTTTGAAACACTTCTCCTATTTAAATGTTAATACCTAAAACTATATATATATATATATATATTTTAGATTTTATTTGATTTTTATTTGTTGAAAATAATATGATATGTGATGTTTAGAAATAATATGAACCTTATGTTTTGTTGAGAATTACTGAACACATATATAATATATGTGTAAGGACAAAAAAATTCCAAGCATCTAGTTCATATTATAAATATTTAGTTGATGATTAAAGTTAATATTCCATGTTTATTGCATAGTATAAACATAGTGTGAAGTGAATGAAATTTATTGAATATATATGTATATATATTAAAATTTCCAAAAATATATATGTAGTAAAAAGCATGTGTTTTAATTTTAATGTATGATGTGAAATGATATTTCATGTTTAGTATATGATATAAGTATGATATGATTTTTGTGGAATTTATTGAACACCAATGTTCAATAAATCATAATACCGAAAATAATAGTTTATATTAACTCATGATTAAATTTTTATTTGATGGTATTGAGTTGATAATTAAATTCTATGGTATGATATGAGTATATCATGGTTTTAGTGGAATTTATTGGATACAATGCTAATTATTGCTAATTATCGAAAACGTAGCAAACTGGTTAAGTATGAGTTTAATTTTAATGGTAAATGATGCTATGATAGTTAAACTATAAGCTTGGAATGAATGGTTGTGATGGTGATGAATGAATGGAACACTTATGCACACATACACAATGGTTTTGCATTATGTTAGAAATTAAGATTTTCTAATGTTTTAGTATAGTTTATGTCGTGTATGGTATTGTATGGTGTTGAATGGTTATGTTTATGTTGTGCCGACAAACAAAACCCCAAATGTAAACAACATAGTACATTATGTACGAGAATTCAAAAGAAATTGACAAATTTCGATAACTTAAGAATGAATTAATGAGAATCGAAGTTGGATACAAATTAGGGTTTTCTATTAATAATAGGATACTCAAATGTGAGTTTCTAAGTTAAAGAAACCAAAAGCCGAGTTACAACGTTAATACTCAACAACGACAACCTAATACAATATTAGATTGAGCGTTGAGACAACTCGACAACGAATAGCGATTTTACAACTTATATAATCTCCGACGAGTTAAGAGGAACAAACAATGTCGTAAAGTGTAAGCAAAGATTCGAACATAAGATGTCGATTCTTATGTCTCAAATGTCGAGTTAATATTTCCGAAGAACTTCATCTATTCCTAAGTACTTACTTACATGATAGTATATGATCACTTGAACCATAAGTAAAAGCTCCCCTTTATTCGTCGTGTTAATACGACAAGCCGTCAAGCATAACCTATTAGGACGTAACTATAATTGTTAAGTCTAGTTATTGGCTTGAGAATATCCTAATTTACCAATCATAACTTGAATATTAACAATCTATAACGTAATAACGATTAGAAGAAAACTAAGGTTAGAGTCGAGGCTAGACTCGAAGTATATGACTCATAAGTTGAGGTTCGCCTATGAAAGATGAAGGAATATAGTTTGGGAATTGAGAATGTATGATAATAGAAACTTATCTTAAAACCATCATACGAAATCACAATGAAACCCTAATTGAGAACTTTAAGTCGTAATTTATAAACGACCATCGACCAATAGAAGGAATCTAAGAAAAATTATTTTCTTATGAAGGTCTTATTCATACGTAGTTGCCGAGGAAGGACAACCACACCCTGCCCCGCTTAGAACTTATAGCTTCGGACTAACAGGTGGGCTCTCTTGAAACAAAATGTTATGCATACCTCAAAACATGATTTACAAAAGCTTTATGAAATATTATTGCATGAACTGTTATTGACTGCCAAATGTTTATGTTTTGTTGTGATCCTATCTGAGGTTGGTATATCCAACGTGGTATGAGAATGTGTTGGTTCACCAACGTTAAAAAAGGGTAACGATCGGATTCGACTTAGTTAAGGACTAACTCGGATTGTGTACATGTGTGACTGTGTGTTAAGGTTAGCTACCTCGACCGGTCATGGCGACTATGTGTAGGTGGCCACCTCCTTTGTGCGCGATTGAATGAATGAATGAATGATCAGATATGGAACAACATGGATGAAATAGTCCGGCCGGACACTTTTGGAAAATGATAAAATGTTTGATAGGCGTGAGTCTCTTAACTAAAATCCTCATGCGCTATTGTGGGTAGTTCAATAACTTTACAAAGAAAATGTTTGTAACAGCCCGCCAACCCAAAGTACGGATTAGCAGGGACTGTTAATTTAAACGAGATTAAGTAACGAATAATGATATAGAACACTGAATGGTGTGACATATATCGGGAATATTTCTAGAACTTCATGAGTTTAGGGTTTAACAAAACATAACATACATAAGACTTCATAATCTAGCAGCGGAAAACATGTGAAGTACACATGTGACGATGTGTATTCAAGGTTCTACTATTAGCAACAAATGACCTGACTTCTCAACACTGCTCCATCCCATCAATCAGCTCAACCTGCACATTTAAAAACAAACATGCAGGGCTGAGTACAAATAATGCACTCAGTGGGCTCATTACCAAAAACATTTTATCAACTTTAAATTACACCGCCTCTTCTGGGTAAGACACAAGGGTTTTGTTGAAAAGGCCTTGCGCTTACTAAAACATTTTCTCATTTCTCAAAACATCGCTTGGCCAAGCATTTTCTCTTTGTGTGTATGATCCATATCACATCTTATAAACTCATCTCATATAACATTCTCTTTAAACGCCGTAAAAGGAGGCCTCCTTCTACATCGCTGGGACCGGCCGAGAATTATCCTTTCAGCACACAGTCCACCTTAGTGCGCATTAATCCAGGCTAGGAATTAGATTAGGAATTCATCCCTCTAGCACAGGACCCGAATTCGACCTCCAGGCTAGGAATTAGTCCAGGAATTCATCCCTCTAGCACAGGATCCGAATTCGTTTTCTAAGTTGGGAGCGACCCAACAACTTTTCAATATCAATCTTTGTTGACGAATCAACAACTTTCATTATCAATCAGATAGGATCCATACACAAAAACATAAACACTTTGGGCAGATAATCATCTCATCATCATTTCTCAACAGAAGTACTGTAAATAAATACTTTTCATTTTGTAGAAAGCATAATAAATAAAATAGTTTTCGAGTAAAGCCCACCTGGTACGTAGCTTTTCAACACAGTTCCTTTCTAACGTCAACGATCACGTCGCGTTTCCTCTCTACGTAAAAAATTAATTTAATACGCTGGTCACGTTTTTCTAAAACGTCCAAGTCTAATAAGATTCAGGGATCTTTCTAATACGTCTTACATGTCTTAGCGTGTCTAATCATCGTAAACTGTATTCCTCCTAGACGTATACATCACTTTGATCACGTACTAACGTATTTCATACGTTTTGACTTTAGTCAACATCTTTGACTTATATATATATATATACATATATCGAATTATTCATATGTTTATCAATAAATTTTCATATAAATCGATTCTCAATCGATTTTCAATCCTACTATCATAAGTCTCGATTTTTCACGTTTTCCAATAATACTGCTTAATAATACACATAAATATGATTCAATTCACCAATAGCACTTTATTTTCGACCTTACGTCACTTAGTAACATATTCTGACGTAAACATAACATTTCTTATTCTAAAAATCACATAAAATCATAGTATGTCTAAAACATTATTTTAGAACATATTATGTGATTATACCTTATAAAATAAATTTATAACATAAAAACCCATAATATAAAGTTTTCGTTACTTATGGAATATTATTCTATACTTGTACATAAATTCTCATAAATTCACATAACACTTTATCTTATCTTAGGATCAATAATATGTAATTATATTGATTATAGAAAAATTATACACCATTTAATTTTACTCTATAATTTTCGGAAATTTTGAAAAACATTTCAAACATTTTTCAAAAATTCTAATTAAATCACATAACACGTAATCACCACCATATATCCTCACTATAACATAATTTTTATCAATTATGAATTATTCATTAAAATACTCTAGGTACATATTTTCGAAAATGTGACTTAGGTCAAATTAATTTTCTAAAATTCCAATAAATTCATATAACACCATATTATGAATCTACATCATTAATATGCTATAATATCATTAAATCATGAATTATATCTCATCATAATATTTTCCAAAATTTTCGGTATTTATACATATATATGCTATTGTTTTCCAAAAATTCTACATAAAATCATATAAGCTCATTTAATACCATAGATTATTAATTCATGCTCAAATCAACAATTAAAAATCATTCTCATTAACCTATGAACATCACAAACTTTCGGTCCTCTCACAAAATTTTTATTCATGCTCAACTTTATATTAATTTTATAACATAAGCTTAGGAACATCATATAAATATAATTTCTAAACAATTTAGCATATGAACATAATTTCCTAAGATTTCATCATAAAGAATATAAGCTCATAACATATGATTTTATGGTTGGAAATCAAAAATTCTAACATGTAAACAAAGCTCGTAACGTTTCTAACCTCTTAATCAGTGTCGATTATCGGCGGCAACGTTTTTCTATCTAATATTTGGGATGAACAAGTGATGGACTCTCTCAATTTTTGTCCCTCAATTTTCGGTTCTTAGGGTTGTAAAATGAGAGAATGAGGATCCTATCTCATATTTATAAGCATGTCCACTTGTAGCTAATTATTACATAAAATCACAATTATTACACTTATTTATTTAGTCAAATAAATCGGCACCTCCATTAGAAATAGAACAAAAATTCTAATCTCATCTCATACACTTTAATATGATATCTTATCATGTAATTATTACACATCATATTCATAAATATCACTTTCATCAAATTGCACAATTTTCTCTTAATTTATGAAATGTTTCGGCCACTTCATGATGTAGGGGAATGAGTTTTATTTTTATCATATCATATACTTTAATATAATTATTGTTGGATTTGTATCTTGAAAGCGGTTTGGTTGAGCTTGTATCTGATGTTTCTATTACCACTATTACAATCTCTATCGATTTGAATACTTGATTGCATATATCGTGTCCCTTATCTCATATATAAGTTAGATCATACGGTGTGTAGAAGATCACGAAGTCTGTATGATTGGTCGAGCTTAATGAGATATAAAAAGTTTCACAAATGAGGCGACTTAAGGGCGAGTTGTCGGTTTAGGTGCGCATATAGATAAGTGACTTGACTTAGTTGCTTGTCTATCTTTGATGCGTCTCGGCGTATTGAAGGATCACGGTGAGATGAGTTCTTCTTTCGACCGTCGTGAAGAACCAAGATCTCGGTGACTTACGATAATCTAAACCTCGATAAGGTATTAGGTGAGTATGAGTTCTTGACCATCACTTTGACTTGTTATGAGTGAGGTTATATGTTCTAACCAATTCTCCGCATCTTGGGTGGTGGCGATCTTGTATGTCACGCTAGTTATCATGTCGAGTAACCGTATCCGTTTAGGATGATGGCGTCCCTTAAGGAGCTCAAAGGTTTATTGTACTAAACCCCGCAGGTTGAGTTAGCTCAAGTACAATAATAAGGTTGAGTGGTACTACTTAAGAAATAAGGATATTAATCGTTTAGCGGTCGATTGCTAGAAATGATTAATGGACGTTCGATATCTTAAATCTGAGGATTCGTAATGTCTAAGTGCAAGCCCGACTCAACTTCGGTAATAAAGGGTAAGTCGACATTCTTTCTCTAGTGGCATGATCGAATGTTTATAAATTAATTTATGTTACGGGTGAACATAAGATAATTAATTTATTTGAGGCCCATCTTTATTCCTTGCATTTGATCCTGGTGGCCCATCCGACCCATAGACCTTTGTGAAATCGGCGCCCTATAGCTCTCGAAGGCAAGATTTTATTCTCTTTATCCCACAGGATATAATTATATTTATGGAATATGCATAGATCCTTTCCATATAAGAGTATGGAAATAATCTGAAGAGTATGGAAATAATCTAAGAGTATGGAAATAATCCTAAGTGTATGGTAATATTCCATATAGGATTATGGTAATATTCCATATAGGATTATGGTAACATTCCATATAGGATTAAGGTAGTGCATTATAAATATAAGGTATGAGATAATGTCTAGTACTCACTCACAAATTACAAGCAAGAATTTTCGCCACCCTCATAGTCTTGAGAGAGTTTTGAAAATTGTGAGAGCTCGGTGATTTTCGGTGTATTCTCCATAGCTCGTCCTCACTCGGCGTTGGAGTTTGGGTATCCGGGATACAGATCCGAAAGGTCAAAGCACGAGTCTCGACCGTTCAATCGATTCATCCGTTCGTTCCACCTCGGCGGATCGAAAGGTAAACACGTGTAAACCCCAGCGTGTTGCGATTTAATTATATAGACGCATCTTGGGTTTATAATCAATGTATGGTGAATTAAACACCCAAGATGGATCCTCGGGCGAGGGTTAACATCGTTTTCCCTACAATTGGTATCGGGCGAGGTTGAAATCTTGGCTCTGTTGGATTAATTCACGTTTGATTATTACGTGCGTTATTATAATTGTGGTTTGTCGTTCATCGTGGCTCGTTTGTTTTGTTGGTTTTGTTTTACACCACGAGAAAATCCGTGGTTAGATTAGATTTTTTATGTAAATCTTATACGTAAAAGAAGACGAGCGAGCGAGCGAAGAGCGAAACGACGGAAAAACGAGTTCTCGGTGTCTCTCGGGTGGTTTCATGGCGAGTCTCGCGATCGCTAAAGCGATCGCGAGGGCTGCGGGCGACGGGCGCGTTCTCGCGGGATCCTGGCGCTTAGCGGCGAACTTCGCGATCGCGAGATTACCCGCGAGGCAGCGGCGTCGGCGACTAGCGGGCGGCGGCGCGCGTTGGCGAGAAACCAGCGCCAGCGGCGGACTTCGCGATCGCGAGGTTTGGCGGCTGGCGGCGATGTCTCGAGGCGGGCGTTCGGCGCTTGGGCGTGGCGTGCAGCGTGCTCGGCGGGTCGCGATCGCGTGGCGACCGCGAGGCGGCCGCGAGGCGCGGCGGCGCGGCGCGCGAGGTGGGGCGCGCGGCGGGCTTAGCCTGGCGCGCCCGGCACTCTTATGGGCGACCACGGCGGACCCGTTTTCGAGATTCCGGCCGTGCGGTGCACGCGAGGCCCAGTGTTGAATCGGTCCGTGCCCATACACGCGAGGCCCGTTGAAGTTTAAATCTTGTGCTTTGTAAATCTATGTAATAGATTAGATTTAATGTGCGAGTTTCACGATTGGGCGCGATGAGCGTTTTATTTTATTTTTATCGTTCATATGCATATCGTGGATGTTTAAATTATGCGAGCATGCTATGTATGTTTAAATTACGTTGACAAACCTTTAAGTGTTTTACGTAATTGGATGCGCATAGTAAGCATGCTAGGTTTATCGCGTTTATCAAGCATATTTTAGAATTACTGAGAGCATGTTTTACATGTTGAGTTCTATAGAAAAGCATGCTAGGATTACGTGATGCGCATGGACAAACCTTTTGAATAAAAAGACTAAGCAAGCAACCGACAAATTAATTTTTCAAATTAAAATGTCGAGACCTCCACTTTTGATCTCTAAACAAAGTGAGGCGACTTGTGAGTGGCGTCCACAGCGTGGCTTGCTTGCCTTGTTTATCATAAGTTTGTTAGATGAGATTTCTAAATAAAACATTTTAAATCTATTGAGAAGTGGGAGTTTCATGTATACGTCCACACGCGTGGCTTGCATGTGCGATTTTCATAAGTTCTCTAGTAATAGATATAAAATGAGATAACAAAAGAATTTGAATTGGGCGGTATGGTCCGAGTGGTATACCAATTCTAAGAATTCATCTTCTCTTGTTAAAATTGTGGTCAATGCTTAGACATCACCTCAAGTACAACTTCCCCAAGTCCTTCTTGTGATAGTGATGTGGTCTAGTAAGGTCGAATCATTAATTTCATTTGTCATAAGGATAAGTTGACATGGATTGAAATTAAGCGACTAAAAGGTATATTTTAGTGCAGTGGGGTTCGTGTAGCGTCCACACGCGTGGCTTGCATGTGGGATTCCTTGGGCGATTGGAGGTTTCAATTAATATTGTTTTATCAAAGGTTACAATATTATTATTCGAATTATTTGCGATCGTATGCTTATGTGTTTTACATTATCGTTTGAGATATGTCTCTTACGCCGATTATCAATATGCTCGCACAAAATCCGTTATCCGGTCCAAATTTTATCGAGTGGAAGCGAAACATGGAATATGTTCTTATCGTTGAAGAACACATGTTTGTTCTCACTACTCCTAAACCCGATGCCCTTCTTCGACGTCGACTAATGAAGCGGAGAGTCAGCGGACTTTGGAATAAGTCGAACAATATGGCTAAATGCTATATGATGACTACGATGTCCAAAGGCTTGCATTGCTGACATCGATCGATGGCGACGCGACGATATTTGGTCAAGTCTCGAGGTAAGTTTGGGCGATCGGATCGGACGATCCGCTTCCACACAATGAGAGAGATCTTGGCGTGTAAGATGGAAGAAGGAAGTTCGGTCCATGAACATGTCTCCCACACGACTCGTCTCATGGATAGTCTTGATCGGTTGGGAGGAGGTATTGACGAAGCGAGGTCGATATCATCCTCAATACACCGCCCAAGTCTTTTGAGAACTTTCGGCGTGAATGCGATCATGAGCAAGACCGAGTTTACACTTAGTCGGTTGCTTAATGATCTCGTTCTTTGCGGAAGGAGTTATGGGAAAAGGAGCACATGCTCTTGCTAGCACATCTAAGGGCCCAAAATTTCCGTTGCAAAATGGAAATAGAAAAGGGTGCCAAAGGTGGTAAAGCGAGGAAATAGTGGGAGTAATGGGAGCAAGAACATGGTTGCCACGGAGGCAGAAGAAGCGAAGGAGAAGGCAAGTGCTTCAAGTGCGGCAAGGCGGGCATTGGAAGGCCAGTGCCCTATGCTCGAGGCTCAAGGTACACCGTTTGCTTTAATGCGGAAACATGTTTAGCGACTTGTTCTACCCATTCTTGGGTAGTAGATCTGGCATAATGATCATGTTTGTTACACCTGCGGGGTTCCCGCGACAAGGAGTTGTTTGATGGCGAGATAACGATCTCCATGGGCAACGCGCGAAAGTCGAAGCATTGCGAGTTGGAGATGTTTCTTTATGTTTTGGAACAACAGTTTTAGTTTTGAAAGGCGTTTTATATGTGCGGATTTTCGTGGAACCTTGTTTCGTTTGAAATTATTTACTCATGGATATTCTCATTATTTTTGATAGTGGTGTTTCTATCATAAGAAATGACGAAGTTATACGTGTTGGCACCTTATATAATTAAGCTTTATACTATTTACGCAAAACATAATACCTATAACTATGTTGCATCTTCATCAAACCCTAAAAGAGAAAGTTTTCTTCAGAAGATGACTCTACTTTTCTCTGGCATCTTAGATTAGGTCACATCAATCTAAATAGGATCCAAAGGCGGCTAAGAATGGGCGTTGGGTAATCTCACGGTTACTCGTTCCCGATCTGCGAATCTGTATAGAAGGTAAGATGTCGACCGGACCCTTCAAAGCGAAGGGTTATAGAGCCACGAAATGTTGGAGTTAGTCCATTCGACCTATGTGGACGATGTCCACACAAGCTCGTGGAGAATGCAGTATTTTGTCACTTTCATTGGCGATTACTCAAGGTGCGGATACATATACCGCTTCACCGCAAGTCAGAATGCTTTGAGAAATTCAAAGAGTTTAAGGCGGAAGTGGAGCGAAGCTAGGTAAGAGTATCAAGTCATCTGCGATCGATCGCGGTGGCGAATACCTCGATAACGAGTTTATGGACTATCTAGTGAAGTGTGGGATTACATCGGCGCACTTCAAGACACACCACAAAAAATGGTGTGTCGGGCGAAGAAATAGGACTCTTTTGGAAATGGTTAGATCTATGATGAGTTATGCTACATTGCCTATTTCGTTACGGGATATGCCTTAGAGGCAGTGACATACTTGCTAAATCTAGTACCGTCCAAGTCGATCGAAAAGACCCTTTCGAGTTGTGGTTTGGTATGAAGCCCGGTTTAAGCCACATAAGGATATGGGGCGATCCGACACACGTCTTTGAACAAGAAGGCGACAAGTTGGAGCTAGATCGGCGCAAGGCATTTATTGGCTATCTAGAGGAACGAAATGTGGTTTATTCTATAGTCTAAGGATCGGAAGGTCATTATTAGCACTAATGCCCGATTCTTAGAAGAGGATTATATGAAAAATCATAAGTCCAAAGTTGAAATCATTCTTGAGAATTAGAAGATGATCGTATTCCACCACCGATTAGGCGAAGGTGCGAGATGTCGAGTCTAGTGGGAGGATCGACACGGATACTTCAAGAAATTGAAGTGGGTCGAGTTCCACTGGAGATACCGACCGTATGAGTGGTACCTACACAGCACAAGTTGTGCAAGTTAGAGAACCACAAGTATCTGCACCTACCGTTGCCATTGTGCTGTAGAACCTCGTCGTAGTGGGAGGGTTGTTCGTCGACCCGGCGATTTATGTTCGTGGGTGAATCTTGGTTTAGTCCCAGCAGACGAACATGCGATAATCGACCCATGGACATACAAGGAGGAAGCGTCTGAATATTGATGCAAGATCATGGCACACCGCTATGGACTTAGAAATGGAGTCCATGCGCTATGGATGTATATGAAAGACACCTCTACCGGATGGCAAGGAAGCCATAGGTAGTAAGTGGATATCTGAGAGGAAGAGATTCCGATGGAGAGGTTTCGACTTTTAAAGCCGAGCTTGTGGCGAAAGGTACACTCAGTTGAGGGCATCGATTTCGATGAGACTTTTTCACTGTAGCAATGCTCAAGTCCATCGAATTCTTCTAGCCATAGCAGCCCACTTGAACCTAGAGGTTTGGCAAATGGATGTTAAAACCGCTTTTCTAAGCGGTTACCTTGAGGAAGGTAGAGACATCTATATGCACAACTTTGAAGGTTATGTGGTAAAGGTGAAGAGCATCTAGTATGGAAGCTTAAGAAGTCCATTTATGGACTTAAGCGAACCTCCGATCATGGAACTTACGCTTTGGCGGTGGTAAGTCCTATGGATTTACCAGTTGCCTAGCGAGAGTTGTGTGTATCGGTTAGATGTCAACGGTGATGTGGTATTTCTTGCACTTTATGTAGATGACATCCTTCTAGTTGGCAACAACGTGAAGTCATTATCGAGGCGTAAAGAGTTGGCTATCGATCGGTTTCAAATGAAAGACTTAGGAGATGCGTACATTCTTGGGATCAAGGTTTACGAGATCGCAAGAAAAAATATTGAGCTTATCTCGGGCGTCTTACATTGATCTTCGTGATTACTCGTTTTAGTATGCGGACCGCGAAAGGATTGCTACCTTTCGGACATGGCGTTCCTTTATCTAAACGCAGTCACCTATATTTGCAAAGGAGATAGAGGAAATGAGACAAGTTCACTACGCTTCGCCGTAGGAAGTCTCATGTACGCAATGCTATGCACGAGGCCCGATATACGCTATCACGGTGAGCATAGTAGCTAGATATCGATCTAACCACGGACAAGCTCATTGAATTGCGATAAAGCATATACTCAAGTACACGAAAAGGACTCGAGATTATAGGCTGGTTTACCATGCGAGATAGTCTAATGCCTTTGGGTTATCTGGACTCGGTTTCAAAGTGACCGTGATGAGAAAAAGTCGACCTCGGGCTATGTGTTTACCTTGGGAGGTGGAGCCGTATCCTGGCGGAGTGCAAAGCAGCGATGCATTGCGGACTCTACCATGGAAGCCGAATATGTAGCCGCTTCGGAGGCTTCTAAGGAGGCTGTATGGTTCAAGAACTACCTCATGGATCTAGATGTGGTACCTGGTTTGCCCAAGAGTATCATAGTTTACTGTGATAACTCAGGTGCAGTGGCAAACTCGAAGGAACCACGGACCCACAAGGCGACCAAACACATAGAGAGAAAGTACCATGTCATCGAGAAATCGTTAGGCGGTGGCGTCTTGATTGAAAAGATTGATCCGACGGAAAATCTAGCGGATCCATTCACGAAGAGCCTGCCGCAAAAAGTCTACGATGGTCACGTTAGAGGACTTGGATTGCGCTTGATGGCACCCACTTAGAAAGGAAACTTTTGTATAAGTGGGAGAAGCAAAGTGATGGTTGTTTGTAATAGCTAGTAGAAAGACACATTGTATACTAAAGTTTGCTTTAGTATAAGTGGGAGATTGTTGGATTTGTATCTTGCGGTTTGGTTGAGCTTGTATACAATGTTTCTGTTACCACTATTACAATCTCTATCGATTTGAATACTTGATTGCATATATCGTGTCCCCTTATCTCATATATAAGTTAGATCATACGGTGTGTAGAAGATCACGAAGTCCGTATGATTGGTCGAAGCTTAATGAGATATAAAAGTTTCACGGTGAGGCAATTAAGGGCGAGTTGTCGGTTTAGGCTGCGGTATAGATAAGAAGTGACTTGACTTAGTTGCTTGTCTATCTTTGATGCGTCTCGACGTATTGAAGGATCACGGTGAGATGAGTTCTTCTTCGACCGTCGTGAAGAACCAAGATCTCGGTGACTTACGATAATCTAAACCTCGATAAGGTATTAGGTGAGTATGAGTTCTTGACCATCACTTTGACTTGTTATGAGTGAGGGTTATATGTTCTAACCCAATTCTCCGCATCTTGGGTGGTGGCGATCTTGTATGTCACGCTAGTTATCATGTCGAGTAACCGTATCCGTTTAGGATGATGGCGTCCTTAAGGAGCTCAAAGGTTTATTGTACTAAACCTGCGCAGTTGAGTTAGCTCAAGTACAATAATAAGGTTGAGTGGTACTACTTAAGAAATAAGGATATTAATCGTTTAGCGATCGATTGCTAGAAATGATTAATGGACGTTCGATATCTTAAATACGAGGATTCGTAATGTCTAAGTGCAAGCCGACTCAACTTGGTAATAAAGGGTAAGTCGACATTCTTTCTCTAGTGGCATGATCGAATGTTTATAAATTAATTTATGTTACAGGTGAACATAAGATAATTAATTTATTTGAGGCCCATCTTTATTCCTTGCATTTGATCCTGGTTGGCCCATCCAGCCCATAACTTGTGGAAATCGGCCCCTATAGCTCTCGAAGGCAAGATTTTATTCTCTTTATCCCACAAGGATATAATTATATTTATGGAATATGCATAGATCCTTTCCATATAAGAGTATGGAAATAATCCTAAGAGTATGGAAATAATCCTAAGAGTATGGAAATAATCCTAAGTGTATGGTAATATTCCATATAGGATTATGGTAATATTCCATATAGGATTATGGTAACATTCCATATAGGATTAAGGTAGTGCATTATAAATATAAGGTATGAGATAATGTCTAGTACTCACTCACAAATTACAAGCAAGAATTTTCGCCACCCTCATAGTCTTGAGAGTTTTGAAAATTGTGAGAGCTCGGGTGATTTTCGGTGTATTCTCCATAGCTCGTCCTCACTCGGCGTTGGGTTTGGGTATCCGGGATACAGTCCGAGAAGGTCAAAGCACGAGTCTCGACCGTTCAATCGATTCATCCCGTTCGTTCCACCTCGGCGGATCGAAGGTAAACACGTGTAAACCCCAACGTGTTGCGATTTAATTATATGAGCGCATGCTAGGTTTATAATCAATGTATGGTGAATTAAACACCCAAGATGGATCCTCGGGCGAGGGTTAACATACGTTTTCCCTACAATTATAGTATAATGTCATATTAGAAAAGTCAATATTTTACACTTAGGATAAAATGTCATTTTCAAAGTTGGAAGAATTATTTTCTCACCTCATAAAGTCATAATTTTCGGCTACTAGAGTACAAAATTCATAGTTACTTGTTCAATTTACCTACATACTCTATCTTATCTTATAATAATAATATCTCAACATTATGATATCATAGCATTAATAAGAGCATGATATTTTATTTCTTTTCACACTTAAATGGTGGAATTTTCGGCCACCTTAAGGACAAGTGGTCTCCCACTTGTATAAATCATAATATACCTTATCTTATCCTTAATAATATCTCCAAAATATAATTATAACAATGCATCATCATTTGGATAAGAATTAAATTCAATTTCCCACACTTATTAATTTTCGAGAACTATCTTATAGCAATAATGCTATATATTTTATTTTCTTGTAATAAATAGCTAATATATAGCTATGTGACATATTATAAGTCTGATATGATGGATTAAATCATAGAAAAATATTTAGATGAATTCTAAGTCACAAAACCCTAATTTTCGAAATTAGGGTTTTCGAAAATTAGCTAAATTGTTCAATCTTTATTCTTTAATTCTCTAGTATTATTTTAATGCTAAATAATACTCTTATTACATAAAATAATCATAGGAATTTAAATAATATAATTCCTTGATCATTATACTATGTTTTCGAATCGTCTCTAAACGTTGACGTTCAAAACGTCTCAAACCGACACTAATCGTATCATCTCCCAAAATGTTCGTAATAAGGTCTTACTCACTTTATTCATTCCTTTCCTTAATAAGGAATTTAATTCTAAGCTTCGTTACTTAGAAAATATCGTAAGACTAACTGTCGAAATTAAGCTTCGATAATTCACTATTTCGATTACCAGAATAAAACCCTAATTTGCGATTTTTATTATCGCATTTGGCATTTTAAAAACTCGAGGTATTACAATGTTTTCGGCAATGAGTCCACTGAGTACTTTTGTACTTAGCCCTGCATCTCGTTTTTGATGTGCAAGTTGAGCAGGGATTGACGATGAGTGCGAGGTGGTGCAGAGTGGCAGGTGTTTTGTTGGTATAATAGAAAAGATTTCTAAAACCTTGGGCATGTATCGTCATATGCATGTCCACACGTTTTTACTGCTAAACTCTGATATTGTTTTGTGCCTTAGTTATAACTGTTATTCATTTCTATATTGAACTTGAGGTCGTACCTCATTTCTTGAATTGCACCCTGATTGGGTTATATTTGAACATTGAACCTTTTGGCAAGTCCTTCTGTGACTTGAGTTGCTATACAAACAGCTTATCCCTTTCAGTCCATGCGTTTATGAATAGTTTAATGGTTAATTGCATTGATTAGTTATGTATATATCCGCTGCATTATCATACCAGTGACAATCCGTATGATCCGTACTTCCTTGAGAAGTCGGGTCGTCACAAGTTAAGTCATTTTCAAATTAATATATATATATATATATATATATATATATATATATATTTAGACATGTCCTTTAGTTTATTTTTTTGCTTAACATTGTCACTTGTGGGAAAAAAAAGATTGATCAAGTCCTTTTATAAGAAGTCAAAATTCTTTATATTTATCTGTTGAGTTTACAAGTTTTTTATTTGTTGTTCAAGTTTAAATTAAATAGCAATATTTTATTCTCTTAAAATTTTGGGGCGTTACATGAATCCATTGATCCTTAAAGAAGTTCCTTATTTTATACTTCCATGTAAAGTGACTTAAGATCCCACGAACTTGGAATCACCCATCCCTGATTTATTAGGCCAAGACCTATCTCATTCTCGCTTTCACTTAGTTGACATTTAGGGCTACTTGCTTCCATTACTTTCAATAGCTACACCTTTCTATCTATTGACGGCTTCATCCTAGCTTCTGTCCTTATCTTAAATTGTTATAACTACATATCCAACTATCTCGAGTGTGTCCTTACAATGAAGAAAGAACAAATCTAAGATAAAACACACTCATCTAAGTTCTATTATAGATATTTACAAAGTAAAGAACCTAGATAAAGATGGACTAGACCTACATGGTTTCACTATAGACGAAGCGGTGAGAACCTTTTACTTTAAGAATTGAGTTATGTGTTAGTCTGTTCCAAGTTGGAACAAGAGATGGAGATGTCAATCGTGTCTTCTATCTTAAGACATTCAACAGAAAAAGCTCCTATAGTAGGGAGCATATAAGCGATAGTTCTCGATTCCCACTGCTATAGAGATTTTTTCTCTCTTGAAACTCTCTCTCCCTCTCTTTTTGTTCCTTGAGGAAATCATGTATTACACCTTGTAGTCTTGTGCTTTGTCTCTTTGTGAGTCAGATCAAATCGTTTGACAATCATCTATATATCTGACTCTTCTTCATCAGCTTCTGTATTCGGTCTTTAGTTGGATCCACGTCTGATCCCCTACTATTTTCCGTCGATTTCTCCTGACTTCATCTTGGTAATTGTGACGTGACAAGGCCACCACTTAATATAGGTATAGATAAGCTTTTTGTTAAGTATTTAGGTTCTCTTAACTTCACGTGTCTACCTAGATAAGACTTAGACGTTATCTGACCCTCAATATCTCTGACAATCAGGTTTACTGAATCCAATCAGAAGCTTTGTCTTCAGATGGAAGATATTTATCATTGGTTTTCATTTGATGCTTTTTAGCTATTGTAGCTTTAAGCTCTTAGTTGTTGCCTTGACTTAGTTAACTCATTCGTCATGTTGAGACTATTTTCTTCTGAAGAGTTAACTGACTCTTCATTTGGGTTAAATCTCAGTTGGATGTCTTCAGTTCCAGTTCCTCTTCAAACAAAAGGTTTATCAGGCTAGGCACATCTTCTTGAAAAGGTTGCCCAACAAACTAAGCATCAAAAGGTTTATCCCGTATTTGACTCTTCTTCATCAGCTTTTTATCTTCAGTCTTTAGTTGGGTCCACGTCTGATCCTGTGCTAACTTTCATCGACTTCTCCTAACTTCATCTTTAGGTAATATGTTCTACGATAAGACTGCTACTATAGGTGCAAATGACCTTTCCGCTATGTCTTTAAGTTCTCTGAACTTCACGTATCTACTAGGCAAGACTTAGATGCTATTTGATCCTCAGTTCCTTGACAATTGGGTTTACTGAATCCTATTAGAAGCTTAGTCTTCAAATGACAGATCTTTATCATTAGCTTTCATTTGATGCTTTTCAGCTTTAAGCTCTTAGTTTGTTGTCTTGACTTCGTTAACTCGCTTATCGTGTTGAGATTTTTTTTCCTCTGACAAGTTAACTGACTCTTCATCTGAGTTGATCTCGATTGGACGTCTTCAGCTCCAATTCATCTTTAGACAAGGGGTCTGTCAAGCTATGCACAACTTCTTGAAAATGTTGTCCTACAGACTAAGCATCAGAAGGTGTGCGTGTGTTGGTCTAGTGGTAAAGTGGTTAATGCCCGAGACCAAAGGTCTCGGGTTTGAGTCCACCGTGACGTGGCATTTAAATTTCTGTATTAAATTGACCAAAAGAAAGGCTTATCATCAGAAGATATATATTTTCATAAATATTAAGTTTTTAAAAATTGAATCAAAATTTTCTTCGATCTCAACCTCTGAATTCTTTTCCCTTTTGAATCAACTAATTTATGCAAATACATATATCACCTCTAGTAATTTTCATTGATTAGTGCATTAATACAATGTAGATATAGGTGTAATTATCTATACCTTGCATCTACATAAATGTAAAAAGTCTATGAATGGTCTATTTGAGACAGTTGAGTGGTAAAGTGATTTTCTTTGGTCAAAATGTCACAAGTTGAATAGCATTAACGTCTCTATGAGGCTGAGTCTACCACATTTAGTTTTCGTAATGTAGTTTACCCATCATATATGATTTGTAGGCTATTGTATATAAACGTAAAGTTTACACTATGCACACTGAATATAGCGGCGATGGGATTTCCCATGGATTAAAAAAAAGGCTATGAATCTTTTGATGAAAATTAAATGCACTTAATGCATGAGTAACGATTGCGGAAGAATAGTCAAACTATAACCACGTGCCTAATTTAATTTAATACATTGTGTATACATCGATGGTAAGTTGTACTTGACTTAGTACTTCTGCATTTAATCATTTAGGAAAAAGTTGTGACATTGGCCAATCACTCTTCAACGCCTCTGCCGTGCCGCCAAGCAAATCCCCGTCGCATTGCATTCAGTTGGAAAAAAATAAATAAAAAGATCCATAGTTAATTTATACAATAGGATTATCACTAGGATAATCACTTTCTGTAATTATGTTACATATAAGATAACGATACAATACGACAAAATTTTATGATACTAAAATATATATATATTATTTTTCATTGATAAGACATACACAACACATTTTAGTACTAAGATTAAACAATAATTATGTTAACACACTTGAAAATTTTGGGCAAACCCATTAATTAATGCTTTTATGGATAAATATTTTTATTTTAATGGATACATGTTAAAAACTAATAATAATAATAATAATAATAATAATGATGATGATGATGATGATGATGATGATGATGATGATGATGATGATTTGTAGGCTATTGTATATAAACGTAAAGTTTACACTGTGCACATTGAATATAGCGGCGACGAGATTACCCATGGATTAAAAAAGGCTATGAATCTTTTGATAAAATTTAAATGCACTTAATGCATGAGTAATGATTGCGGAAGAATAGTCAAACTTTAACCACATGCCTAATTTAATTTAATACATTGTGTATACATCGATGGTAAGTTGTACTTGACTTAGTACTTCTACACTTAATTATTTAGGAAAAAGTTGTGAAATTGGCCAATCACTCTTCAATGTCTCTACCGTGCCGCCAAGCAAATCCACATCGTATTGCATTCAGTTGGAAAAAAATAAATAAATAAAAATCCATAGTTATTTTATGCAATAGGATTATCGCTAGGATAATCACTTTCTGTAATTATGTTACATATAAGATAACGATACAATACGACAAAATTTTATGATACTAAAACATACATATATTATTTTTCATTGATAATACATACACAACACATTTTAGTACTAAGATTAAACAATAATTATGTTAACACACTTAAAAATTTTGGGCAAACCCATTAATTAATGCTTTTATGGATAAATATTTTTTATTTTAATGGATACATGCTAATAATAATAATAATGATGATGATGATGATGATGATGATGATGATGATGATGATGATGATGATGATTTGTAGGTTATTGTATATAAACGTAAAGTTTACACTATGCACATTGAATAGAGCGGCGACGAGATTACCTATGGATTAAAAAAAGGCTATGAATCTTTTGATAAAATTTAAATGCACCTAATGCATGAGTAATGATTGCAGAAGAATAGTCAAACTTTAACCACGTGGCTAATTTAATTTAATACATTGTGTATACATCGATAGTAAGTTGTACTTGACTTAGTACTTCTACACTTAATTATTTAGGGAAAAAGTTGTGAAATTGGCCAATCACTCTTCAACGTCTCTACTGTGCCGCCAAGCAAATCCACATTGCATTGCATTTAGTTGGAAAAAAATAAAAATAAAAATCCATAGTTAATTTATGCAATATGATTATCGCTAGGATAATCACTTTCTGTAATTATGTTACATATAAGATAACGATGCAATACGATAAAATTTTATCATACTAAAACATACATGTATTATTTTTCATTGATAAGACATACACGACAAGTTTTAGTACTAAGATTAAACAATAATTATGTTAACACACTTAAAAATTTTGGGCAAACCCATTAATTAATGCTTTTATGGATAAATATTTTTTATTTTAATGGATACATGTTAAAAACTAATAATGATGATGATGATGAAGATGTCAAAAATACACTTAAAATTTGTATAGATAGATAAACATAATAATATAAAATATAGAATGTTTGGTTGGTACGTACGCGGGCACACAAACGATCTAAAAGATCGCATCATTTGATTTCAGTGCCCCAAGTATACATATACTCCCAACAAATTTAATCAAGAATATTAAAAAAAAAAGAATAACAAAAATAATATGAGTAGACTCTTTGGACCAAATAAATGCTTCCATTATTCCCATTCCTATCTTGTTCCTTCCATCATTTCCATCAAAAACCACTACCCTTTTTGTCTATTCCTATCTCACTCCCCCTATATATACACAACATATCATATTTTAACGACATCAATCGAACAAACAAACACTTAAAACTTCCAAATAATACAACATGGAAGTTTTCTACATGTATCTCTTAGGCTTCTTTCACTACTACAAAAATCAGTATAGACTACGCGTTTTATGTGTAGTGTATGTACGTCTCGTGGTGTAGAAAAGTGGTGTAGAGAAAAATGGCGGCGCATACACTACGCTTTTTATCGTAGTCTATACCCACCATAGACTACGCTTTTGCACATAGACTACGCTTTTTGCGTAGTCTATACCCAAAGACTACACAAAGTTCGCACATACACTCACGCTTTTTGTCGTGGTCTATACCTCTATAGACTACGCTTTTGCACATAGACTACGCTTTTACGCGTAGTCTATACACTACGAACTACACAAAAGTTCGCACATACATTACGCTTTTTATCGTAGTCTATACCCACCATAGACTACGCTTTCTCACATAGACTACGCTTTTCGCCGTAGTCTATACCCACAGAACTACACAAAATTTCGCACATACACTACGTTTTTATGTCGTAGTCTATACCCACCATAGACTACGCTTTTCTCACATAGACTACGCTTTTCGGCGTAGTCATACCAACAGAACTACACAAAATTTCGCACATATACTACGCTTTTATTCGTAGTCTATATGTATTAACTACGGTTTTGAGTTTATTTACTACGGTTTTAATGCCAAATTTATTCGCTTTTTCTATTACAACCCGTAGTCGATTTAATAACAACTATGGTTTTCAATTTCAACCGTAGTTAATTTCTTTATTTAAACCTATCTGATTAATAGCGCAAGCAAATGAGATTAAAATATACTTGCGAATCGTTCAAAATCACTATTCAAAATATACAATCTGCTTTCATTACATTACAAAATCACTATACAAAATACTATGCACATCACATAACAAAACAATAAGACCGTATCCCCATATCACGACAAAATAATTGAAATATCGATAACTTACAACTAAAACATTTTTATAAGTTATTCCATTTGATCTGAAAGGGCGAATCACTCTAAAAATAAGTTGATGCTAAAGAAGGAAAGCGAGACTATGCTTTTCTCTTTGGGTGTGCCACATCTAATTCACGAAGAATAGCATTTCGTCGTTTGTCACTACAATCCTGTCGATCAAAATAAAGTATTTCACAAGACGAAGAACATAAGAGAGTGATGTACAGAATGTCATTACTTAGAAATGGAACTCCTTCCCGGTTCTATATCTCTAAACGATAGATCCGAATTTTGATGTTTCTTCTCCATGCCCTAGATTACAGTGCCTACACAACCGAAAATAAAATGAATAGAGGCGACCTCGGAAGCATCAAGGCATTTTCAACATTGATCGTGGACCCAGTAGTACGAATAATATCGACCTTGACTGTCAAACATAACATAACATATGTCAAAGTAATTTGAGAGAACAATGAAAACAAATGTGGCACTCTTAAATTCAAAGTAGTACTAAGACTTAATAAGCAAAACCCATTAACCTTCCATGAATTCACATACGACTTCTTTACATTAAGGGTCTGAGTATGGTGGCTCGAGGAGAGTGAGCAAAGCAGGATGAAAATGAGCCCGTGTTGAAGGAATCATCTTTCAACAATAATTTACACCACACAATCGAAACTTTTGGGGAAGGATGGAACCCTTGCATACCTTTCCCCACTACCATCACCCATTCCTTCAAAATGCCAAGCATCCTTCATTATGTAAACCCGGTCTCGTGATCTACCATTTATATTAGTTATTACATAACTATAGAAAACAAGAAATGTGTGGTGGATTATGCAAAAGACTTAGAAAATTTGATAGAAATGCATGATTAGCAACATAGATGATTGCTCATTTTAAAATCCATCGTTTTGAAGCAAATAGGAATGTGTTACTTGATAACTAGTAGCACAGTTCCTTTAGCGACTAGAATAAGCTTCAACCTACAGCTTTATAATCTAGGTAGCATTGCTTCATGATTTATGATGTTATTTTTCCGAAAACATTCTCATCTTCCTCACATCATCTAGATAGTAGTCACCAACAAGTTACATTGGTGGAAGTCACCAAACATAAAGGAGAAATGTCCGAATATCTAGGATGGAAGTGGTGACGGGTTTCAAAAAATCATAAAGAGAATTACTTGAAATCGGTTAGAAAGTCGATAGCCAAAGGAGGATGAAAATCGATACTACTTTGGATGCTTGGATATTACCATGGTGAACCTTGCTTCCGGACTCACGCTCAACGAATCTTACGCTCAGCGAATGCAAAATACATTAGCAAATTAAGAGAACAAAAGGTCAGAGGAACAGGTGGAAGCAATCAACGCCTATCTCAACAAAATAAAGGAAAGGTGGGAAAAGGTGGTATCTCTAGCATGCTGTAAATTGACACGTTTAAAACATTTACTTAACAATCTATAGAAGCAAGAACAGGCCTTTGCTCGAAACATACAGCAAATGGAAATGACAGATCTTTAACACAGACAATCAGTGTTCCCGATAGATTCCCTCTATCCCACATTTTAACATAACCAAAAGGAACCAGTTCAAATTAATTAGATATGTGGATTATTTATGTCTCTTGTTTTCCAAGTTTTTGCTATAATAAATAGGTAGGTTCATTATTGTCATCATGGAGCTTAAGTTTAATGTAAAAATCGTGATATTACATCCACATTCAGTATTCTGGTGTGAACCAACAAATCTTATTTTTGATATTCTCATAATAAATGAACTACATCATAAAGTCTAAATTAAGTCCAAAGAATTTAATATATGGATGAATAAAATAGATGGTTTTATTGATAATGATGGGCATGGCCATGGGAAATCAAAGACTATCCTCGAGAAGAAAAATATTGAATCAAAGACATGAGCATCAACATCAACTATTTGGGCCACGGAAACACAACATGGCCCACTGTTTTGAAAATTTATGCCGTGCAAGTTTTGGCCCAGTTAGGGTCGCTCTAATATTCTTTTTTTTTTCCAGAGAGAGAGTCAGGTTGGTATACCAAAGCTGTACTATTTGTTGTATTTATCTCTATATGCATAAAGATGCACCGACGACAACTTAGACCAATTACAGATTATAATTGGACTACCCAACCAATCAAAATTCGAAAATACATTAAGGAATTAAAACTCAAAGATGCTAAACTATGAGTGATTTTCCATGCAGGCTAACAAAATAAAATCAGAAGCAAATAAATTAAGAGATGGTGGAAGTGTGTGTGTGTGTGAGAGAGAGAGAGAGGTTGCCAAACTAAATACTAGTACCTTTTTTTAAAAGTCTAGTATTTAGATTTACGTTATTCTGACAAGAGAGGTTTCCTCTTTTACTTCTCTTGTTGCACCTACGGAGAGATCCTCTCCCTGGAAAGTTTAAAAGCAATTTACTCGTTGAAGTGTTTTGATTAATGCTATTTTCAAATGAAACTTCGTTTAAAACACAAACCTCCTCGACAATTCAATAGGGATCTTCCAGATTCCTGTACCTTTAAATCTACCATGCTTTTCCAGAACCACAAGCAACTGAGCACGAGAAGTAGCAACTATTCCAGCAATTACACCAAGTATGATAAGTGCAAACCCAAAAAGATTATGACATTATTAACCATGTGATGTTATAAATTTGCAAGAAGTTTCTTATGAGCCTGTTGGTCAATTTCTCAAGCCAACCCAAATTTCCATGACAGAGTATTACACTGAAGCAGTCCACTTCATTACTCGGGCAGCATGCATATATTACACATATGACTGAATGAGACACGCAAACATTGAGAAAGATATCAAAAGCACCTCTCTTTTGTCATTCAAGACAATTTGATCCATACTCACTTCTTTCCATGCATGAATTCATTAAAGAATGTGAAAGTAAATATGGTATTTTATTAATGTAACAATGAAATACTTATAAAGTTGACAATCCAGAACGCGCTTAAGAATTTTATCCAAACTAACTCAGTTGAGTGCATAATCACTTAAATATGGTATTCTACATAAAGTGCGAGATTACATGCTCATTAAACAACAATTATTTTGGTTCAAACAGACTAGAGGCTCCATTAGATAATACTGTATGTAGTCTCCAAAGTGTCAAATACTTAGATAATTCTAGCTCAATATATGATGTGAAAGATATAAAAACTGTACTTATGGTAGGTTATAGTCAATCAAGACATACATGATGGACCCTTGACTACAAAAAATCTGACTTGGACTCGTTAGTTGATCAACAGAAAATTTCAAGCTTGGCAGTTGATCAGTCAAGAGATCAAGCAAGAGCTAAGTCCTTCCGAAAATAATAAGTTGGACTTCAGGTGGATACACGCCCACAATGAAACTATCAAAAAATCAAAGCTCCAAGGTTAAGTAACTAGATAAAGTTTTCAGGTAAGAAGTGAAATCATGGCCCTTAGAGTAACCTGAGCTTCTGACAGCAACTAACAAATTTGCATAACATGTGAAATCAACAACAAAAACGAGCATCGCCCAGTCATAAGTTCAAGGTGCAAAAAAGCCTTAACTAACTTGAGACTGCAAAATCTTGTTTGAATCTAAGAAATATATGATTGAGATCCATTAGTTTAATATACCTCCTGGGTGTCCCTGCTATTGGTTATAGGTTTGTTCTCATTATTCTCGAGGGAACATGCTTCAACAAACTGTTTGGGACAGCCTTCACAACATGCCACTTAACTGGAAAACATCCTTCACATCACAAAGTTTTAGCGTGAACGTCAATGAATTTTGATAGGTTGGTCTTACCATCACTGTACCATTGTTTCCCTTTGTGGCCCCACTATTGGCAATGCCATTAGATTTTGAATTAGAAGAATCCACCGGCAAAAGCACTTGCTCAGCAGCCACAGAGGTGTATATGTCACCTTTTGCAGGGGCAGCAGGAGATGGGTACGGACCACTTGCAGGTGGCAATGACTGGAAGTAAGGAGTTGGGTACTGATAATGCTGAGGTCCATACAGCTGCCCATCATGACCCAATGTTGGAATGGGAGAAGCAGCCGATGAATATGGCCCATAAAGAGAATAGCCGTAACCATGGTGATACATAAGTGATCCTTTGTCCCCATAAGCTCTCTGCAGACAAAATAAAGAGTTATAGACAAATGCTAATAATGTTAGATTGTAATGATATAGACAACTTCAAAAGCTATAAACCAATCAACAAATGTGAGCACTAGATGCATTTGGGCCCAAATTTGGCATTTGATGAACACAGTATACTTACCGGAGTTAGCTCCACTCCATCTGGGTTCATGTATCTTGTGTAATCTTCCCATTCATTGCCCTTAAAACCTAAATACATATGGAAGGATAAAGATCGGTAAAATAAGCTAATGCACTGCAAAAGTACAGTAAAAAATATAACCGAAAGGACAGAATGCCATGGAAATCCCAAGTCAATCTATAGGAGAATATCAGCAAATAAATCAAAATTTCGAAATTTACAAGGAACAAACTTACCACCATAGTAGTAAGCAGTAGACGGATAATTTGGAAGGTAGCACACGGTAGGATCCATATAATCTGGAATTTGAGGTGTAACAGATCGGTCTAATTGTACTCCATTAGCCACATTTCCAGAATCAGCTGATGGCTGCAGAGCACAAAAAAGATTCAGCAATCAATAACGAAGGGAGCTCGCATGCTACAAAATGAGGGACCAAATAACATCATAATTTAAAAATAAATAATGCAAACCAAATCGAGACCTTCTTAGTGGCATCAGGAATTTCAAAAAATTCAAAATGCCTCCTCCTATCCTACAGGTCATACTCGACACCGTTGTTATGCCAAAAATATCAGCTGCTGTAGAGTCTTGGGATCCACGTGGAGAAACTATTCCTTGAGATTGTTTCTCTAACAGCATACAACAGGGGTCCTCATAAAGGGTTTCTTCTCTCTAATATGTGTAGCAACTGGCAGCAAATGTTGTTACACTGTATACTTACTAGTGTTTCTTACTAATTTTTTCATTTTCAACTAACTTCATAGGTATAGATTCAGGTTCAGACAAAATAGGGCCTTTTTACTTGATACCTTAGATATAGTCAATGCCGGACTCCACTGCTCTTTCAAAATATCAAGGAAAATGCTTCCATTGCTATTGATGTTAGGGTGGAATACTTCCTAAACGCAACCTGCAACAACGAAATCACCTTCTGAGATCACTAAGTGACAAGAAAATTCATATGAGCACTCAATACTCCATGATGCAAAAGTGCTCCTAATGAATTTTCAAAAAACCGAACCATGCTAAACAAACCAGAGCGAGGAGGGAGGGCTCTGTTTTTTACGCTGGTGGTGACCGGGCGAGGAAGGGCGACCACGACGCTGGCGGCGATGAGCAGGAGGAGACGATCTTGGCGGCGACCGAGAGAGGGACGAATCTGGCGGCGATCGGGTAAGGAGGTCGAGGAGGCTACTGTTGAGCTTGTATGACAAATTCTGGGTTAGAACTTAGAAGCTAAAATACTTTGAGGAGTCGAGGCGTGGTTAAGTAAATAGGGAGATAAATGGCGTAAATGGGCTTGAGGAGATAAATGTGCTTTAATTATTTAGAATTTTAATATTTTTAGTAAACTATTATATTTTTTTTTTAATTTATGACATAGACTACGCTTTTTTATTAAAAATACGCACATACACTACGCTTTTTAAGCGTAGTCTATACCTATTATAGACTACGCATTTACACTACGCTTTTGTTAAGCGTAGTCTATACTTCAAAAAATTCGCACATAGACTACGCTTTTGATACAAAAGCGTAGTCTATACCTATAGACTACGCTTTTCACGAAAAAACGTAGTCTATAAGGTGTAGAGAAAAGTGGTTTTTGTAGTAGTGTTTGTTACCTTCGTGCTCTCATCCCTTCATTTTCTCTTCTATAAGACCAAATCGGGGCTAGACGGTGGCCTGCCCCCGGGCAGCACGGGTTGGCCGGTGATTGGGGAAAGCCTGGAGTTCCTCTCCATCGGCTGGAAGGGCCACCCGGGAAATTTATCTTTGACCGGATGGCCCGCTATTCTTCCGCCATCTTCCGCACCCATCTCCTCGGTGAGCGTGCTGCCATTTTTTGCAGTGCCGCTGGCAACAAGTTCCTCTTCTTCAATGAGAACAAACTTGTGCATGTGTGGTGGCCGGCCTCCGTCGACAAGATGTTTCCATCCTCCACCCAGGACTCCTCCGAAGAAGATGCCATCATGATGAGGAAAATCCTCACCAATTTTCTCAAACCCGAAGCCCTCCACCGCTATATCGGAATCATGGACCACATTGCCCACCGTCACTTCACTGACGGTTGGAATAACAAAAGGGAGGTCGTCGTCTTTCCCCTCGTCAAGAACTACACCTTCCGGCTTGCCTGTCGCCTCTTTGTCAGCATTGAGGACCCCAATCAAGTGGAGAAATTCGTTGAGCCATTCAATCTAATGGCCTCTGGTTTGATCTCCATCCCCATCGATCATCCTGGAACTCCATTCAACAAAGGGATCAAGGCCTTAGTCAGGAAGGAGATCGTCGCCATCATCAAGCAGAGAAAACTCGACCTCGCCGACGGCCAGGCGTCACCGACTCAGGATTTTCTCTCACACATGCTGCTCACCAGGGATAAGAATGGCAAATTCATACCGGAGCTCGACATCGCCGACAAGATCCTAGCGTTGCTAATTGCGGGCCATGACACCGCTAGCTCCGTCTGTACCTTTATCGTTAAGTACCTTGCCGAGCTTCCCCACATCTACGAACGAGTCTACAATGGTGAAAAAATATAACTAATTTGTATTTTCCGTCTCATAAATGCATCCATCGTATATTCTGATGCTTGATAATTATATAACTAATTACAGAGCAAATGGAGATTGCGAGATCCAAAGCGGTGGGGGAGTTGCTGAACTGGGAGGATCTGCAGAAGATGAAGTTCTCATGGAATGTAGTGTGCGAGGTGATGCGGCTGGCGTCGCCACCAGGGCCGGTCCTGACAAATAATGGGCCCTGGGCGAAACAACAAAAATTGGCATTTTTCCACTATGAAGATACAATTGAACATATCTAAAAAGATGCACGATATATCATTTATAAAAGATTATTTTTTTTACAAAAATTGGGCCCCCAAAAGTTTATAACAAAATTTTGGGACATTGAATATTTTATTTTTTGAAGGAATATTTATATTAATATAAGATGATATATAAAATTTTGGGCCCCTAAAATGATGGGCCATGGACGGTCGCCCATGCTCGCCCGCCCTCAGGGACGGCCCTGGTCGCCACTGCAGGGGACGTTCAGGGAGGCCATAACAAATTTTACATACAACGGCTTCTTTATTCCCAAAGGGTGGAAGCTGTACTGGAGCACGAACTCGACGCACAAGAATCCGGAGTTCTTCATGGAACCAGCAAAGTTTGATCCGTCACGGTTCGAGGGATCGGGACCAGCGGCATACACGTTCGTGCCGTTTGGCGGGGGGCCGAGGATGTGCCCCGGGAAGGAGTACGCGAGGCTCGAGATATTGGTGTTTATGCACCATTTGGTGACGAGGTTTAAATGGGAGATGGTGATTCCTGACGAGAAGATTGTGGTGGACCCCATGCCTATTCCTGCTAAGGGTCTCCCTGTGCGCCTCTTTCCACTCCAATCTTGAATCGAATTTTTCTATATTGCATATATATAGCATGGCCGTGAGATTACTGCATCATACACTCTCTACCTAAGAGACCACACACTTGCCCAGAATAAATCAACTTCCTAGTTTTTTAACGTTTTTTAATGTTGTATTGTTTTATGGTTAAGTAACAAAAATACTTGAAACATTTACAACAAAAAATAATTAACTCCCCGTCATTATGGTTTCTTCAATTTGTTCCATATCGCCCATAAATGTAGGCCAGATAGTCCAAATAACTAACCGTTCTTCCAACTCCATTAACAAACTTTCAAATTTTTCTTTTTCTTTATTTCTAGGTGAGGTCCACATATACCTCATCTTTCTTCACATGTTCTCTCATCGTGGAAGCTGTCGAGATACTGCAGGTTGTTGTCACCGAGCACTCTCTCGTCATGGAAGTACCTCGAGAGGAAGAGGGCTCTGAGATTCTAACAGTGCCTAACAAAGCTCCAACAACGCTGGAAATTAGGAGGTTGTCTGTGAAAGAAAATACAAAAGATAGTAAAATGCAACATCCATGTTTAATGTAGCCTTTTCATTTCATATGCGTGCACCTTACACAATCTGAGTAGTATCACTATATATACATAGTGATCATACTAGCTAAGATAGCAAAACCCTAACAACTATTTATTACATTTAATGCAACAAGTGGTACATTTGTGCGCATTTGCTTCTAGCTCGACACAAGCAGTGAAGCAAACAAAAGAGTAAAGCAGAAAACTAAACAAATGACGGAAGAGGTACACAACGCGTCTACATGGCTCGATCTTGAGCACTACAAGCCACGGCGCATTCCGGCTAACACACTTGGTGACTAGGTTCGTGAGTAGAATAGTCGCTATTAATCTTGATCGCCTCTTCTTCTTTAGCTTCGTGAGAAGAGCAAGCTTCACCCATCGAGGCGTGCAAGCTAACACTTCCTCAATTCAAGCGAGGCTAGCGAAATGATACCCAACTTATTTCTTAGCCTCGAGAAGAATTGGTAGCAAGGGTTTAGTAAAATATCCGCAACTTGAGCCTCGGTGGGTACATGCCTTAGATCAATAACCTTCTCCGACTTTATCTCTAACAAAGTGAATGTCGAGCTCCACATGTTTAGTTCTAGCATGAAGAGCGGATTGGAAGCCAAAGCGATCGTCTTTGAGATTATCAACCCATACCGTGGTTGATTTTGAACAATGCACGCCGAGTTCGATGAGCAATGACTTGATCCATGTTACCGGACACGGCTTGAGCCAAGCTCCTATATTCTGCTTCAGTGCTTGATCTTGAAACCACAGGTTGCTTTTTCGAACACCATGATATGAGATTGTTACCAAGGTAAACACAATATCCAGTTACCGATCTCCTATCATCAAGGTCTGCCGCCCAATCTGAGTCTGAAAAGGCTTGCAGATCAAGAGTAGATTTTTGAATGTGAAGACCATAGTCAACTGATCCAGCAAGATATCGAAGGATCCTTTTAACTGCTTTCCAATGAGTATCAAGAGGGCAAGACATAAATTGACTAACCCTATTGACACTAAAGCTGATCTCTGGTCTAGTAATGGTAGCATATTGCAAAGCACCCACTGCACTCCTATAGAGTTTTCCATCTATTGTAGGATTACCATCAAGCTTAGAAAGTTCTGATTGGAAATCATGGGAGTAGGATTACCTTTAGCATCAATCATCTGTAGCCTCTGCAATATATCTTTGATGTAAGAACTTTGACTAAGGTGAATTCCTTGTGCAGTTTTTGTAACCTCAATACCAAGAAACTGATGCACTTCCCCTAAATCCTTTAGAAGGCGAGTCTTGAGTGTTGAATAACTCGCGGATCTCGAAGGATTTGTACACATGATGAGCATGTCATCGACAAAGATGAGGAGGTAGGTCACTGAGGTAGTGGTCTTGCGATAAAAGAGAGAGGTGTCGGCTTTGGACTAGGAGAAACCGAGCTTAAGTAAAGCAGCAGTGATGGTGAAAAACCAAGACCGAGAGGCTTGCTTCAAGCCATATAAAGCTTTAGAAAGCTTGCAAACACGATCAATGCCATCCTCAAAACCAGGAGGTTGTCGCATGTAAATCTCTTCTTGTAAATCCCCATTGCGAAAGGCATTGTTGACATCCAAATGAGTGACAGGCCAATTAGAAGAGATGGCTAAGCTCAGGATGGTACGAATAGTCGTCGGTTTAACCACGGGGCTAAAGGTTTCTGTGAAATCAAAGCCGGGCTCCTGGGAAAAACCTTGAGCAACTAAACGAGCCTTGTATCTGGAAATGGTACCATCAGCCTGCCGTTTGAGTTTAAAGATCCATTTGCAGCCAACCAAGTTTTTACCAAGGGGTAAAGGGACTAACTGCCAAGTATGATTTCAAAGCAAAGCTTGATGTTCTAGTTGCATAGCTTGGTTCCAAGGTGGTATCTGAAGAGCAGCAGTATGATTTCTGGGCTCAATATGAGCAGCATGTTGTTGGACCATGGCAGCAAAGAGTTTGGGTCGAAAAATACCAGCTCGAGCCCGTGTAATCATAGGGTGTGCGGGCTGAGTACGAATGGGAGGAGATGGGGTTGATGTGGGAGAGTTTGTATTAGGGGAGGCAGAAGAAGAATGAGAAGAAGAAGGGGCAGTTGGAGATAGACGAGGGGAAATGGCAGGAGGGGGTGAGGGTAGGGGTATATCTGGGGAATGTGTGGAAGTAGAGGTTGATGTAGATGGAATATGAGAAGAATGGGGAAAATGGTTAACATGAATAGGTGTAGGGATAGAGACTGAGGTAGAGATGTTCGGTGGAGTAGGTATAGGAACCGAGGTAGAGAGAGAAGGGAAAATATTTTCATCAAAGACAATATCCCTTGTGATAATGATCTTTCCAGTAGGAAGAAGAACTTTATAGCCTTTATGTGCAGAACTATAACCAATGAATATGCCTTCCATAGACCTATATTCCAACTTGTGATGGTTATAGGGTCGAAGAAAGGGGTAGCAACGGCAACCAAAGGCTTTGAGCAAGTTATAGTCTAGCTTATGATTAAAAAGCTTTTCGTAAGGAGAACGGAAAGACAGAATTTTGTTGGGGATGCGATTAATGATGAAAATGGCTGTGACGAAGGCATCATCCCAGTATTGAGTACCCAAACCAGACTGAGATAAAAGAGTTAACCCAGTTTCGACGACATGTCGATGTTTTCTTTCGGCAAGAAAATTTTGTTGAGGAGTGTATGGACATGAGACTCTATGTTGAATGCCCTCACTTTGCAGAAAACCAGTTAATCCTTTATACTCACCTCCCCAATCAGATTGTAGGATTTTTATTTTCTGATTAAATTGATTCTCAACAAGCTGCTTAAATGATTTGAAGACACCATTGACTTCCCCTTTGTTTTTCAATAGGTATAACCAAGTAAACCGACTGAAATGATCAATGAAAGTGACATAGTATCTGTACCCATTTGTGGAAAAAATGGGGGAAGGTCCCCACAAGTCACTATGTATGAGTTCAAGAGGCTTGGTGTAAACAGAAGAAGAGTCAGAATAAGGTAATCGATGACTTTTAGCAACACAACAAGAATGACACAATGAACTAGATTGCATTGAAGAAAAGGAAATATTACAACTAGTCAAGGCACGTTTTACAATGTCAAAAGAACAATGTCCTAACCGCTTGTGCCATAAATCCAAACTAACAGAAGAAGAACTAGAAATAGAGGAAAAAGCAAGTGGAGAATCATGTCCAAAGTTGGCTGTATGAACAGCAGGTAGAAGACGAACATGAGAGTCCTTATTTGAGCTGAGAGAATGATTAGGTAGATCATGTGGTTTGTGAAGGCTGAATCGGTAGAGCCCCTCACTGAGGTTGCCCTTGAGTAGGATGTCCTTGGTGACCTGATCTTTGACAAAGCAAACACGTGGGTGAAATTCAAAGAAAACATTGTTATCAAGAGCAAACTGTGAAACACTCAACAAGTTTTTAGTAATCTGAGGGACATGGAGAAGTTTATTGAGAATAAAAGCGTTAGAGTTAGGAGATGAAGAAGATGTAAGGACAGACTTTCCAATGTGAGAAATGTGAACACCAAAGCCATTGCCAAGTTTGAGCTTGTTACCTCCATGATATTCAGAAGCAGTGTTAAGATTCGAGAAGTCATTGGAGACATGGTTGGTGGCTCCAGAATCTGGATACCAAGAGGAATCGACACTATATTCGGAAGGAGCATGATGAGGTGGTGGTTTTGTTGAGTGTGAGCCATGTTTAAAGAAGGAGTCCTTGAAGGTTGTGTTGAGGAAAAAGTTAAGTTCTTCTTTCACTCGAAATTTGAACACTTTGAGGAGCAGTGATGTTCGTGTCGATACCAACATTGATCAGCTGTGTGCCGAGGCTTTTGGCAAACCTGACAAACAGGTTTGTTGCCTGAAGACATGCCTCTGCCTCCACGACCTCCTCTATAGCTGGAGTTTCTTCCTCCTCCTCTTGTGAAATGTTGATAACCACCTCTGTTGGACAGGGAGCTCGCATTGTTATTTCTTTGTCCAGTGGTTTGGACAAAATTTGCAGTAGGTTGTGAACCATCTTGATTTACAGTAGTGGTTTTCATGGATTCGAGTCTCGATTGAAAGCTAAGAAGAAGGGAGTTGACATCTTGGACAGTCCAAGAGTTTGCCTTAGAAGTAATGGTAACCATTACTGAATCATATTCTGCTCCTAAACCAGCAAGGATATGGAGAACCTGATCTTCTTCGGAGACACGGTATCCAGCTGCACCCAAGAGATCACAACAAGTTTTTACTTTGTTGAGATATTCTCTCATAGGTAAGGAATCCTTCTTCAACGTCTGGAGTTGCAGTTTGTACTGCATGAGTTTAGCTTTGATTGGCTGGAGAAGTTGGTCTCAAAGCATGCCAAATTTCTTTGCTGGAGCTCAGACCCACGACCATAATCATGGTCTGTCTGATAGAGATGACTGGATCCAAGCTGATAAGAGTTGATCTTGTCGATGCCATGCAAGAAACTCAGGGTTGAGTCTTGTCTCGTCTGAATCTGGGACAGGTATTATCTCCGATGGTGGTCCTTCTCCTCCAATGAGATAGGGCTCCAGTCCATATCCTCTCACCGTTGCTAAGATTTGTTGTTTCCATATGAGGTAGTTTCCCTCAGATAGCTTGGTGGAGATAGAATGATTCTGTGGTAAGATAGGTATGGAAGATATCTATGAGCTCGACGACAGTGCCGAGGTAGAGCTCGTAGAGCTGGAGGTCGCAGACATTTTAAGGAAAAAGAAAGGAAAAGACAGGTCTAACTATGGCTCTGATACCATGAAAGAAAATACAAAAGATAGTAAAATGCAACAGCCATGTTTAATGTAGCCTTTTCATTTCATATGCGGCGCACCTTACACAATACAGGAGTATCACTATATATACATAGTGATCTGTACTAGCTAAGATAGCAAAACCCTAACAGCTATTTATTACATTTAATGCAACAGTGGTACACTGTGCCTTGTTGCTTCTAGCTCGACACAAACAATGACAAACAAAAGAGTAAACAGAAAACTAAACAAATGACGGAAGAGGTACACAACGCGTCTACATGGCTCGATCTTGAGCACTACAAGCCACGGCGCATTCCACCTAACACACTTGGTGACTAGGTTCATGAGTAGAATAGTCGCTATTAATCTTGATCGACTCTTCTTCTTTAGCCGTCGTGAGAAGAGCAAGCTTCACCCACCGAGGCGCAAGCTAACGATGCGAAAGAGAGAATGGTGTGAAAGATCTCAAAGAAGACATACAAGGAGGGACTTCGAGGGTGAGCCGGTTAAACGCGAAGCTGACTACGTTAATGGACTTGTACAAGCAAAGAATTTCGAGAATATTTCCTACGAAGTTGTTGTTGTCAAGATCAATGGCTTGTAAGCCTTGGAGTTTTGAGAAATCAAGAGTGGAGATTTGGCAGTTGAAGAGATTGTTCCGCGGGAGCAGAGTAGTAAGGTTGGAACAGTCCATTAAAGAGGTACATAAGGTTAGGGGTGTCTAAACGGTTTTCGGTTAGAACCAAAACCAAATCGAAACGGACAAATTCGGTTAACCGAAAACCGACAAATTCGGTTATCGGTTCGGTTTCGGTTTCAGAGTTGAAAAAAATTTAGGTTATTGGTTAACCGATAACCGAACGGTTCGGAACCGAAAAACCGTTTTTAATTATTAATTAATTAATTAAAAATTCTGAAAATCTATTTTTAATTATTTGTTAAATATTTTATTTATTTATAATAAGTTTCAGTTTTATAATTATTATTTTATTTATTTTTATTATTAATTAATTTTAATTCGGTTTTTCGGTTAACAAAAACCGAACCATCGAATCGATCATTTTCGGTTAACGAAAATTTAAAACGATTCGATTTCGGTTCCCACTTTTGGAGAAATTGGTTCGATCAAACCGAACCGTTAATGACCTACATAAGGTGCCGTTGAGGTTGTTGGAATAGAGTTGCAATGTCTCTAATTTGGAAAACAAGCTAAATATAGAAGGTAGCTCACCCCATATATAGCTTATTTACATGGAGCTCTAAGATAACGAGGTTTGAAGGTTAACAATGGCACTATCGAATGTTACAGAAAGTTAATTTTTAGTTAGAGAGATTTTGTTCAATGTTGTAAAGCTGTAAAGATTTAGGTAGAGAGATTATGCAAGGTGTAACAAACATGATCAGTCGCACCGGTATCTACTACACATGAATGAGTAGAACAAGTCGCTAAACATCTTTCCGTTACAAGAGCTAATGGCATACCTTGAGCATAGGAAATTAGCCTTCCAATGCCCAGTCTTACTACACTTGAAATACTTGCCTTTCTCTTTTGGTTTTTTCACGTCGCTGGTAGAGCCTTTGTATTACTCCCACTGTTTTCTTTAGTCTTAGCATATCTTGACTTCCACTTTACCTTTTCATCTTTCGATGAAGCAGTGATTTTCCTTGAGGTACGTACTAAAGACTGTGCATCTTTTCCCATCTTGCATTCCGTCGTTGCCAGATCCTTTTGTAATGAATCTAGAGTATGACTTTTTTCATAAATAACGGAAGTCATCAAAAGAATTGGGTAAGGTATTGAGGACTATATCGATCTTGACCTCCTCATCAATATATCCTCCAACCAATTCGAGCTCTCCAAAGAGATTGATCATTTGCTCTAGATGGTTGATGAACGTACTTTTTACTAGTTTAAAAATGATATATTAATATGAATTTAGATTAGTTTAAGTGTGTTTATATAGTTGATATTATGCTTTTAGCCATTTTGAGAAGATACTGCTCTTGGGGTTTCTTTTTGGTGTTTTGTAGGCTTTTCAGGTGATAATCGATGCACAAGGCAAAGAAGTAACCAAAGATGAAAAGGAATAGGAGGCTAGCAGCCATCCTAGCGGCCGCTAGCCCGGTCGTGAGCTCGCGGGAAGAAGAACTGTTTAAAACGACACTAAATAGGATGAAATGGATATGATAAGTATGGATGTGAAAAGTTTACAATATTAAAGAGTATCTCGATAGGAGTCCATAGGCGTAAACGGATCGCAATTCGGAGTTCGGATGCGAGAGAGCGGAGAGAAACAGCGAAGTCACGCACTCTGTTTTGAAGCTAGCGACCACACTAACGGTTGCGAGTTCATCCCGAAAAGCTTCTATCTCACAGCTAGCGGCTGACCTAGCAACCGCTAGGCGCCGCGGCCTGACGAGAAATAAGGCTTCAGCCCATCATCTATAAATACCCCGGACCATCCATTGGCGCCTAACCTTCGTTTTAGTCGATTTTTGCACTCTTTTCATTCAGTTTTCAATCTAGCTTTAGATATTACGCTTCTACACTTTAGATAGTTGAAATTCTACTTTATATTAACACATTGTAATCGCCATTGGAGCAATTCATCTGAAGGATTTTAGATTTTCAGTTTTCTACTCGGGTTTGGATTCAAACCCAACAATTGTACTTCCGACTCTCCATTACGGGTTTTATCAATTCAATTCCTATTTTTATATTAATTTCATCTTTTATTTCAATTTATATGTCTAGCTAATTTCCTGTTCTAACCTAGAAAGCTAATTTATATGTCTAGCTAATTTCGTCTCTGAAAGGTGGCTGGTGCATTACACAACCCAAACGGCATTCTCCTGCAAGCAAATACTCCTTAAGGACACGTAAAAGCCGTCTTGTGTTGGTCCTCTGGGGCGATAGCAATCTGATTGTACCCCGAATATCCATCTAGGAAGCAATAAAATCCATATCCTGCTAGTCTGTCCCACATCTGATCAATAAAAGGCAGGGGAAAATAGTCCTTCCTTGTGGCTGCATTCAAAGCACGGTAGTCAATACACACACGCGCATCCTATCACGAGCCTTGTTCCTACAAGCTCGTTCTTGTCATCTCGAATCACAGTGACACAACCTTTCTTGGACACCACTTGATTTGGGCTCACCCACTCATTGTCTGATATTGCATAGATCATGCTAGCATCCTGTAATAGCCCGCCTAACTAAAGTACGGATTAGACGGGACTGTTACCAACTAAGCAGGGATTAAGAACATAATGACCAACAACCTTTCAAGACTTCAAACTATTATAGATAAACACACCACGGTTTCATACAAACTAGACCAACAGATCATCAACAAAAGGATTCAACTGATCTGGAGGTAATATAAGTAATATCGAAAAAAATATAATAAAGTGTTTTGAGCAGTGAGCGGTGAATGCATATATGACGATATACATCCAAGGTAAACTATTAGCGACAAAAACTCCGATTTTCGACACTTGTCCATCCATCACACTCAACCCGCACATTTAAAACAAACATGCGGGGCTAAGTACAAGATTGCACTTAGTGGACTTATGCGAAAATAATTTCATTTAATTACACCGCCCGTAAGTATAACACGAGGATTTTAGTTGAAATGACTCGTGAATACCAAAATACTTTATCATTTCTCAAAAGATTCGCTGGCGGACATTTTCATTCAGATGATCCGTATCATTCACATAGCGTTCATAATCGATCTCACGTCGTGAAGTAGGCCTCGCTTCTACCGACGCCGTGATCGGTCAAGATGTTGCTAACGGCTCACAATCACATAGTCGGGATTACGCATCGACTAGGATCCATGACCGGCCGATGATGTTGCTAACGGCTCGCGATCGCAAACTAGTGTACCGTTAACCCCAGCTGTGAATTCGATCCGACTAGGATCCGATATCGATTTTAAAATTGGGAGCTACCCAATAAGCGATTCACATTCATAGTTGGCTCGCCCACAACATGATAGGATACATACGTTAAAACATAAATATTTTGGGCATGTAATTGAATAACAATTCATAATCATTTCTCAACCGAAAGCTTGTAAATAAATACTTTTCAAGAAAGCGTCGTAAATAAAGGGTTTTCGAGTAAAGCCCACTTTCGTACGTAGTCTTTTAACTATGGTCTTTTCCTACGTCGATGCCTCGTCACGTATCACCTTAACGTAAGAATCATTTTAGCACGCGTCGGTCGCGTTTGATAGAGACGAACATAGTCTATAACGTTCTATGTATCAAATAAGGCTAACGTCGGACTTATTTTGGCGCTTTTCTAATCGATTGATGTTGATTAAGAAATTGCTTAACTTATAAGAGATATTCTATCTTTTTAGTATATAATATGCGTTTTAATGTACTTACGTAACGTAAGTAGCATTATTACTAAACGTCTTCGTCACATTGATCACGTATTATCGATGCGTGCCCGTTGACCTTGGTCGACGATTTTGATCAACTATTTTGACCAAGTCAACCAAAAGTCAACAATTTTGACTTTGGTCGACAAAAAGTCAATATTTTGACTTTTTCAACTATTATGAAATTCTTATCATTTTATGTGCAATTCTTGTTCCAAAATTTCTATAAAAACATACTATGTCTAAAACATTATTTTAGATCATATTATGTAATTATTCTTGATAAAATAAATTTATAACATTATTACAAATATTATGAAATTTTCGGTAATTACAAATTAAATAGCTTAGACTTGTGCAAAATTCTATAAATTCACATGTCACACTATTTTATCATGTGATTAATAATATGTAATTACTTAGGTCAAATAAAATTTATACACCTTGGTCTTATAACACATGGTTTTGGTTTTCATAAATAACTCGACAAATGATTTTAAAAATTCGATAAATTCATATATCAATTAATCACCCTCAATTATGCTTACTATAACATAATTGTTATTTATTATGAACTATTGAATTTAATTTACCTAAGTCATGTTTGAAAATTTCAACTTAGGTCCAAATAATATTTATAAATTTCAATAAATTCTCACAACCATATATTATGAATCTACACACTTAATATGCTATTATATCACTTAAATATGAATTATATCACAACACTATAACATATACATATATTTTCGGTATTCATTAAAATATAAGCTATAGTTTTCCAAAAATTCTAAATAAATTCATATAAGCATATTTAATACCCTAGATTATTATTCCATGCTTAAATCAACAATTAAAAATCATAATCAACAACATATAGTACCCCTAAGTTTTCGGTCCAAACATTAAATTTAATAGCATGCTTAATTTCATGATCTAATTAATGTACATGCTTAATATCATCATATAAACATCATATCTAAACATATTAATACAAGTTCTATAATTTTCGAAAATTTCATATATAAACTAAGCTTATAACATAAATTCTAACGGACAAAAATCAAAAATTCTAGCATGTATACGAAGCTCGGAAGATTTCTAACCTTTTAATCGGAGTTGATTTAATTGTTGAAGGTTTATTTGTCTAGGATTTTGGGATTGAAATTTGGAGAACTCTCACAAAATTCCTCCCTCAATTTTCGATAGTCTAGGTTTGTAAATAGAAGAATGTTGTGCTAATGTTATATTTATAGAGGTCTCCCACTTGTATAATTATTACATAAAATATCATTAATACACTTGTTAACCATGGTCAAAATAATCGCCACCTCCATTAGCTAGGAGACAAAATTTTAATCTTATCATGTACAACTCATAATGTATCTTATCCCTTAATTAATACATTAGACCTTAGTTGTCACAATTTAATTATCACATAGTGTGACAATGTGTGTGTCGCCTATTTAGTACTTTAGGCTAAGTTTTTATTTTGTTCTTATATTATATCCTTTATTATGTTATATTATAATTTATTTAATAATTTATCACAATTACCTTGTATTTAAAGAATTTATCACACTAAACCTCCATTATGTAGTTCACGCCAACTTCTACATTTTAGACTAGGTTTTTATTTCATTTTATATTATATACTATATTATTATTATAGTATAAAATTAAGTTTGAAAAGTCGATTATTTCAACTATCTGAGTGGCCATATCATATAGTATGAAATTAAAATTTTTCAACCTTGTTTTTCAACAATTTCGCCACTTTAATAAATGTGCATGAGATTACTTGTTTTAATAGCTAATGATCTCTACTTTACACCTATTATATGATAGGATCCTAATCATAAAAACTCATTAATTATAAGATGATATTTATACATAAAATCATACTTTAAAACCTCAAATTTTCGCCACTTTTATGCAAGTGTGCTCTCACACTTGTGCAAATTATACTACACCTCATTTTATCTATAATAATATCATATTAATATAATTAATATCATACATTATTAATTAGATAAGAATTAAATTAAAAATCATACTTTAGAATCCCACAATTTCGAAAATTACTAAGACATTCCCAAACATTTTATTTCTTTGTATAAAATAGCTACTACATAATTATGTGACATATTATATGTCTTAGATAATAAATTTAATCATAGAAAAGTATTTAAAAACAATTTAGATCCTAAAACCCTAATTTAAATATTTAGGGTTTTCGAAACCCATTAAATAAGGTACATTGGTTTCTTAAATTTTCTAGCATTATTTTATGATAAATAATGCTCTTATATAATAATATAATTATAGGAATTTGAATTTTATAATTCGAGATCATATGCTAAAGTTATCGCATTATTCTAAACGTGACGTTTGAAACGCCTCTAAATTCTCATAGTTTAATTATCTCTAAAATGTTCAAAATAAAGTTTGTTACAACTTTATTTATTCCTATAACAATAGAAATTTCAAATTAAGCTCAATCGCTTAATAATCAGAAGACGAATCATTCGAATTTATTCGACGTTAGAAAGTTACGTTCAAGGAATATTGAAAATTATATTCCTTAATTCACTAAGCCTCGATGAATCTCATACGTAAATTATCCAATTATGCTCGGTCAAAGTCAAGAGTTGACTAATTAAGATTTTAATTATTGATTTAATAATGCTAATTACGAATTTATTATCGTAATTCAAGATTAAAACTACGGGATATTACACATCCAATAGCTTCAGCACCTCATTTCTCACTACTTCTTGCATTGCTGGATTCAGTCGGCATTGAGGTTGCATTTTCGGTTTGTACTCGTTCTCTAGCAGTATCCGTTGCATGAAAATCGACGGGCTGACCCCCTTGATATCAGAAATTGTCCACCTAATTGCGGACTTGTACTGCTTCAGCACGGCCATAAGCTTAGTCGATTCTTCCTCTGTCAACTCCGAGGAGACTATAACTGGACAAGTCTCATCTTCTCCTAGAAAGACATACTGGATGTGGTCAGGTAATTCTTTCAATTCCACCTTGGGCGTGTGCTCTTCTGTCGCCACTGCAGTGTCTTCTCCTCCAATTGATTTCCTCACATCTAAGTAAGGTACTGACTCCTCGGGGAGGGCCTTTACTTCTTCTATGGCTTCAAGGTACTCCAAGATCTCATCACAAGCTTCATCGAGGTCTGAGGAAGTAAAAATCGAGTTCTGGATGCAAAACTCAACAGGATCTTCTGACTGTAAATGGTTGGAAGACAGCTGCTCAATGACTCGACACTATTCCATTATCTTCTCTTCAAGTTGCGTCATTGCGTCGTAAATAGAGATTTTATCTCTTCATCATTGACCCTGAAGGTAAGGTCTCCATTCTGCACATCGATCAGTGCCCTGCCTTTGGCTAAGAATGGTCTCCCGAGAATGAGAGGCGTGTTCCCATCTTCTGGCATGTTAAGGACTACAAAGTCTGCTGGAAAGATGAAATCTCTGACCTTGACGAGCATGTCTTCCACTATCCCCTTTGGATAGGTAACATATGTGTCTGCCATCTGGAGAGCTATGGTAGTAGGCTTGATCTCTCAATCTCCAATCTGTTAAATATGGACAACGACATCAGGTTGATGTTTGCCGCTAAATCGCATAAAACTCTGGAGAAAGTCTGCCCTCCAATGACACACGCGATCATGAAGCTCGGATACTTTATGCTTTTAGCATCAACAAGACCGCACTCTTGAGACAAATTGATAGTCTCAAATTTTCCCAACATCTTCTTGTTGGCTACAGCATCCTTCAAGAACTTTACATATCCCGGCATGTCTCTGAGTGCATCTAGCAATGGAATGTTTATGTGCACCTTCTGAAACATCTCCATAAATCGGGTCATATTCTCTTCATATTTTGGCTTGGCTAGCAGACTTGGGAGGGAACGAAGGAGTGAAAGTCGAAAGATTCTTCTTTGGGTCTGACTCGCGGCCACCCTCACGACCGCTAGGGTGGTAGCGAGCTTCTGATGACGCGTCTGTATTCTTCCTCGCGGTGGCCTAGCGGTCGCTAGGTCGGTCGTTAGTTCCTCCTCTGAACGTTCTGTACTCGTCCTAGTGGCCGGCCTAGCGGTCACTAGGTCAGTCGCTAGTTTCTCCACCAAACTTTTTGTACTCTTCCTAGCGGCCGAGATAGCGATCGCTAGCTAAGTCGCTAGCTCCTCTCTGTTCAGCATCCGACCTTCTTCTCTGCTCTTCTGTCCCGGTACTTCTTCCATATCATCATTTTCTCATTTCGGGTGGTTCTGATAGGCTTTTCCACTTGATGGCATTGCAATGATTTTTCGGGTTCACCTCCGTATTGCTAAGAAATTGGCCCGACTTGTGTTGCCCATTCTGTTGTGCAGCTATCTGACTGATTTGGTTCTCCATCATCTTCTTATGTTTCCCCATAGCTGTTACAGTGGATTCCAAATGTGTCATCTTTTGACCAGTGTTACTTATGAAGGAGTTCTGCTGAGTCGCTAATTGTTGGTTGCTCACAACCAACTGCTGCATCATGTCCTCCAGACTCTTCTTCTTTACCACTTGAATCATGCCATTTTGCACTGTGAAGCCTGGTGGAGGTTGATGGAAGTTATTGGGGTTGGCATATGAGAAGTTGGGATGGTTCCTGTTGTTAGGATGATATGCCGGATTCCTCCCTTGATGGTTCCTCTGATTTATATAGTTGATGTCCTTCGTCTCTATCAGGTCCGGCTCTGCAGCAGTGACGTGAGCTACCCCTTTAGCTTTCATCTCCTTCTCAAACTGACTCTTCAGAAGAGTGAATTTCTCCATGAGATCGTCATATTTGGAGTCAACCTCTACAGCAGCTGCCTTAATCACAGGTGTTCTCTCCATAGGCCATTGATAGCTGTTAGCAGCCATCTCTTCCAATATTCTACTGGCATCCTCTACCTGTCGATTCAACAGACATCCTCCTGCTGATGCATCCACTATGCTTCTGGTGTGAGGTGTTAGTCCAATGTAGAACTGAGTGATCTACTGGTCCCTGGAAAATCCATGCTGAGGGCATTTCCTCAACAATCCTCTAAATCTTTCCCATGCCTCGAACAATGACTCATCTCCCAGTTGGGAGAAGTGGGAGATCTCTACTATAATCTTCTACGCTTTAGCCGGCGACAAATATTTTGAAAGAAACTTTTCGCAAAGTTTTCCCCAGCTGTTGATCCCTGTCCGGTCCAGGCTCTTGAACCAATCCTTTGCCTGGTTGCGCAGAGAGAATCCAAACATGCGCATTTGGATAGTTTCCTGTGGCACCCTATTCTGCTTGATGGTGTCACATATGTCTAAAAATTTCTCCACGTGAACATTTGGATCTTCTGTCACTCCTCCCCCAAATTGCTCCCCTTGTACCATACTGATTAGGGCCGGCTTCAGTTCGAAGTTGTTAGCATTCACCTCAGGGCCCAATCCACCTCCTTGAAACTGTTCAGTAGGAGGTCGGTACATATAATTTAGCGATCATGTCTCTTGAGCAGTGAGGATTCCCATATTCGTCATCTGGCGTTGCATTTCAATGAATTCTGCCAGATGACGAGCAGCATGCTCTAGCGGAACACCTCCGTTGTTCGAGTTTGCTACCATTTCTTGCCGTCTCCTTTCTCGCTTCCTTCTCATTTGGGTGATTTTGATCTCGGGATCTAAAGGTTGTGCAGGTTGTCCTCGGGACCTTGTGATCATAAACTACCTGGAGAAAAAGGGAGAAATTAGTCATGGCAAGTAAAAGAAATAAAAATAAAAATACAACTTGAATTAATAATTCTAAATCAACAAGTTATTCCTATATAATCTAAACAATCCCCGGTAATGGCGCCAAAATTTGATCAGCCTATTTTCTAACACGAAAACATGCTAGTAGATTGATAAGTCGAGTATCGTAATGATAAACGCGCTTTTTACTCGTTTATTAATGGTATATCTGGATGAATTTCGATCAGTTTAAGTGTGTTTATATAGTTGATACTATGCTTTTAGCTATTTTTAGAAGATACTGCTCTTGGGGTTCCTTTATGGTGTTTTGTAGCCTATTAAGGTAATCGATGCACAAGGCAAAGAACGAACCAAAGATGAAAAGAAATAGGAGGCTAGCGGCCGCTAGCCCGACCGCGAGCTCGGGCGAAAAAGATTCTATATTCAAACTAGCGACCGCTAGGCCGACCGCTAGGCGCATCACGCGGTCGCTAGCCATGGCCGCGAGAAATCCCGAAAAGCTTCTGTATTAAAACTAGCGACCAACCTAGCGACCACTAGGTCGGCTGCTAGGCGCATCACGCGGTCGCTAGCGATGGTCGCGAGTTCATCCCGAAAAGCCTCCGTCTCATAGCTAGCGACCGACCTAGCGACCGCTAGGCCAGCCGCAAGGCGCCGTGGCCTGATGAGAATTAGGCTTCAACCCATTAGCTATAAATCCGAGAAAGCTCCTCACTGATTTGACATTGATGGGAGGAGGTAGCTTCTCGATTGCAATGATCTTGGCTCGGTCCACTTCCAAGCCCTTAGCAGATACCTTGTGGCCAAGTACCACACCTTCCTTAACCATAAAATGACACTTCTCCCAGTTGAGCACTAAGTTCGTCTCCTCACACCTGTGTAACACTTGGGACAGATTGTGGAGACAATGGTAAAAAAAAGAACCAAAAACGGAAAAGTCATCCATGAATACCTCCATAATATTCTCGATCAAACCATGGAATATAGATATCATACATCTCTGAAAGGTGGCTGGTGCATTACAAAGCCCAAACGGCATTCTCCTGTAAGCAAATACTCCATAAGGACACGTGAAAGCCGTCTTGTGTTGGTCCTTTAGGGCGATAGCAATATGATTGTACCCCAAATATCCATCTATGAAACAATAAAACCCATATCCTGCCAGTTTGTCCAACATCTGATCAATAAAAGGCAGGGGAAAATGGTCCTTCCTTATGGTAGCATTCAGAGCACGGTAGTCAATGCACACACGTCATCCTGTTACGAGCCTTGTTGCCACAAGCTCGTTCTTGTCATCTCGAATCACAATGACACCCTCTTTCTTGGACACCACTTGAGTTGGGCTCACCCACTCACTGTCTGATATTGCATAGATCATGCCAGCATCCAATAGCTTCAACACATCCTTTCTCACTACTTCTTGCATTGTTGGATTCAGTCGGTGAGGTTGCACCTTCGGTTTGTACTCGTTCTCTAGCAGCATCCGGTGCATGCAAATCGACGGGTTGACCCCCTTGATATTAGAAATAGTCCACCCAATTGCTGACTTGTATTGCTTCAGCATGACCATAAGCTTAGTCGATTCTTCCTCTATCAACTCTGAGGAGACTATAACTGGACAAGTCTCATCTTCTCCTAGAAAGACATACTGGAGGTGGTCAGGTAATTCTTTCAATTCCACCTTGGGCGTGTTTCTTCATTGCCCGCAGCGGTGTCTTTGTTGGATTTGTATCTTGGCAGCTTTGGTTGAGCTTGTATACAATGTTTCCTGTTACCACTATTACAATCTCCTATCTGAATTGAATACTTGATTGCATATATCTGTGTCCCCTTATCTCATATATAAGTTAGATCATACAGTGTGTAGAAGATCACAGAAGTCTGTATGATTGGTCAAGCTTAATGAGATATAAAAAGTTTCACAGCTGAGACAACTTGAGGACGAGTTGTCGGTATAGGCTGCGGTATAGATAAGTGACTTGACTTGGTTGCTTGTCTATGCTTTGGTAGTCCTCGACGTATTGAAGGATCACAGTGAGATGAGTTCTTCTATCTGACCGTCGTGAAGAACCTAGATCTCGGTGACTTACGATGATCTAAATATCGATAAGGTGTTAGGTGAGCATGAGTTGCTGACCATCACTTTGACTTGTTATGGGTGAGGGTTATATGTTCTAACCCAATATTCTCCGCATCTTGGGTGGTGGCAGTGCTTGTATGTCATGCTAGTTATCTGTATCGAGTCACCGTATCCGTTAAGGATGATGGCGTCCCTTAAGGAGCTCAAAGGTTTATTGTACTAAACCCCGCAGTTGAGTTAGCTCAAGTACAATAATAAGGTTGAGTGATACTACTTAAGAATTAAAGATATTAATTATTTTAAGCGATCGAGAATGCTCTAAATAATTAATGGACGTGCGATATCTTAAATACGGGGATTCGTAATGTCTAAGTGCAAGCCCGACTCAACTTCGGTAATAAAGGGGTAAGTCAGCATTTATTCTCTAGTGGCATGAATGAATGTTTATAAATTAATTTATGTTATGGGTTGAACATGAGATAATTAATTTATTTGAGGCCTCTTTATTCCTTGCATTTGATCCCTGGGCTGGCCCATCCAGGCCCGTAGCTTGGAGAAAATCGGCGCCCCTATCCTCTCTATGGTAAGGATTTGATTCTCTTTATCCTATAAAGATATTATTATATTTATGGGATATGCATGGATCCTTTCCTTATGGGATTATGGTAATGCATTATAAATATAAGGTAAGAGATAAGATCAAGGCTAATCATCAATTATCCACACCATATTTTTCGAGAATTCCAAGAGTGATTTGGGAGAGATTTTCGAGAATTACATAGAGAGATTGGGTGATTTTCTGTAGCATTCTCCATAGATTATCCTCACTCGATATTGGAGATTGGGCAACCGGGATACAGTCTAGAAGATCAAAGCACGAGTCTCGATCCGTTCATCCCCGACAGATTCAAAGGTAAACACGAGAAAACCCCTACGTGTTGCAATTAATTATATAGGTGCATGCTAGGAATATAATCAATGTATGGTGAATTAAGCATCCAAGATAGATCCTGGGAGAGGTTCAAAATCAGTTTTCCCTACGCCTTCTCCTCCAATTGGTTTCCTCATATCTAAGTAAGACACTGACTCCTCGGGGAGGGCCTTTACTTCTTCTATGGCTTCAAGGTACTCCAAGATCTTATCACAAGCTTCATCGAGGTCTGAGGAAGTAAAAATCGAGTTCTGGATGCAAAACTCAACAGGATCTTCTGATTGTAAATGGTTGGAAGACAGCTGCTCAATGACTCAACACTCTTCCATTATCTTCTCTTCAGGTTGCTTCATTGCGTCGTAAATAGAGATTTTCATCTCTTCATCATTGACCCTGAAGGTAAGGTCTCCAAAATTTGATCAGCCTATTTTCTAACACGAAAACATGCTAGTAGATAGGTATGTCGAGTATCGTATCCGCCCACCTGCTAATCCAAAGCTAATGGTTCTAAGTGAACAGGTGTGATTGTCCTTCCTTGCCGACTACGTACGATCAAACCCTTCATAAGAAAATAGCCTTTCTTAGATTCTTTCTATCGATCGAAGGTCGTTTATAAATTACGACTTAAAGTTCCCAATTAGGGTTTCTTTATGATTTCATGTGATGGTTTTAAGATAATTTCTATTATCTTATATTCCCAAATTCTCAAACTATATTACTTCATCAATCATAGACGAACCTCAACTTATGAGTCACATACTCCGAGTCTATCCTCGACTCTTAGCCTTAGTGTTCTTCTAAACGTCATTACGTTATAGATTATTAGTGCTCACGTTATGATTGGTAAATTAGGATATTCTCAAGCCACTAACTAGACTTAACAATTATAGTTACGTCCTAGTAGGTTATGCTTGACGATTTGTCGTATTAACACAACAAATAAAAGGGGAGTCTTGACTTATGATTCAAGTGATCACATACCATTATGTAAGTAAGTACTTAGGAATAGATGAAGTTCTTCGGGAATCTTAACTCAACCTTTGAGACATAAGGATCGACATCTTATGTTAGAATCTTTGCTTACACTTTACGACATTGTTTGTTTCTCTTAACTTGTCGAAGATTATATAAGTCGTATAATCGCTATTCGTTGTCGAGTTGTCTTAACGCTCAATCTAACGTCGTATTGGGTTGTCGTTATTGAGTATCAACGCTGTAACTCGGCTTTTAGTTTCTTTAACTTAGGAACTCACGTTTGAGTATCCTATTATTAATAGGAAAACCCTAATTTGTGTCTAACTTTGATTCTCATTTATTCCTTCTTAAGTTATCGAAATTTGTCGATTTCTTTTGGATTCTCGTACATAAAGTACTATGTTGTTTACGTTTGGGGTTTTATTTGTTGGCACAACATAAACATAACCATTCTACACCATACAATACCATACATAACATAAACTATACTAAAGCATTAGAAACCCTAATTTCTAACATAATGCAAAACCATTGTGTATATGTGCATAAGTGTTCCATTCATTCATCACAATCACAACCATTCATTCCATGCTTATAGTTTATCCATGCTTATAGTTTATCCATCATAGCATCATTTACCATTAAAATTAAATTCATGCTTAACCATTTTGCTATGTTTTCGATAATTAGCATATGTATCCAATAAATTCCAATAAAATCATGATATACTCCTATCATACTATAGAATTTAATTTCCAATTCAATATCATCATATGAAATTTTAAACCATGGGTTAATTTAGCATATAGTTTTCGGTAGTCATGATTTAATGAGCATTGGTGTTCAATAAATTCCACAAAATTTATATCATGCTTATATCATATACTAAGCATAAAATATCATCTCATATCATACATTAAAATTAAAACACATGCTTTTTACTACATGTATATTTTCGATAATTATAATATATATACATATATATTCAATAAATTTTATTCACTTCACCATATGTTTATAATATGCAATAAACATGTAATATTAATATTAAACATCAACCAATATTTATAATATCACATATCATATTATTCTCAACAATTAAAAATCAAATAAATCCTAAAATATATACATAAAGTTTCGGTCTTTTCATAAAATAGGAGTAGTGTCTCAAAAATTTCAAGATTAATATATGATGTTCATATCATATATTAAACACTATATCTCAACTATTTCTCAATAAATAAAATAAAAAAAAATACAAGAAAATTCCAAAAAATATTCTGAAAATTGCCATATTTATTATACATGCTCCTAATACATCAACAAGAAACAATATCAAATAATATTCACAAAATCATGTTTTATCACATATAAAAAGAAATATAACATAAATCAAAAAATATTAAACATTCTCCAAAATTTCCCAAATTTTAACCACAGCCTTAGAACATATTTCTAAGCATATTTCATTCATAGCTTGAGAGCATTTGATGGCTCCAAAGTCACGAAACAAAATGAAGAACAAAACTAGGGTTCTTTATGAAATAATTTCAAAAAAAATTCAAACACAAATCTACTCCGTTATAAATGAAGAGAATTATGAATACTACCTTAGTATGGTTTTAGAAATGTATTTTGAGCCTATATGGAGAGCCCTTTGTGGTGGTTGGGAGAAGACTAGTTAAATAACCCTATTTGGCATGTTAATACCAACTCTTTAAGTTTTAACGCGCTTTCGATTGATTTCTCGGAACCTTAAGGTTTTATTTTCTTAAATAGCCTTTAAAATACTTATTTCAATGTTTATAATAATTTCATGAAGTTTGGATGGCATTAGATAAGTCAATTCTGAGTTATCGCGGAAAAACAATGTCCGACAATTAAATTATGCTCATTCAAAAATTCTATTGAATTCTTGAGCTTTCATAAATAATTTTAGTCTTATAAATCATTTATTATTGATTTAGACCCTTGGTTCGAGTTTCGGGTCGTTCGGATCAGTTTAGGGTTTTTTCGGTATTTATACCCAGCGTTCGGTTAAGTTCTTCAAGAATTTCGTTCAGAAATTGATTCTTACATATTCTAAATTCATAATAATATATTCCTTCATAAATTTTATTGTTATCACTAATTATCATGATTAGCACGGACTGAAAGTTGATCCGGTTCGTGAATAGTACTTTTGACCGGGCGAGTATGCCCGAAAATTCTCATTCTTTGGTTTCTCACATGTTTTCGTAAGAGGATTCTAGAAATGAAATCCTTTTGTTGATTTTCATTCTTGATCTTCCATTCTATGTTCAGGCTATTCAGAAAACCCTAATTCGGTAGGACTAGTCACTAGTTTTTGATTTCTCTAGTTTTCGATCTCCGAATCGATTCTAATTCGTTTCGTTGGTTACCTTGAACATAATTAAGGTCTAAGCACCACATATAATTTTTCTAAGCATCACTAATAAAAGTTTTAAATTTTTTGGGTTATTACAGGATGTGTTTAGGATCATACACATACTTCCTTAATTGGGAGACGTGGAACACGTTATGAACGTTAGCGAAGTTGGGTGGCAACGCTAATCTATATGCTACTGGTCCGATCATGTAATATTCCGAAGAAATGAACGCCTTCTTACGCTATTTAAACCCGTGAATTAGGGTTTTGCCGTTTATTATTTTGGAAAGACATCGAATATTGATTCGATTCAGTAACGGTTACAGAATTCCTTATTATATTCAATTGAGAAATGTGAATTAAGGAATAGAATGTCATGAAGTAGTTCGGCAGTATAATTTTAACGTCGACTACGTATCGAACATCAGAATTTTATGAAATTTTCTAAGCAGCGAAGCTTGGAATTAATTTCCATGTTAAATGGAATATTATTTATAAAGTAAGTACGAACTTACTACGACCATTTTGAGATGAGTCGATTATTAACGTTTTGAACGTCAACGTCTAGAGACGTTTTGAAAAATGGGTTTAATGATCAGGAAATTATAATAATTAATTTCCTATGATTATTTTATATAATTAGAGTATTATTAAGCATTAAAATCATTGCTAAAGCATGAAGAACTCGATAGTGATCATTTATTTATCGAAACCCTAATTCGAAAAACTAGGGTTTTCTCACATGAAATGATACCATTAAATTATCCTATGTTATAATTTATTATCTAAACCATATGTTATAACATATATATGGCACGAAAATTACTTATGTACCCTTATGAAATTGATAGAGCCGTGACCTATGTTTTTTATAGCATAATTCACGCCTTTTGCTACATGTTTTGCTATGTGATGTTTTAATTATTCAAATGGCATGTATTTATACTTATGAGTCATACCTTGATTAATACATAGTATTATTGTACAAAGAAAATAAAAAACACCCCTTGGAACCATATTATGCTTGGCTACACCTCTCAGTATAAGCATGAATTATTCTTTTCAATGCCCAATCCAATGAGAGGCTTTTAGCTCTCACTAATCATCACTAACCCACTACTTAGAGGGCTGCCAATTATTTTAATATTTGTGTGTGTGTGCAGCCGTGTAAAGAGAGGGAGAGATATAGGGGAGACTCTTCCCCTTCACTTCATTCACTCATTATACTCTCTCAAACATCACAACACTCAACACTCTCACATTTCCTCTCCATTTTTGCTGCCAACAGTCGACGCCTCTCTCCCCCATTTTTGAAAATATTTTTCTTCTTCCTTTCCTCTCCATTCACAAAGCTTGATACCCCATACCTTGTTCTTTGAATCCATTCTATTCCAAAGGTAAGAATAGCCCATGGTTTCGATTTTACTCTCATTTTACAAAAAGTCAAGCATGTTCTTAAGTGTATGTATATGTTTTAATGTTCTTGTGTATGAGATATAGTTGATATATATGTTCTTGATGATTTTTGTTTACAAAAATAAGAAAATGCATGTTAGGATGGGTTTAAGTTATTGCATGTGAAATATTTGAAAGGATCTAGCCAATATATATTAAGATTGAAGCATAGATCTTGTTAGAAATTTATTTTGAAAATGCTATAAAAAAATTTGTGATGACCGATTGTTTTTAAAATTATTTTGAGGATGGATTATTGATCTATGATATGATAAGGGTTCATAGTGATTTATTTGGAATTTTTAGAAAATCTATGCCCTATTTTTGTAAAATACCGAGAGCTTTAAATATATACATGTTGGTGTATGATTTTTATTTTGAACATGCAATGGTATATTAATGCTTTAGGACCTTGATTATGTGTTCCATGAATTTATTAGAATTTTTGAGAACCAAATGCATTATTTTTCAAGAAGGACCGAAGCTTGTTTAAATTGTATCTTGGTGTATGATTTTTATTTTGAACATGCAATGGTATATTGATGATCTAGTACCTTGATTATATGTTACATGATTTTGTTGGAATTTTTGGAAATCAATTACCATTTTAAATCAAATAAACCGTGAGCTTCAAGCTCAACTTTGGTGATGATTCAAATGGTTTTTGATGAATGTATGATGTTATATTGTTATATTATAGTGTATAAGCATGGTGTAGAATTATTAGAAATTTTGGAAACCAAATACCCCTTTGAATTCAAAAAAAGCCGAGAGCTCATGCTCCATAAGGTGATGATTCAAATGGTTTTGATAAATGATATGATGTTATATTGTTATACTATAGTATTTGAGCTTGGTATAATTTTGTAGGAATTTTTACAAAGTGTTTGGTAATTATTTTGAAATTACCGTGAGCATAAGGAATTAATTCCTTGATGAAGAAATTGTTTATGATGGACTATAGGTTATAAATGTGTTATATATTAATGTTGAGGCCTTGTATTAATTGTATAAAATTTTTGAGAATTGTTGGACAATTATTTGAAAATGCCGTGACCTTTTAAAATGAATAAAGAGATGATCGAATGTTATATGGATGATATTAATACATATTAATGACCATAGTGTATAATAATACACTATATGAAATTAGAAAAAAATTTGGAAATCATTTGGTAATTTTCCATAATTACCGAGAGTTATTAAAGATTTATAAGCATTTTTAAATCCTTTTTAATTAATTTTAATAATATATTATATGTCTAAATATTATTTTAGACATATTCGAATTTTAGAAGAATTTATAAACATAGATTACTATGTTTGTGACGAAACGTTATATTTAATAACGTTATAAATGGAATATAATGTTTAATGATTAAATGGATTAATATTTGAGAAAAATATTAATGAAGTTCATCGATTTGCGTGACAAATCGAGAATTAAGACTTTACGAAAAGAAATCGATTTAAAATCGATTTAGTACATGAATTAGTAAGAAATTACTATTGAAAGTCAAAATTGTTGACTTTTAAAGTCAACGTATGAAATACGTTCGATAAATACGCTAATACGCGTAAAATATACTAATTAGGTAAAGAAACCTCATTAGTAAGAAAATATTTCATAATTGAAATCCTTATATCGAGAAACGTATAAATACGTTGAACGACTAAACCGGAAGGGTTAAAACGAAATAGTTGAACGTGTCTCGAAGAACGAGAACTGTTTGATTGAAATACGCAATTGAAAAGCGTATCGAATTCGTTAAGGAATTCAGTTTATATCGATATAGAATATCGAGTTTATTCTAGACTTTGAGAGTCTCGAGAAACGTGAACGACGTACTAAAACATCGCTTTTACGTAAAGGTGTGGACGCGGACGCGACGGCCGGACGTTGACGAGAAATCAAATTAAGAATTCGAGTTAAGACGAACCATAGTCCAGGTGGGCTTCTTTTCTAAACCAAAATGTGACTTCGCTATACTTTCCAAATGAATTTATTTATGATGCTTATTTCAATTGTTGTTAAAATGTTTACAAGATTATCTGCCAAAAAATTTTATGTTTTGTGTATGTATCCTATCCATGAAATGTTATGAATGTTGTTGGGTAGCTCCCAACTTATGAATGAAATCGATATCGGATCCTATGCTGGAAGGACAATACCTGGCTAGGATTAACGTGTACACCTAGGTGACTGTGTGTTGTAAGGACAATTCACGGCCGGTCACGGCGTCGTAGAGGGAGGCCTCCTTCACGACATTCGAACTATGATGTTATGATGAAAGGATAGGGGATATGGATCATACACGCAAGTAAAAATGCTTGGCCAAGCGACTTTTATGAACTGATGAAAATATTTTAGTAAGCACAAGGCATTTCAACTAAAACCCTTGTGTCTTAACATGATGTTGGCAGTGTAATTCAAATATGATAAAATATTTTCGGCATGAGTCCACTGAGTGCATTCTTGTACTCGACCACGCATGTTTGTTTTAAATGTGGAGGTTGAGCTCGATGATGATGATGGAGGAGTGTTGAGAAGTCCAAAGTCCTCGATGTTTTGATAAGACATGTTAACCTCAATACATATCGTCATATATGTATTCACACACTTTCATTGCAACTCAATTTATTTTATGTTATGTATGATGATAAGATGATATGAATCTGTTGAAGTCCTTCGATCATTAATATCTTTTTTGGATCCGTTGGAGGGTAAAGCGACATACACCGTTGAGGTCCGTCGGATCATTGCTAATCTTTGGGTCGATGGTCTAACCCACCGATTTGATATGTTATCAACGGATGTTATGTTCAAAGCATGTTAGTTTACATTTGATATGCATCTTTATAATAACCTTTGTGAACCCTAAATACTATTCCTAGTATTAGTCCGCTCCAGTCCGGGTTATCCGGAGTGGGGTCGTGACAGATCATTTCCAGTATTTCATAAGGTCCGATATATCGCGACTTAAGTTTCCCTTTCATTCCAAAACGATGAACTCCTTTGATAGGGGAAACTTTCAAAAAGACTTTGTCTCCTACTACAAAATTTAACTCCGTTCGACGATTGTCCGTGTAGGATTTTTGTCTATCTTGAGCTTCTTGCATTCTCTTCTTAATCTGCCGCACTATCTGAATCATTTCTTCTACTGCTTCGGGACCAATGACCTTTCTTTCTCCAACCTCATCCCAATAAAGAGGCGACCTACATTTCTTACCATATAATGCTTCGTAGGGAGCCATGTTTATTGTTGCATGATAACTGTTGTTATAGGCGAATTCAATCAACGGTAGAATTTGTTCCCATTGGTCTCCTCTGTCCAACACCACGGTTCTAATCATATCCTCAAGCATTTGTATTGTTCTCTCAGTCTGGCCGTCAGTCTGTGGATGAAATACGGTACTGAAATTCAACTGAGGATCCAATTCCTTTTGGAAGCTCGTCCAAAATAAAGATGTAAACTTAGAATCTATGTCCGAAGTAATCGAGATTGACACTCCATGTAACCGGACAATTTCACGAACGTAAATTTATGCTAATTTCTCGGCTCCATATGTCACCGTAATTGGAATGAAATGAGCACTCTTTGTTAGCCGATCAATTATCACCCAAATTATTGTGTTTCCTCTTTTTGATCTAGGCAATCCCGTTACGAAATCCATAGCTACGTGATCCCATTTCCACTCAGGAATTTCCAAAGGTTGCAACTTTCCATATGGACTTTGATGCAATGCTTTAACTTGTTGACAAGTTAAACATCGTTCAACATTTGACGCTATTTCTTGCTTCATTCCTGTCCAAACAAACCTTTGCTTGAGGTCTTGATACATTTTTGTACTTCCTGGATGCGCGGCGTATGGAACATTGTGGGCTTCACTTAGAATTTCATCTTTCAACTTTTCATTGTTGGGTATGAATATACGATTACCAAGCATAATCGCATTACTCCAGCTTCATGATATCCTTGATGGTCTCCAATTCGAATTCTCTTTCGCAACCTTTCCAGTTGTGCATCTTGTCGTTGCGCTTCAATTATCCGAGCTCTTAAATCTGTTGTCAACACTAAAGCTGCTATAATTTAGTAAGTAGTTTCGGTGGTATTACCACTCCAGCCATTCTTTCAAATTCTTTTAACAATTCTTCCTTCTCGGTTAATAAAAATCCTAACCTTTCTTGACTTTTCCTCGCTCAAAGCATCAAGAACGACGTTCGCTTTTCTGGATGATATTTAATTTCACAATCATTGTCCTTGACTAACTCGAGCCACCTTCGTTGTTTGCATATTTAAATCTCGTTGCAAGAAATATTTCAAACTTTTATGATCAGTAAAGATTTCACACTTTGATCCATATAAACAATGTCTCCATATTTTCAATGCGTGAACCACTGCAGCCAACTCCAAGTCATGAGTGGGATAATTAAGTTCATGGGTTTTTAATTGTCGTGAAGCATAGGCGACCACTTTCCATTCTTGCATAAGAACACATCCGATCCCATTTCTCGACGCATCAGTATAAATGGTGAACTCTTTCTCTGGATCAGGCACTATTAAAACAGGAGCAGTGGTCAATTTATCCTTGTGTTCTTGAAAACTGTCCTCACATTCCTGAGTCCATTGAAATTTCACTCATTTCTTTAACAGTTGTGTCATAGGCTTAGCTATTTTAGAAAATCCTTCAATGAATCTTCTATAATAGTCTGCTAAGCCTAGGAGACTTCGAATCTCATTTAGAGTTGTAGGAGACTTCTATTCCTGAACAGCTTGTACTTTCACAGGATCAACTTTAATTCCTTCTACTGAGACAATATGCCCAAGAAAATTCACTTATTTCAACCAGAATTCACATTTACTGAATTTGGCATATAGCTTCTCAGTCCTCAACTTCTCTAGAACGGTTCTTAAAAGCATTTCATGCTCCTGTTCACTCCTTGAATATATCAAAAATATCATAGATAAACACCAATACAAATTTATCAAGATATTCATGGAAAACACGATTCATAAGGTCCATAAATATAGCAGGAGCATTGGTCAATCCAAACGGCATCACTATCGTCATGACCTCACTATTCCTAAGGACGGATTAGCGGACTATTACTTGAACGAGAATTAAGAAGCGTAACAAGAAAATAGGATATCAATTGTGAGTATATATCAAGGAAACTTCTAGAACTTCATAGCATTTGAGATTTGGCAACCATAACATACATACGGTAGACTAGACCATTAGATATTTAACAATGGGTTCAACTGATCCAAGGAAATTAGTGTTTTACTCAAAACATAACTTATTGTTCTTCCAATGAAAACATGTGAATTACACATATGACGATGTGCACTCAAGGTACTAACTTTCAAAGACAAAAGATTCCTACCGCTCAACACCGCCCATCGCATCACCACCAACTCGCACATTTAAAACAACATACGTGGTCGAGTACAAGAATGCACTCGGGGACTTATGCTAAAAACATTTATCATAACATCAATTACACCGCCCATCAAGAATAACACGAGGTTTTATTTTAAATGCTCGTGCTTACTAAACATTTTCTTTCATTTTCATAAACTTGTCGGCCGGATATATTTTCTCGTCTGTATGATCCATATCATATCTCATATAACATCATCTCGCTACGTAGAAGGAGGCTCCTTCCACGGACGCCGCGACCGCCGAGCAAACCTTTTCAAGACACAACACCAGAATCGGCCGAGCAAACCTTTCAGCAAGTACAGCTACTATAGTGTACACGTTAATCCTTGCTAGGAATTGTCCTTCTAGCATAGGATCCGAATTGATTATCATTCATAGTCATGGCGAACCAACACCGATAGATCCATACATAAAACATAAACATTTTGGGTGTAATTAAATAATAGCATTTCATCATCATTCCTCAAAAGAAAGCATCGAATAAAACATTTGTCATTTCATTTTATCCTTGAGGAGAAAAGAAGCCCACCGATATATACTTAAGTCACACATCGTATTTCTCCTTCTTTTCTTCTCATTACCTTCGACTTTACCTTTACGTAAAAGAAAGGTTTAGTACTTCATTTGTTTCGGATAACGCCGATTATCATCAACGCATTAGACAACTTTTAGGATTTTGCATCATCATTATTGAATAAGAGATATAAAATATCTCAATTTGGTTCCACTTGGTCATAGTGGAGCTACTATTTTCTCCCATTATTATATACTTCTTATTTATTCTTAAGCTTGGGAACAAGCTTATTCATTAACATCGACCCACATTAAAATTCTAAATCCTCGTTTCATTTCTTGTATCTCATGTCTGTTTCAACTATTCAGAGAAAACCATATTTAACTAGGCATAAATCATAACTCTGTGCGATAATCATAACTCTACGCACACACGTGCTCAAATATTCATAACAAACTATTCTTGATTTCACACTTAACTAAGCAAACGCCGATCAATTTCTTCCAAACTTTAGTCGCTTACTTATTATACCTTGTCTAACTCATATGTCACTTTACATCTCGTAACATTTATAGTATCATCGAACGGTCAACTTTAGATACATGACATTTTAGGAAAATACCTAACATACCCGTAAAATTATGGTAAATTTATATGTCATGCTGATATATCCTAGAATACGATATGTGATAACATTTGATAAACAAAGATCGGATAATCCGAACGTGGAGCTTTAGATTTTCAGCCAAATAAGTTTTATATCCCATCTGCATTTAAAAATTCCCAATTTAATTTTATATGCTAGTAGGCTAGTATAGATCAGATATACTGAAGTCACTTCATTCAATAAAAATCGAAAATCGACTATAGCTCGGCTTTAAAATGAGCAAAACATAACCTTTATAACTTTTAACCATATTCATAATCCTAGCATATATAGAGTATATGAACAACATTAGTTCTCGACTTCTAGCATTTGGCATCATCTCCATATTTTAATACATTTCAAAAATAAATACACAAATATAAAACATGCACCAACTTTAAATTTTAAACCATAGGAATGTAGGTAATGGCGAGACTAACCTTAGTATCGGTTCAAATTTAACGAAAGATCGAAAACGAGTAAAGAAATTGAAGAAAGAAAGATTGAAGGAACGAAAGTTTTTTTTTCTTCTCTGTGTCGTATGAAATGCAAATGAAAGTAAACAATATGTTGTTTGATTCTGTAACTTTTACATTCATTTATCGCTCCATTTTTTTAATTACACGCACACACATGACTACAATATACTTTATGCATGCAACATACACGTAACACACACACACACCATTCACCTTTGCACACATACTATATATATATATATATATATAAGACGCACACACACACTATTATCTATTAGCACACACATATTATTATATATATATATATATACATACTATATATATATATTCACGACACACACACACCTATTCTAAATATATATATAATAATATAATATTGTATACATATAGAATGACTTCCGTTTTTTTTTTTTTCCTTTTTTTATTCCTTTACACATTATATATATATATATATATATATATATTGCAATAGTATAAATTCATTTGGGGATCAATCCCAAAATCTTACCAACTTACATAACTCTTATTCATATATGAAATTCCTATAATATTTTATTATTATTATCGATGCAAAATCCTAATTTCAAAATTAGGTTCATTCTAAACCAAGTTTAGACGGTCGGGTATTACATTCTACCCCTTAAAGAAATTTCGTCCCGAATTTACATACCTCTAGAAGAGTTCGGATATTTCTTTCATTTGATCCTCTAGTTCCCATGTCGCTTCTTCGCCCATGGTGTTCCATAAGACTTTTACCAACGATATTGATTTGTTTCTTAATTTTGTATACGCTGGTCTAGGATAGCTTCGGCTTTTCTTCATAACTCATATCCGGATCGAGGGTGATATCACCGATGGATCACATGGTTTGGGTCGTACGCATTTCCTCGCGGTTGCGACACATGGAACATATTGTGTACGCTCCCAAAACTTGGTGGCAACGCTAACTTGTAAGCTCTCGGGCCTATCTTTTCTAATATCTCATAGGCCCTATAAAACGTGGTCGTAGCTTGCCTCTTATTCCAAATCTAACAATTCCTTTGATGGAGAAATTTTCAAAAACATTATCTCCCACATCAAATTGTAATTCAGCTTCTTTGTTTATCAAGATACGATTTACATGCCTTGGGCCTTCTTTAACCTTTGCTTGATCCGATGGACTAATTTAATCATTTCTTCATCGTATCGTGTCCTAAGACTTTTCTCTCACCCACTTCATCCCAAAGAAAGTGGTGATCTACACATTTTCCATATAACGCTCATATGGTGCCATGTCGATTGTTGCCTCGATAGCTATTGTTATAGGAAAATTCAATGAGCGGTAGTACATACTCCCAAATTTTCACCTCGATCTAACACAACTCATTAACATATCTTCAAGAGTCTCGAATTGTTCTTTCGGTCGACCATCTGCTTGTGGGTGAAAAGTCAGATCAAGTTCAATTTTGTTTCCATCTCCTTTTGTGTCGATCCAAAATCTAGAAGTAAATTTTGAATCTCTATCTCGATGTGATTGATTTTGGTACTCTGCACAAACTTACAATTTCACGAACGATAGTTGAGCTAACTTGTCGACCTATAGGTAATCGAAATTGGTATAAAATGAGCACACTTCGTGAGTCTATCTATGATTACCCATATCGACGTGTTCCTCGCTTTGATCGTGGTAAGCCACCACAAAATCCATTGTAATGTCATCCCATTTCCATTTAGGTATTTCCAAAGGTTGCGCTTCCCATAAGGTCGCTGATGTAAAGCCTTCACCTCGACATGATAGACAACGCCGACGACGAACGGTTACATCTCTTTTCATTCCTTCCCACCAAAATTTCTTTAAATCTTGGTACATTTTGTGCTTCCCGGGTGGGCGGTGTAAGGGGTGTTATGAGCTTTTCTCAAAATTTCATTTTTAGCCCTTCATCTTGCGGAACACACATTCTTCCTTCAAACATGATAACATTATCTCGTTTTCGATAGTCCTTTAGCTTTTCATCCTTATTTTCATTCTCATCTTTTCTAATTTCGCCCTTCCTTTGTGCATCAATTATCCTTCCTCTCGGTCGTGTCGCGATGAGTGTTGCAATCAGACCTGTTATTGTTTCAGCTGGATCAATTACTTATATCTTCATCCGTTTAAATTCATCAATGAATCTGTCCTCTTCTGTAAGGAGACATCCCAACTTGGATTGAGTTTTACGACTTAAGGCATCAGCCACTACATTAGTCTTTCCAGGGTGGTAATTAATACCGCAGTCGTAGTCCTTTACCAACTCGAGCCATCTTCTCTGTCTCATGTTCAGGTCTCTTTGCTCAAAGAAGTATTTCAAACTTTTGTGATCCGTGCAAATTTCACACCTCACTCTATAGAGATGGTGTCTCCAGATCTTCAAGGCATGTACAACTGCAGCTAGTTCCAAATCATGGGTGGGATAATTTATTTCATGTGGTCTAAGTTGTCGGGATGCATAGGCGATCACCCTTCCTTCTTGCATCAACACACAACCTAGTCCATTCTTTGATGCATCCAGATAGATAATATATTCCTTATCCGGTTCTCGAACGCTAATACCGACGTAGTTAGTAATTTTTGAGTTTACGAAACTCGCTTCACATTCAAGAGTCCATACAAATTTGATTCCTTTCCAAGTAGTCGTGTCATTGGCTTTGCTATTTTGGAGAAACCTTCAATGAATCTTCGATAGTAACCACCAATCCTAGAAAGCTTCGATCTCGCTTAGAGTTGTTGGTGATTTCCATTTTGTACAGCCAACCTTAGTGGGATCCGCTTAATTCCTTCCGACGACACAATATGTCCTAAAATGTCACTTCCTTCACCAAAATTGCACTTGCTAAATTTGGCATAGAGTTGTTCACCCTTAACGCCTCGCAAAATTATTCTTAGATGCTCTTCATGTTCTTCCTCGTCCTTTGAATAGATGAGGATATCATCTATAAATACCAAGACAAATTTTTCTAAGTACGGATGGAATACTCTGATCATAAGATCCATGAACACGGCAGGTGCATTTATTAATCCAAATGGCATAACTATGAATTCATAGTGACCATATCTTGTTCGAAACGTCATTTTGGGTATATCTTCTTATCGAATTCTCAATTGATGGTAACCTGATTTTAAGTCAATCTTCGAGAATATTCTTGCTCCCCTGAGCTGATCAAATAAATCATCTATCCTCGGCAGAGGGTATTTGTTCTTGAGTGTTAATTTGTTCACTCTGTAATCTATGCACATCCTCAAAGTACCATCTTTCTTCTTCACGAACAAGACAGTGCTCCCATAGGGACACACTAGTCCGATGAAACCTAGGTCTAGAAGCTCTTGTAGTCAATCTTCGCTCTTCTAACTCTTTGGAGCCATTCTATATGGTGCCTTTGATATCGGTGTCGACCTGTGCTCTAGATCAATTGTAAACTCAATCGCCTATTAGGCGGTAAACCCGACAATTCTTTAGGAAATACATCTTTAAACCCCTCACAACCGGTATATCTTCCAATCGCCTTCTCGACTTCATTTTCTCCATTTAGATAAACAAGGAAAACTTGACATCCTACCTTGTTCATCATTTTTTTTTTTTGCTTGATCGCGATATAATAGGTATTCTATTTCCCATGTTAATCCCGTGAAAACCGGTAGCATCCTTCCCGAAATTGAAGGAAATCTTCCTTCGTTACATAAAATGGTGGCATAACTCTCACCAACCAATCCATTCCTAATATCATATCAACGTCCCACATTGGTATGACATATAAGTTGTTTGCTAGAACCTTAAGTGATCCTATGTTCAGCTCTAGGTTCAAGCATGTATGTGTAACTGTTGTAATTCCTCCTTTCGGTGATGAAATTCTCATAGCTTTATCTGTCCGTTCCGAGTTAAGTTCTAAAACATCTACATATGCGCTTGCGATAAAAGAATATGAAGCACCCGTATCGAACAAAATTATAATAGGTATGTTGAGGAGTTTTCCCCATACCTATCAGGCTTCCCTGGTTTTGTTCGTTCTGTTTTTGGTGCAGAGCATAGGCTCTAGTCTCATGATGTCCCCGTCTCGTCTGTAAACATCCATCTCATTTATCCTTGCCATTTCCTAATTGCACCATGTTTCTCGCCGTGGCCTCCGTCACCTTGTTCGTCATATCCTTCTCGGTGTCATTCTCATATTCCTTTATCAATTGCATTTTATGCTCGACCACGCCGGTTTATCCTCTGGCATTGTTGCCTCGACAGTCTAATCTTGTCGTAGAGATCATGATGTATCTGTCACTATCATCAAGTCTTAATTCAGTCCGATTGATTCAGTTTCCTTTTCCTCTCTATCGCTCTTAGGAATATATCTCTCATATATTCTTACTTTAAAATCTTTTTAAGAGAAATCCTCATGTTGGCATTTGTAGCGCCATCATTAGTAATGTCCTATTTGGATATACGTCATTTCCCTTAATCTTCATTGATTAAGTAAGTGTTTTTGCACAAGTTAAAATCCCTTGTCCACTGGGGACGTATCTGACTTTTGCCCTAAACATCATGTATTTTCACTATCTTCTTGACATTCTATGTTTGCTTCATTTCAATGTCAGAGGTACCCAAAATTCCACCTTATTTGTCATCATATAAGTATGAGGAACAAACTTCCCAATTAGCTTCATCTTAAATTCTTTCCATGTGAATCTCTTCATTTGTTTCCTTGAATGTATTTTCCTTACAAACTTCTCTAGAAGTTGTTTTGCTTGTTAAATTTCAAAACACACAAGACATGCATTTTATGTCTATGTAACTTAGAGTACCAGGCCTTCATCTCAAATAATGAATCTACTTCTTTGCTTCTAAGGAATTACCTTACTTATCGTAGTCAGACTGTTTCTGAAGCTCATATCATATCTTGGGCTATCTCATAACTGAATAGCTCGTACTTTCTTCAGATATTCTCAACCCTTGTCTCTTTTTCTTGACTATGATATCTGAAAGTCATATTGTTTCATTATACTGATTCTCACTTTCGTGGTTAAACCGCCATTGTTGTCATATAGCCCGGTAGGGTAGTACGCTTGTGCACCATAACTTAAGTCCCAAATATAAGTGCCTCATTACCATGTCTCGCTCGGGGTATATTCTCCATACTTAGCTTAAACACTAGGGCTAGCCTAGTGTTCACACTTCTTAATATTTATGATCCATCAATCTCACTATCATTCGTTTCACTAATGTCTCAAATACTCAAATCAATTCCGCCAAGCATAATCCTAAGGGTTGAGGTATAAAGCGAGAAACTTGTTAACCGGGATGCTATCATTCCTTATATATCCATTGGAAAAAAATCTCGCACCTCCATATTTTAGACATGTCCAACCTACTAACGAGGTCTTAAGGACGACCAACCGTCTTAAAGATAAGTTGTAATATCTCTTGTTATAACATAATAAGAGGAGGTTATTTTCCAAGAATATTCTATACTTTCATTTACTTCTACTCTAGACTTAATGCTAAAGAGTATCTCGCTCATAACTTTATTGTCGTAACACTCACAAGGTGGTGTAACTTCATTGTCATCAAGATCTGGAAAGCCCATCATGGTCATCGATCTATGTGTATCATAGGGGAAAATATATCTCGCCTCATCGATGACTTCTCTACATCATAACTTGATGTATATCATTTTACTGATCTGAAAACTTAAGTGACAAGATAAGTCAACCTACATCATACTTATCGCCCGAGGATTGAAGAAAACTCACCATGATAGCTTACAAGTGGTAAGGATTCACAATTCAAGACGACCACATTTAAAGTTTGAATCAATATGTTCTTTGAACTGAATAGTGGGAATATAGGGTCCGAAGACCAGAATGAAGACCTCTGAGATGTCTTTGGTCATATGGGCTGCTGCACCTGTCCACAAATACTTCTCACCACATGAAGGCTTGGTTTCAAAAGGACGCTTTATGAACTTTTCTCGTTGTAAATTTCTTTCACAAAAGTGAGAAACTCAAGCGATTTCTCAATTGAAACTAGATCATAGAGTTAAACTCAATGACGTAACTTTGGTAATGAATAAAATTTGAAACCTCATATAACCTAATAGGTCATTATAAATTGTAAGTGTTATCAACATACCACCGCACATCTCAAACTCTACTCATACCACCGAAACCCAATTCTCAATTTGCCTTCAAAATTTCTACCACATCGTGGTCTCTCATTCTGTAAACCATAATACTAAACTCAATTGATTCTTTGATCACATTTCTATTTCGCTTCTAACGAAAAATTCATAGTCATTTGGAGTTCCATCGCGTAAACATCCAAGGAAAAGACTATACTCATGTCATCGTTGTATAGTGACATTCATTATTTCAAAATCATCATTCAATTCTTGCTACCATCATTTCCATCTCGCTTCTTTGATTTTCTTCTCTTTGTTTCGTTGTACTGCCTTTCAACTCGAAATACTCATTTCGATCTCGCTTTGTTCTCATTTCCATCCTCGCTTTTGTTCTCGGGATGGAATAAAATTCCATAGTTCATCTTTCTATGTTCTTTCGCAAAAGGGATCATGCGCCTTAAATACCACGCTCTTTTGGGATAACATATCCATTGTCAAAAAAAACTTGAAATTGCAAAACTTTAAACATTAATAACATAACTCATTCATAACAATAATTCTCATTGAATTCCACGAATTCAAACATTTCACTTTTGACATATCAATGTCAACACTTTCTCATATCACTGTCAATATTTCCTCATATCTCTTTTCTTTTCACAACATAAAACACCATTTGCAACATTTTCCATAACTTTCACTTCCAACCATTTCCCATAACTTTCATTTCCTTTAAAACATCATTTCAATCATCATTCACAACTTTCATTCTCAACCATTTTCCACCTTCAAACTTTTCATTTCCAAAACAGAGAAAAAGTCATTTACCTCATTCTGGTTGAGCTTGATGTGATGGAGTGTTGAGCATAGTCGACTGACCTCTAACAAGTCTAGTGACTCAATCTAGACTTAACTTTGAAGGAAGTTTTTTATTCAAGGAACGAATCGCCTCGATACCACTTTGTCACGTTTCCACTATTCCTAAGGACGGATTAGCGGGGACTATTACTGAACGAGAATTAAGAAGCGTAACAAGAAAATAGGATATCAATTGTGAGTATATATCAAGGAAACTTCTAGAACTTCATAGCATTTGAGATTTGGCAACCATAACATACATATGAGAGACTAGACCATTAGATATTTAACAATGGGTTCAACTGATCCAAGGAAATTAGTGTTTTACTCAAAACATAACTTATTGTTCTTCCAAATGAAAACATGTGAATTACACATATGACGATGTGCACTCAAGGTACTAACTTTCAAAGGACAAAAGATTCCTATTGCTCAACACCGCCCATCGCATCACCACCAACTCGCACATTTAAAACAACATACGTGGTGAGTACAAGAATGCACTCAATGGACTTATGCTAAAACATTTATCATAACATCAATTACATCGCCCATCAAGAATAACACGAGGTTTTATTTTAAATGCTCGTGCTTACTAAACATTTTCTTTCATTTTCATAAACTTGTCTCGCCGATATATTTTCTCGTCTGTATGATCCATATCATATCTCATATAACATCATCCTCGCTACCGTAGAAGGAGGCCTCCTTCCACGGACGCCGCGACCGCCGAGCAAACCTTTCAAAGACACAATCACCGTGAATCGGCCGAGCAAACCTTTCAAAGAAGTACAGCTACTATAGTGTACACGTTAATCCTTGCTAGAATTGTCCTTCTAGCATAGGATCCGAATTCGATTATCATTCATAGTCATGAACCAACACCGATAGATCCATACATAAAACATAAACATTTTGGGCGTGTAATTAAATAATAGCATTTCATCATCATTCCTCAAAAGAAAGCATCGAATAAAACATTTGTCATTTCATTTTATCCTTGAGGAGAAAAAGAAGCCCACCGATATATACTTAAGTCACACATCGTATTTCTCCTTCTTTTCTTCTCATTACCTTCGTATTTTACCTTTACGTAAAAGAAAGGTTTAGTACTTCATTTGTTTCGGATAACGCCGATTATCATCAACGCATTAGACAACTTTTAGGATTTTGCATCATCATTATTGAATAAGAGATATAAAATATCTCAATTTGGTTCCACTTGGTCATAGTGGAGCTACTATTTTCTCCCATTATTATATACTTTATTTATTCTTAAGCTTGGGAACAAGCTTATTCATTAACATCGACCCACATTAAAATTCTAAATCCTCGTTTCATTTCTTGTATCTCATGTCTGCTTTCAACTATTCGTAGAAAACCATATTTAACTAGTATAAATCATAACTCGTGCGATAATCATAACTCTACGCACACACGTGCTCAAATATTCATAACAAACTATTCTCGATTTCTCACACTTAACTAAGCAAACGTCGATCAATTTCTTTCAAACTTTAGTCGCTTACTTATTATACCTTGTCTAACTCATATGTCACTTTACATCTCGTAACATTTATAGTATCATCGAACGATCAACTTTAGATACATGACATTTTTAGGAAAATACCTAACATACCCGTAAAATTATGGTAAATTTATATGTCATGCTAGACATATCCTAGAATACGATATGTGATAACATTTGATAAACAAAGATCGGATAATCCGAACGTGAGCTTTAGATTTTCAGCCAAACAAGTTTTATATCCTCTGCGTCATTTAAAAATTCCCAATTTAATTTTATATGCTAGTAGGCTAGTATAGATCAGATATATCTGAAGTCACTTCATTCAATAAAATCGAAAAATCGACTATAGCTCGGCTTTAAAATGAGCAAAACCTAACCTTAATAACTTTTAACCATATTCATAATCCTAGCATATATAGAGTATATGAACAACATTAGTTCTCGACTTCTAGCATTTGGCATCATCTCCATATTTTAATACATTTCAAAAATAAATACACAAATATAAAACATGCACCAACTTTAAATTTTAAACCATAGGAATGTAGGTAATGGCGAGACTAACCTTAGTATCGGTTCAAATTTAACGAAAGATCGAAACGAGTAAAGAAATTGAAGAAAGAAAGATCAAGGAACGAAAGTTTTTTTTTTTCTTCTCTCGTGTCGTATGAAATGCAAATGAAAGTAAACAATATGTTGTTTGATTCAGAACTTTACATTCATTTATCGCTCCATTTTTTTTTTAATTACACGCACACACATGACTACAATATACTTTATGCATGCAACATACACGTAACACACACACACACCATTCACCTTTGCACACATACTATATATATATATATATATATAAGACGCACACACACACTATTATCTATTAGCACACACACATATTATTATATATATATATATATATACATACTATATATATATATTCACACACACACACACCTATTCTAAATATATATATAATAATATAATATTGTATACATATAGAATGACTTAGTTTTTTTTTTTCCTTTTTTTATTCCTTTTACATTATATATATATATATATATATATATATATATATATTGCAATAGTATAAATTCATTTGGGGATCAATCCCAAAATCTTACCAACTTACATAACTCTTATTAATATATGAAATTCCTATAATATTTTATTATTATTACTGATGCAAAATCCTAATTTCAAAATTAGGTTCATTCTAAACCAAGTTTAGACGGTCGGGGTATTACAACTACGAACTCTTAGTGTTCGTATCTTTTCCGGAAAGCGGTTTTAGGTATATCTTTTGATTTAATCTTTACTTGATGGTAACCCGATCTTAAGTCGATCTTTGAAAAGACACTTGCTTCCCTTAATTGATCAAATAAATCATCTATCCGAGGAAGCGGATACTTGTTCTTTAAAGTCAACTTATTCAGCTCCCGATAATCAATACACATTCGCAATGTACCATCCTTCTTTTTAACAAAGAGAACAGGTGCTCCCCAAGGTGACGCACTCGGCCGAATAAACCCTAAATCCAACAATTCTTGCAAGTGAACTTTTAACTCTTGTAACTCCTTAGGAGCCATTCGGTATGGTGCTTTTGAAATTGGTGCTGAACCATGTTCAAGATCAATGGTAAAGTCTAACTGTCGATCCGGTGGTAATCCCGGTAGTTTTTCTGGGAAAACGTCCTGATATTCTCGTACAATCGGTACATCTTTTATTTTCCTTTCTATTTTTCCCCCCATCATTAAGATATACCAGATAAGCATGATTCCCTTCACCCTTCATTAATTTATCCACTTGAAGTGCCGAGATTACAGGAACTCGCCTTTTTCTTTCATCAATTTCGTAGAAACAAGTAGGTTCTTCCCCTGGCGGTTGAAATAAGATTTCCCGTTGTTCACAACGGATTGTTGCAAAATTCTTAGTTAACCAATCCATTCCTAAAATAATATCTACGTCTCTCATACGTAAAAGACGTAATGATTCAGCTCTCAATCTGAGTGACCCTAACTCAAATTCTAAGTTAGGACACACTTGGTTAACCACGGTTGTCCCACCTAAAGGGATAAGCACTTTAAAACTCATATCAGCTTGTTCTACAGAAAGTCCAAAATTGTCTATGCATGCAGTTGAAATAAAGGAATGCGATGCGCCAATATCAAATAGAACAATTATAGGCACACCTAGTCGAGCCATACCTGTCAGATTGCCAGAACTCTTCTCAGGTTGTTTCTGTTTTAAAGCATATGCTTTCTGATGTTGAGATTGTGATTGAGAAGGTTGAATTTGCAATTGTAAAAACGAGGTATCTGGACTACGTAGCAGACTTGGTTGAGGAAACTGATACTGGAATTGCTGAGGATATCCAGTAATAGCTTTCATCTGTTGTACTAGCCTGGAGGATCTTGGCCGTTCACCACGTCCGGAGAATTTCGGTTTATAAGGTCAAGTGGACGAAAAATGACCAAACTGTCCACAAGTATAACAATTATTGCTTCCAACCCTGCAGATGCCTTAATGTACTCGGTTACATTGTGGGCAAGTTGGTGGTCTGGCCGGATTCTGAGGAGGTTGGAATTGTCCAGGAATTGCTGGCCGAAACTATCTCGGTTGAGTCGATGCTTGCTTCAAAAACGGTCTCTTATTTGGAAATCCTTTACCTTCCCACTTCCTTTTGCCTTTGAATTTCTGATCCATTTGAGAAAATTTGGTGGAACCAAACTCTGAGGTAAACTAGTGTTAACCTCCATAATAGTTTTCTCAGACTGCATCTCCATTTCCATATCCAGCTCCCGATTTAGGGTTTCAGCATATGACATCGGTGGTTGTGCAACCAGTATAACTCTAATTTCTGATCGCAGTCCAGAAGGGAACATCTCGGCCATCTTTTCGTCAGTTTCCACCTTGTAGGGTGCATATCTAGACAAAGTACAGAATTCTCGATCATACTCCACTACACTCTTATTACCCTGCTTCAGATTCATAAATTCCATCTTCATTTGTTTCCGATAGCTTCGTGGAATAAACTTGGCATATAACTCTTCCTTGAATTGCTCCCAAGTGAAATTTGCTAGTTGTTCCGGTGCGAGAGTCTTTTGACGCGCTTCCCACCATAAATCTGCAGGTCCTTTCAACAAAAAGGATATGCATAGAAGACATTCTTGATCACTGCATTCTAGGAATTTGAAAATCCTTTCTATTACTCGTACCCACTCTTCAGCTTCTGCGGGGCTACCAGCCCCAGTAAAGTTTGGCGGATTTTGCGAAGAAAGAGTTCAGCTATTTTTCGGTTAGTTTGAGGAGACATAGCATCAGGAATATTCTGGGGAGTCATTTCACTCCCTTGACCTTCAGATATTGGAGTTCTTCTTCGGGGCGGCATACTAAATTCAAAAGAATCATATAATATTGGCAATATTTGATTGAACATCAATGTAAGCAATAAAAGTTCATTTTATAGTTAATTTCACGTATAAGAAAATTTGACATTAATATCATTCAATCACATCGATAATAAACAATAATGCAGAATAATTCACATTTTATATCAGAGAAAATTGCCTCCCCGAGGACTTACATAACAAAATAGGCATCAATAGTACTTGGGTTCATAACTTTGTTTTCTCCGAGTACTTTGTAGCACACATGATTTTATATACACCATGCTTCACTCTTTCTATTACATTAATTCTCGATTACACATATTATACCATTACTCTTTATATAGTTAACCTTTAACCAGATCCAACAACTGAAATCTCAACTCGTATCGTCATCCCAATCTATCTTCATGTAATCCTCAGGTGTCTCTGGATCTTCTTCTTCCGAGGAGGTGACGACCATGGATGAGCTAGCGGGCTCCCGGGAGTGATAAGAGATGGGTCGATAATCAAGGGTATCTCACTAACGAGTAAAGGCGCAAGCTTGAAGTACCAACGGAAAATTGACACTCGGGTTCCTTTGTTTGTATTGGTGAAGAGAATGGCAAACTACTTTCGGAGGAGAGATAAAAGGAGTGAGCGGGGTGTGGGGTTCTCAAAGCAAAAGGTTGATCGTACAAATCTAGATCAATGGAAGTCGATTCGATTCTATCGATGTTTATAATCGGAAGGGTAGTTTGATACAATGTTCAATTCTAATTCTGAACTATGCTCATTGGATTCATCAGTCTCCAATTCATTCCTATTCGTATTTGGAGCTAGGATGTCATCAAGGATTTGATGGACTGCAGGAATAAAACCATTTAGAGAAGGATACTGACCAGGAGGAGGATTTTCAGTCAAACTAAACTGTTCTTTAATTAGGTCAACAAAACCAACAAGATTACCGGTGACTCGGCTTCCATCGGGATGTACAAAATCAAAGCACTCGAAGCTATCCTCGCCACTTAAGAGGTAATACTTGCACTAAGTGAAGTAACCCATCTAGCTCAGTCATACCATACGACTTTACCCATTCCCATAATTTCATATACTTATTGAGGAAGCAGATCATATTCTGATGCTCACCCATTCTAAAGGAATAAAACCGATTCCTTCTTTCTTGAGCATTCGGTATAATCGGTATGCTCTTCCTTGCCGTAGTTTTCATTCTTTCCATCCTATAACCAAGATATAACTTAAACAACGACCAAAGATGCACGTGTATGTAAATAACTACATTTGTTTAGATCACAACTTCTCATTTTCCTTACAACATATTCAACTTTTATATATACTTTTCAACCATGTCATATCACATATTTCACATCATGCTCATCAACTTTTCTCATACATGAACTCTCCAAAAATTCTCATATCCATTCATAACTCATCTTACCCGGTTGAGCTGGAGAGATGGACTTGGAATGCTGAGCTATTATCAATTTCTTTCTACTATTATGACTTAAGGTTTATAAGGAAAGGTTGGTTCAAGAAAGAAAGTTTCACAGGTCCGGAGCGAACTACTACTCTGATACCACTCTGTCACGACCCTACTACTTAATTAAGTAATTAACTAAGTAATCAGGTTATGACTAAATTTGAATAGATATAGAAATTGCTAATTGAAATTTTCTCCAAAAATCGATGATTTTAACAACTAATTAGTAGCCACATAAAGTTCAAATACATATTCACAATATCAAAAGAGATTATCAAAAGTCGATGTTAAGGACATATGAGTTTGACAACGAAGAATGGATGAATGTCATGTATGAAGACATGACATTCAGGGCATAACAATATTTACAACCAAAGAACTCTAGCTCAGCATCCTCTTCCATCGTCATCTCCGAGCTCAACCTGCATAAAGAAAAATGCAAAGCGTGAGTATCATCAAGTACTCGATAGGTTTTCAATAAACATTTAAACTTGAACCACTTACCGAACTTTTTCAAAATAAAGGTTGAAATAATTATCACCTGAATAGCTTTTAGTGACCATGGATTTGCTATTGCCGTAACAAAGCAAGTTAATATGATATTATGTTAAACCGGTATCATCTTCCGTGTTGGACCGAAGGTTACCAATCACGATCATGCCTATCTCGTTGTTCGGTATTGAGAAGTAGATCTTCTTCTCGATACCTTGACCGGTCTATATAATTTACTTAAACTTTCCGATCATTGCGGTATATTTATAATCTCCCGGTCATTGCCGGTTTACTTATAATCTTCCCGGTCATTGTCGGTCTATTCATAACTTCCCGGTCATTAACAACATTCTTTCGTAGATAGGTAATATGAACTTGTTCTGGATGATAACAAAATTTTATATTCACTAAATAACATGAATATACATTCATATAATAACATAATCTCATCCTCAACAAAGTGTACCATATTATACTCAACATATAATGTGTCATTATTTTAAGTAAATATCAAATTAAATTTTGTTTACCTAATAAAGTACAAGATATAAATGAAATTTTCAATAATTAACACACATTTAAGAAGAGAAAACCTACCTGGCACGTCGTTACTCAATAATTTCTTCCTTTTCGTCCTTTAGAACGCCCTTATCTTTGCTTGATCTTTGTAATTGAAATAATTATCGAATTTAGCAACTTTATTGTTTGACTGATCATATTACATAACATACCATCTTTCATTAATATATAATACATTTCCAAACCTTAACTTAAACAATCAAGTGAACAAATCACATTTATAAACTTATCATATGTTGGCTAATTAAATCATTAAAACATCTTATTAATAAACAATTTCTAACGAAATTTCGGTAGTAACGTTTATAATATGAATAGCCATTTTAATCAAAATCCACCAAATTCATCCCAACCTCCACCAAATCAACACCAAATGCCAAAATATATATATAGGAACTTACAACAAGTTCAAACTCATTAATTTACATTAAGATTCTAATATGCCCTTCAATATACCTATTATGTAATTTCCTAAAATTTATAATCAACAATCCATTTAATATCAAACAACTCACATTTATACTCATTCATTATCAATAATCATCAATCCATAATCAATTCAAACCTCGATCAAATTCATCACATAAAATCACAACTTTGCACTAAACTTTAATTTTCATCTTTTATTATATATGTTCAATAATTCCCATAAATTCAACTTAAGCATTATTTTTATTATAGATCTCAAAATCATATCAAACATATCAAATAAAATCAAGAAATCAAAGTTCATGCTAGCCCCTTAAGTTTTGAAAATTTGAACATTATTCATATGCATGAATTAAATTCTTGTAAATTCATATTATGCATTATATATATCCTAAAGCTTAAATATCATATCAAATATATCAAATAAAATTAACAACTCATAGATCATCCAACACCATAATTTTCAAAAATATGACATTATGTATACTTTCAATTTCTTTCAATTTCTTTTATCAAATCATGTTTATTCTCACTTAATTACACATATCTAAACTTAATTTAATCAAATCATAACACACCATTCACATAGAAAAATTAGGATTCATACATGATTCTTTAATTGTAATATCCCGCAGATTTAAATGCCTAATTACGGTACTTAAAACCCGTAAATTAGAGTTTCGCTGAGTTATTCAACCAGTAAGATATCGAATAATAATTTCGATTGTTTACGAAGGAATGAATTCCTATATTATATTCACCGAGATTTTTGAATCAAAGAATATAATGTTATAAAGTGTATCGGCAGTATTATTTTAACGTCGATCGCGTATCGATAGTTAAAATTTCATGAAATTTTCTAAGCAATTAAGCTTAGAATTAAATTCCATTGTTAACGGAATATTTTAATAAAGTGATTACGACTTTATTACGACCTTTTTGAGATGAGTCAATAATGAACGTTTTGCAACGTTTTCAAACGTTAACGTTTAGTGACGAAATGAAAAGCGAATTTAATGATCAAGGAATTATAGAAATTAAATTCCTATGATATTATATGTAATTAAAGTATTATTTGGCATTAAATCAATGCTAGATCATCAAGATTTGATAGTGACCAATTTTTCAAACGTTCGAAAACCCTAATTTTCGAACTCGATTTTTATCGCATAAAATAATGCCATTAATTTATCCTATGATATTATTTATCATATAAACTATATGTTATAACATATATCAATGTTTGGCATGGAAAATAAAAATTAGACCCATTGGCATAGTGTAAAAGCCGAAAACTATACACCTATGTATACAAGTTTATCTTATTGATTTTTCGTATTGCATGTATCTACTATATGACAATGTGATTAATTATAACTTAACTAATCAATTAAAATCAGATATATACATAGATATATATGTAAAAATCGTGCATGTGTGTGGTGTGTAGGTAGAAGTGTGTGTGGTGTCAATTATGCATGTATTAAGGGTGACAATTGTCACCCATAAGCAACCACCCCACCACCTACACCACTTCAGCCATTCTCACTCCAGACACAGTCGTCCCCTTCTTTCCTCCCTCTCTCAAAAATCTGCAAGGAAGCTGAGAGCTCTCCCACACCCTTCCATCTCTCACGGCAACAAATCAAGGCTCCCCAAGGAGGACAGCCTAGTCCACTCTCCATCCCTCTTGATTCCTTGACTAAGGTAAATACCACCTCCTTAGATCCTAGGGATGATCGATTCTTACACATGCATAGATGTTCATATGATTATTATGATAGGTATGTGCTATATACATGATTGCATGTTGATTTAATAGGTAGATTCAAGACTTTTGATCGTTGCATGTTGATTGATCTGGACGAACAGCAACTTCACGAATTTATTTGACTAAGTTACAGTGGTTTGATGAATGTAAAATTTTAATATGTTGAAATTATATGTGTCTAGTATTCCTCTGTAAAATTTCAAGTCAATCCAACTTGATTTACTATTTTAGTTGTATTTATCAAAAACACTGCACAAATCTGTGAAATCGCCGTGTTCATCACCCATAGTCCGTGGCTTTCGTTTTAAGTTTGGCTAATGATAAAACTCTAAAAGTTGGCAGAAACATAATTCAGCATGTCTAGAAGATGTATGTAAATTTCAGAATTTTCTAAAAATGTTTACTATTTATTCCAGATTTTACAATCTAACTGCACAAAACTGTCACGGAAGTGATAGCTTGTAGTAAAATATTTTTATCTCCCAATCTATTGTGAATCATTGAGTGAGGATTTTTCTGGATTAAACTAGACTTAAGTGGCTTTTCAATATGATTAGTTTCATTCCCAGATTCCTTATAATGAATTCACGGTGAATTTTTAAAGTTGACGCATTACAGTAAGCCTTTTTGGACAAACTGCCTTAGTAAAATTCTATGTTAATCAACTGTTCGTGTACGACTTTTACGTGAGATGTTCAAGCCGTTTGTAATCCGATTTTGACTTTGGTTTCTTCATAAGAAATGTTCCTTACCATGTCTAGTTGTGATCTGGAAAGTTTGATCTCAAACCAAGTTTTATAGGTATACCTTTCACTGACCCAAAGTCACCTACTTGAATGTTGTCCTTTCCAACTAGTCAACTTTGGGCTTATGTATTTCTCGATGCATCAGATATCTTCCAGTATAGTCTTCATGAAATATGTAGTTCTTGTTACAAGGTTTCGAAATTGGTAGCCTGCAGTCATTTTGGCATTGTGAGTCAAAGGTTACGAGCTTCGCAAAACCCCTTGTCGTTAAGCTAAAACTGGAAATTCTGAAAAATTTTCAAAGTATAGAAGTCAGTTTGAGCTGCCCACTTTGAGACCCTATATCTCCAAAACCACGACTCTTTTGGATTTAATTCCTTCTTAGAACTTGTAGTACATGTTTAGAGGTTTCCAGAATGTATCTTTGTGCGACCATCGTATTCTGAATCGAGAGTTATGAATCGTCAAAGTCGTCACTGGGTTAATTTTAAGCTGTTTTGCTGATTTTCAAACACTTAAAATTTTACTAAGTGTAGAACTCCCCTATGTGAAATATGCCTTAGATGACTAACATGCTAGTAATTGATGCATTCATTATGTTATGTCGCAAGTGCGTTAGAACATTAATGGATGCACGAATTATGATAAAGCGACTGTCACGATATTTTTACGGGAGCGTGCCTTAACGTGAAATGTTTGACTAGGTCTTTCCTACATGCTCAATTGAGTGTATATCTTACCTTAATATACACTAAAGTAGAAATATGGGTTCTAAGACCGATGGATATTTCAACTCCAAAACCTCGAGCCGAGAATAGATAGGCTAAGCTTGTGGGCTTGCATTCAAGAAATCGATTTAGACAATCGACGGTCCGGTGGGCTTTACTCTACTCAAAAATGAAATGCTATTTAAATATTTTATTTACAATGTTTTTCTTACAAGAAATGCTTATCAAATGTTTACAAGATTATCTGCCAAAAATGTTTATGTTTTGTGTATTGTATCCTATCCGGAATGAATGATGAGAATGATATGATGTTGTTGGGTCGCTCCCAACTTATGAATGAAATCGATATCGGATCCTATCTTGGGAAGGCTTATACCAGGCTAGGATTAACGTGTACACTGATGGTGACCGCGTCTTTGTAAGGACAATTCACGACCGGTCACGGGGTCGTAGAGGGAGGCCTCCCTCACGACTTTCGACTATGATGATATGATGAAATGATGATAAGGGATACGGATCATACATACCAAGAAAAATGCCTGGCCAGGCGATGATTTTGAAAAATGATGAAAATATTTTAGTAAGCACAAGGCATTTCAACTAAAACCCTTGTGTCTTACCATGATGTGGCAGTGTAATCTACAAATGATAAAATGTTTTTGGCATGAGTCCACTGAGTGCATTCTTGTACTCGACCGCATGTTTGTTTTTAAATGTGCGGTTGAGCGAGATGATGGATGGGGTAGTGTTGAGCAATAGGATTATTGTCGCTGAAAAGTTTATACCTTGATAGTACATCGTCATATGTACTTATCACATGTCTTCCGCTGCAAGAACCTAAATTTATGTAATAAAGACCAAGAACATACTTGTCGTATGTATTACGCTTTTTATTAAAGAGAGTCTCCATGTTTGTTCATTCATGTTTACAGTTATAGTCCCTGCTAATCCGTACTTAGGATTGTGGGGCTGTGACATTAATTCACCAACTTTAGGAATTTAAAGAATTAAAACCATAGAATATGTTATTTAAGTATCCTAAGCATAATTAAATCCATAAACATAATAAAAATTAAACAAATCAACCTTAAAATACATCATGAAATTTTCGAACATCATATTCATCAATTTAAATCACAAAAGTTTAGCTTAACAAGGTAATTGCCTTCCTTGAAGTGATTTGCCACTAATTCTTCACTTAAATATGGATTAAAGGTGAAAATAAAAATTTTGTGTGTGCTTGGTGTGTGGGTGCCGAAAATGGGGAGAGAAATGGAGGATGAAGATGATTAATATGAAGCTTAGTTCTAGAAGCATATATATAGATATTTATCCATTATTTAATTATTTCTTTCTTCTTATTAAAATTTTCGAAAATCATACATGTAATTTTCTAAAATTCCTAATGTTGAACCTTAGTATTCTTTAATAGTAAAAACTAAATTTTCTCATTAATATAAAGATCCAAAACCATTAAATCCATTATTGGAATTAAATTCATATAATTATAACTTTAATACTTTCATATTCAAATATTTATTCTATTTAGTCATAAAATTCGAAATTCATAGGAAACATTTTCTTTATCACTAGATATGAATAAAATAAAATTATTCAAGCCATTTAATAGCTTAAACAATATTTCATCTCATTTTATAAATAAATCTCATATAACAAAATAATTAATACATTTCTTTAGCACATTTTCTATTAATTGAAATTTTTCATTCCAACACATAATAATAATTATATATCTCACATTTCATCATAATAAAACTCATTTCTAAATAATCTCTACTTTTTCTAATTTCTATTTCTTCAATTAGGAATTAATCGAATTTCTATCGCTTAATAATCTATTATGCATTTCTTTATAAGTTTTTAAGAAATAAATGCCTTTTAAGCCCCTAATTATACTTGATTAGGCTCTAATTAAGTCTTAAGAATTTTCGGGTTACTACATTAAGTCATTTCTTATCTATACCGCATCCTATACCGACAACTCGTCCTCAAGTTGTCTCAACTGTGATCATTTTTATATCTCATTAAGCTTGACCAATCATACAGACTTCTGTGATCTTCTACACAATGTATGATCTAACTTACATATGAGATAAATGGACATACATATGTAATCAAATAAACAATTCAGATAGGAGATTATAATATTGATAACAGGAATCATTGTATACAAGCTCAACCAAAATTGCTTGCAGTATACAAATCCAACATCAGATGCATTAAAATTAAGCATAAACTGATTAATTGAATCAACTGCATCTAAAGTAGGAGCAAATATAGCCCGATCTTGCAAGTAAGAAGTAAGATCACCATTGCCATTATATGATGGATAAATGTGCGACACTATCGTCTGCAAAGAATCACCATAACTATTTAGCACAATATCACTTGAATGTTTAATCACATTAAATCCATCTTTTACCAAACCAACAGTTCCATCGCCAATACTTGCAACCCTATTAGAAAATTCTTTCAATTCCTTAGCTTAATTAGCGAAGAAGCTTCTTTCAATCTCAAAACGAAGGCAATTTCTCCAAATATAAGAAGAGTTAATTGTAGCATTTACCACTTCTTGACTAGTACCCTTAGGGATAACTGGTAAGATCTGTCGAAAATCACCACCAAACACTATAGGTTTTCATCCAAAAGGAAAATACAATCTACCTTAATCAACTACTCGCATTATATCTCGCATAGTCTTATCTAAAGCCTCAAAGCAATATTTGTGTAATACCAGAAATTAAAACTTTGATTTATTAATTTATTTAGCTACATAGAGATTTGAAATTAGGCGATTATTAAAATTTATAACGTCGGCGTTTCAACTTTATTTTCGAAGAAAATTTAAGCGAATGTCGGAGAACGAATACGAGTTATAAGTCGGGCGGATATTTTATCTTGGATAAATTATCTTATCAAACCACATCATTTCAAATCCCATAATCTTCCATTTTCCCTACTTTACTCCACCTTTTCAAACCTTACAATCATCTTTCACATCCTACACTCTAAGAACCCTAGCCTTGTACCTTGTGAGACCATACAACATTCAAATACCTTTTAACCCTCAAGTTGATCGGCCGTTACGGAGGGAAGAAGAAGAAGTTCTTTTGATTAAAGTACATAAGGTAAATTCGGTTTTCTCTTCTCAACCTCTCTCTGATTGCATTTGTTTATCAAATTTACTCAACATCAACAACCTATTCTTGTTCTAAACAAATTCTAGAAAAACTGCCACAATCAATCTCTACCTCATTCAACAAAATCAAGACAGGAGCTTCATTCGGTTCAATATCATTCAAATTCTTTCTATTACAATTCTATGCATTCTGTTATCTGAGAGAAGAACATGAACACATAAGACATTTAACAAAGCCACCAGATCAACATATTCACACTGTGCTTCTCGAATCAAAGTTTATGAATAACCATTCCACAGAAACATTCTGAGTTCTTATAAATGAATAAACATACATGCTAGATACATAGGAAAAATCGATTAGAAACAGAATGCTTAGAACATAAGAGGATATGCTTATTAGCTTCACTACAAACAAGAGCTTCCAATAATAGATATAGGATTTCTAATAAAAATAGAATAAACTTAGTTGAGCCGGGCTCTACTGTGACTCGGGTATGGCAGAGGCCGACGTCGGTGACGGTGGCGCCGTCGGATGGGCGGCCAAACGGTGGTTGGGGCAGAGGCCATACGACCATCGATGACGACAAGGACAGCGAGAAGAAGGAAGGGGAAATGAGCTGTGGTCGGCGGCGGCGGTGCACCGCGGGCGTGCTTGGCCGGAGACAACGACGACGACGACAGATTCACCGAGAGAAATAGTGGTGTGTGCGTGTGTTTACACGAAAGTGGAGAAGTTTGTGTGTTGTGGGGTTGAAACACGAAAGAGAGAGAGAGATTTGCGTGTGTGTGTGTTCACGAGAATACAGAGAGAAATGCGAGAGGGAGAGTTTCATGAGCGTGTGTGCGTTGGTTCGCGAAAGAACCGAGAGAGAGGAAAGATGGGGCCGTCGCGATGGAGATCGACGGCGGCGATCGTCCGCCGGAGACGGAAGAGACGACGGCGGCACAGCATGTGGAATGAGAGAGAAGCGTGAATCTGTGTAGGTCTTATGTGTGTTGAAAGTGAGAGGTGATAGAGAAAGGAGAAGGATGAACGGAGGACGCCGTGATTGTGGTCGGCGGCGACGCGAAAGTGGCCGGCCGGAGTGGAGAAGGCGGCGGCAGAGAGATATGTGTGAGGTGTGTGTCGCGTGAGTGAGAGCCGATAGAGAGGGAAATGTGAGTGAAAGGGGGTGGGCTGCTAGGGTTCTTTTTCTTTGTTTCATTTTATTTTTGTTTGGGCCTTACGAATGGGCCAAAATCAAATCGATTATGAGCCGAAAACAAATGGAATATGGGCCTTGGAAATTAAATAAATGTTGGGCTTGATTCTTGAATAATGTTGACAATGGGTCTTTAGAATAAATTTGTTAAATGGGCCGAAAAAAGGAGATGGGCTATGAGCTAAATATATTGATTTGGACTTATTTTTATTTTAATGATTGGGCGAGGAATTAAATTGATATGAGCTCTAGAATTAAAGTGGAGATGGACCCTTTAGTGAAATTGATATTGGCTTTTGAATAAATCAATAATGGGTCGAAATTAAGTTAGAATTCGGACTCTTTTAATTATTTAAATTGAAGATGTAGTTAGACTTATTTTAAATGTTGGGCTAGGAATTTAAATTGATAATGGACTTAACTTATTTATTTCTTTGATCCATTAAATTAAATTATGGATTTAACAAATTCTATACTAATTAAATATGAGTTTTAATTCTAGTAATTAAATTTTGTGATTAATTCATAATTAATTAAATGATAATCTAAATACTAATTATTTAGATTGAGTTATTTAAATTCATTAGATTGAATTGATAATTACTAGTTGGACTAATTGAGTTCTTATAATTAAATCGAGAGATGGAACTAATTTAATGATTAAATAAAGTAGAAATTAAATAACATAATTATTAATTATGTTAAGGGATAATTTGAGAATTATTCTTTTTAAGTGATTTATTCTTGTAATGAGATGAACCTTAAGTAAATTACTAAAAATGTGTGGTTGGAAATAAATCCCAATTAGTGGATATCTAAGATAAATTAGATTAATTTGATTAATCAAATATTATGTGACTTTTAATTTGATCCATTTAATTGAACTTGTAATTGTGGATTTACTTAATTAAATTAGAGATTTAATTAATTATTGATTTGATTATGTCAAGTAGATGCTTGAGAAATATTATTTAAGTAACTTTAATTGTAAACCGTTTGTTAGATGATGATTGAATTACGAGAAATAATTATTGATTGTGTAGTATTAGTATGGGTTTCTCTGTTAGAATATGTGGGATGTGTGATGCAAAAAACGCGGCAAATAAATGTTAGTAATGAATAAGGGATTGAAACTTGAAATCGTTGACACGCGTTAATAAACAATGAAAATTAGTTATGAACTTAGGATTCATAAATTATACGAAACGACGTGGGGAAACATCGATGGAAGGGAAGCATGCAAAGACGAAGTGTCATTTATCGTCATGGCGAGATGAACCTAATAGACGATATATAGATTGCTAATTGAGTCGTATCGATAACGAAAATCCTAAAACCCAGAAACTCTAAGACTTAAAAGATACCGAGTTCGTTGAATCTTAGCGATGCTTCTCGAAAAAAGCGAATGACGTACAAAATTATATTTCTTACGTTGACAAGGTCCAGCGTGGACGTAACGCAACGACAAAGGATTGCTAGCGGATATTTCAAGGACAATTCTTGAGGTGGGCTTTCTTATCTAAACAAAAGTGATTTTATGAAAATCATTTACTTATGCTTTATTGCTTTCTTGAGCGCAAATGTTTAAATGCGATATTATGCGCTTAAAATGTTTATTGTTTTGTATATATATTGGGTTGGTAGGGCGATAGGAGATATTTCAATTCGGGTCCCTCTTGGTTGATGCCATTTGGACTATGTACACTTAGCCCGAACCATTGCGATCGATCGATGCGTTGGGGTGAAGGAGGCCTCACTCGATCGTTCCATAGCCGATTTGGATTATACACTGTAAGAAAATGACTGGCCCGTCGACTTTGAAAAAATGATAAAATGTTTAGTAAGCACAAGGAAATTCAAACTAAAACCGCGTGTGCTTCTTCGTGATGACGTCGATCTGATTCGAGAATTCGAGTGACTTGGGAGAGATTTTCGAAATTACATAGAGATTGGGTGATTTTACGTAGCATTCTCCATAGATTATCCTCGCTCGATATTGGAGATTGGGCAACCGGGATACTGATCCGTAAGATCAAAGCACGAGTCTCGATCCGTTCATCCCAGATGATTCAAAGGTAAACACGAGAAAACCCCTACGTGTTGCGATTAATTATATAGGTGCATGCAGTAGGAATATAATCAATGTATGATGAATTAAACATCGAAGATAGATCCTCGGAAGAGGTCAAAATCGATTTCCTACAATTGGTATCGAGCACGGGATCGATATCTTGGCTCATTGGATTAATTCACGTTTGATTATAACGTGCGTAATTAATTAATTGTGAATCATGCTTCATCGTGGCTCGTTTTATTTTTGTCGGATTTTGTTTTCATCACGAGAAAATCCGTGGTTAGATTAGATTTTCCTGTAAATCTTATCCGTAAAGAAAACGAAGACAAAAGCACGAAGAGCGAGACGGCGGAAAGATGTCGAAAAAAGCCGCGCGGTGCGAGGTGTGCGGGCGGCGGCACGCCCGTGCGTGCTCGGCGCTCGCGGCACACCGCCGCTTCGGTGCCATCGCATTCTCGAAGCGGTGGGCGGGCGGCGGGCGCCGCGGCTCGGCGAGCGGCGGTGCGGGGCACGCGCCGCGCATGGATGCCTCGACACCGCTCGGCGCCGGCGTGTGCGCTCACGGCGCTCGTCGCGGTTGCGGGCGCCAGCGTCGCGAGGTGCGCGCGTTTGTCGCGCGAGATCCTGGCGTGGGCGGCACGGGCATGCGTTTGTCGTCGGCGAGATCCCGGCGCTCTCGCGGCGCATCGTGATCGCGAGGGCGGCGCGAGGCAACGCGCAACGCGTCTTGCGGGGTAGCGGCGGCAGGCGCGGCGCGAGCATGGTCGTGCCGCGAGCGAGCTCGGCGGGTCGCGACCGCGGGCGCGCGACATAGGCGGCAGGCGCGCGCGTGGGTTGTGCCCTAGCGCACGCGATCCAGCCCATTTTGGGCCAAATCCGGGCCAGACCCGTTTTTCCAGCCCGAATCTGATTTTCCGACCCGAATCCAGTTTTAACGAATCCGATCCGTGCCCGTGTACGCGAGGCCCATTTTTCGAGTTTATAAAGATCTGTACTTTGCAATTCTATGTAATAGATTAGGCAAGAAAGTGCAGGTTCCACGAGTGGGCCACGATGAACATTTTATTTTCTTTTTAATCGTTCATAGCATGTCGTGGATGTTTAAATTATGCAGAAGCATGCTATGTATGTTTAAATTACGTAGACAAACATATTATATGTTCTCGTGATTGGATGCGCATAGTAAGCATGCTAGGATTACGTGATCTGCATGGACAAACCTTTTGAACAAAAAGACTAAGCAAGCAACCCGACAAATTAATTTTAAAATTAAAATGTCAAGACCTCCACTTTTGATATCTAAACAAAGTGAGATGCCGTGTGATGGCGATCCACACGCGTGGCTTGCTTGCATTGTTTATCATAAGTTTGTTAGATGAGATTTCTAAATAAAACATTTTAAATCTATTGAGAAGTGGGAGTTTCATGTAAACGCGTCACGCGTGGCTTGCATGTGCGATTTTCATAAGTTCTCTAGAGATGGATATAAAATGAGATAACAAAAGAATTTGGATTGGGCGGTATGGTCCTAGTGAGTATGCGATTCTAAGAATTCATTTTCTATTGTTAAAATTGTGGTCATTGCTTAGACATCACCTCGAGTACAACTTCCCGCGAAGTTCCTTCTTGTGATAGTGATGTGTTCTAGTAAGGTCCAATCATTAATTTCATTTGTCATAAGGATAAGTTGACATGGATTGAAATTAAGCGACTAAAAGGTATATTTTAGTCCAGTCGGGGGTTCGTGTAAACGTCCACACGCGTGGCTTGCATGTGGAATTCCTTGGGTGATTGGAGGTTTCAATTAATATTGTTTTATCAAAAGGTTACAATATTATTGTTACGAATTATGTGCGATTGTATGCTTATGTTTTTACATTATCTTTTCAGATATGTCTCTTACACCGATTATCAATATGCTCGCATAAAATCCCTTATCCGGTCCAAATTTTATCGAGTGGAAACGAAACATTGAGAATGTTCTTACTGCGGAAGAAAATCTATTTGTACTCACTACACCCCGTCTCAAGCCTCTAGACGATTCATCTCGATGATGGCGCAAGGAGCACGAGAAATGGGACAAATCAAATAGAATGGCAAAGTGTCTTCTTTTGGTCACCATGTGCGAGTCCACTGCAACTCCAGCATCAAGAGATGGAAGATGCAGACCATGATATGGCTAAGTCTTATGAAATCGTATGAGGAGTCGGACGAGAATCGCTTGTTATAATTTGACAAAATCAATAATGTCGAGTTCAATGAAGGAAAGCGATTCGTCCATGACCATGTAAAGCAAATGATCAATCTCTTGAGAGCTCGAGTTGGTTGGGGATATATTGATGGCGTACTCGAATCGATATGATCCTCAATACTTTGCCAAGTCTTTTGATGACTTCCGTTATAAAAGCAGTCCTTTATGATAAGAGTTATACTCTAGATTCATTGCAAGAGGATCTAGTAACGGAAGAGCATAAAATGGGCAAAGGTGCCAGCGATCTTTAATCGCACCTCAAAGAAAACCACGCTTTATCGAAGATGAAAAGGAAAAGTGGAATTCAAGAGATGTTAAGGCTAAAGAAAAGAGTGGGAGTATCTGAGTGGCTCTACCAATGGTTTGAAAAAGCGAAGGAGAAGGGCAAGTGCTTGAGTGCGGTGAGGCGGGCATTGGAAGGCTAAGTGCCCCAAGCTCGAGGCTCAGTACGCCATTTGCTTTAATGTGAAACATGTTTAACGACTTGTTCTACCCATTCTTGGGTAGTAGACCAAGTCTGTTGATCATGTTTGTTATACCTTGCGGTGTTCCTGCGGACAAGGGCTGCATGATGGCGAGATAACGATCTCCATGGGCAGCGGCGAAAGTCGAGGCCGTTGCGGTCGGAGATGTTACTTTATGTTTTGAGACAACAGTTTAGTTTTAAAGGCGTTTTATATGTGCGGATTTTCGTGGAACCTTGTTTCTGTTTGAAATTGTTTATTCATGGATATTACATTATTTTTGATAGTGGTGTTTCTATCATAAGAAATGACGAAGTTATCTATGTTGGCACATTATATAATTAAGCTTTATACTATTTACGCTAAACATAATACCTATAACTATGTTGCATCGTCTACAAACCTTAAAAGAGAAAGTTTTCTTAGAAGATGACACCACATTTCTCGGCATCTTAGATTAGGTCACATCAATCTAAATAGGATCTAAAGACTAGCTAAGAATGGGCGTTGGGTGATCTCACGATTACTCCGTTCGACCTGCGAATCACATATAGAAGGTAAGATGTCGACCGGACCCTTCAGGTGAAGGGTTATAGAGCCAAAGAAGTGTTGGAGCTAGTCCATTCGACCGTGTGGACCTATGTCCACAAGCTCGTGGAGAATGCAGTATTTTGTCACTTTCATTGGCGATTACTCAAGGTGCGGATACATATACCGCTTCACCGCAAGTCAGAATGCTTTGAGAAATTCAAAGAGTTTAAGGCGGAAGTGGAGACGAAGCTTGGTAAAAGTATCAAGTCATCATGCGGTCGATCGCGGTGGCGAATACCTCGATAACGAGTTTATGGACTATTTGGTGCGATGTGGGATTACCTCCCAACTCATTACACCGTGCACACCACAACAAAATGGTGTGCCGAGGCGAAAAATATGACTCTTTTAGAAATGGTTAGATCAATGATGAGTTATGCAACATTACTATTTCGTTACGGGGTATGCCTTAGAAATGACGGTATACTCGCTAAATCTAGTACCATCAGTCGATCGAAAAGACCCTTTCGAGTTGTGGTTTGGGCGAAGCTGGTTTAAGCCACATAAGGATATGGGCGATCCGGCACATGTCTTTGAACAAGAAGGCGACAAGTTGGAGGCTAGATCCGATGCAAGAGCTTTTATTGGCTATCCTAGAGGAACGAAGGTGGTTTATTCTATAGTCTAAGGATCGGAAGGTCATTATTAGCACTAATGCCCGATTCTTAGAAGAGGATTACATGAAAAATCATAAGTCCAAAGTTGAAATCATTCTTGAGAATTAGAAGATGATCGTATTTCACCACCGATTAGACCAAAGGTGCGAGATGTAGGTGTCTAGTGGGAGGATCGACACTAGATACTTCAAGAAATTGAAGTGGGTCGAGTTACACTAGAGATACCAACCGTCTGAAGTGGTACCTACCCGAGAAAGTGTGCAAGATGAGAACCACAAGTTCTTGCCCACCGTTGCCATTGTGCTGTGGCGCCTCGTCGTAGTGGGAGGGTTGTTCGTCAACCCGGCGATTTATGTTCGTGGGTGAATCTTGGTTTAGTCTCGTGAAGCGAGCAGCAATAATCGATCCATGGACGTACTGCGAGGCGTCTGAAGACATTGATGCAAGATCATGGCACACCGCTATGGACTTAGAAATTGAGTCCATAACACTATGGATGTATATGAAAGACACCTCTACCGATGGCAAGGAAGCCATAGGTAGTAAGTGGGTATCTGAGAGAAGAGATTCGGATGGAGGTTTCGGCTTTAAAGCCGGGCTTGTGGCAAAGGGTACACCAGTTGAGGGCATCGATTTTGATGAGACCTTTTGCTGTAGCAATGCTCAAGTCCATCGAATTCTTACGGCCATAGCAGCCCACTCAACCTTGAGGTTTGGCAAATGGATGTGAAAACCGCTTTTCTAAGCGATTACCTTGAGGAAGGTAGAGACATCTATGTGCAAAGAACCGAAGGTTATGTGGTGAAGGGTGAAGAGCATCTAGTATGAAAGCTTAAGAAGTCCATTTATGGGCTTAAGCAAACCTCACGATCACGGAACTTACGCTTTGACGAGGTGGTAAAGTCCATGGATTTACCCAGTTGCCTAGCGAGAGTTGTGTGTATCGTTTAGATGTCAGCGGTGATGTGGTATTTCTTGCACTTTAAGTAGATGACATTCTTCTAGTTGGCAACAATGTGAAGTTGTTATCGGGGCGTAAAGAGTTGGTTATCCGATCAATTTCAAATGAAAGACTTAGGAGATGCGGCAGACATTCTTGGGATCAAGGTTTCACCGAGATCGCAAGAGGAAAATATTGAGCTTATCTCGGGCATCTTACATTGATATTGTGATTACTTGTTTTAGTATGCGGACCGCCAAGAAAGGATTGCTACCTTTCAGGCATGGCGTTCCTTTATCTAAGGAAGCGATCACCTAAGGCGCAAAGGAGATAGAAGAAATGAGACAAGTTCCTTACGGTTTCGCCGTGGGAAGTCTCATGTCGCAATGTTATGTACGAGGCGGATATACGCTGTCACGGTAGGCATAGTAGCTAGATATCGATCTAACCTGGACAAGCTCATTGGGTTGCGATAAGCATATACTCAATTACCGAAAAGGACTCGAGATTATAGGCTGGTTTACCGTGCGGATAGTCTAATGCCTTTGGGTTATCTGACTCGGTTTCCAAGCCGACCGTGATGAGAAAAAGTCTACCTCGGGCTATGTGTTTACCTTGGGAGGTGGAGCCGTATCTGGCGGAGTGCAAAGCGGCGATGCATTGCGGACTCTACCATGGAAGCCGAATCGTGTCTGCCTGGAGGTCTGCTAAGGAGGTTGTATGGTTCGAGAACTACCTCGTGGATCTAGGTGTGGTACTGGTTTGCCCAAGAGTATCATAGTTTCTTGTGATAACTCGGTGCGATGCAAACTCGAATGAACCACGGACCCACAAGGCGACCAAACACATAGAGAGAAAGTACCATGTCATACGAGAAATTGTTAGAAGAGGGACGTGCTGATTGAAAAGATTGATCTGACGGATAACCTAGCGGATCCATTCACAAGAGGCTCCAAAAAGTCTACGAAGTGCGTTCGAGGACTTGGATTATGCTTGATGGCACCCACTTAGAAAGGAAACTTTTGTATAAGTGGGAGAAGCAAAGTGATGGTTTTGTTTGTAATAGCTAGTAGAGACACATTGTATACTAAAAGTTTGCTTTAGTATAAGTGGGAGATTGTTGGTTTTGTATCTTGAAAGCGGTTTGGTTGAGCTTGTAAACAATGTTTCTGTTACCACTATTACAATCTCCTATCTGAATTGAATACATGATTGCATATATCCGTGTCCCTTATCTCATATATAAGTTAGATCATACGATTGTGTAGAAGATCACGAAGTCGTATGATTGGTCGAAGCTTAATGAGATATAAAAGTTTCCGGTGAGAGACAACTTGAGGACGAGTTGTCGGTATAGTTGTGGTATAGATAAGTGACTTGACTTGGTTGCTTGTCTATCTTTGATGCGTCTCGACGTATTGAAGGATCACAAAGATATGAGTTCTTCTATCTGACCGTCGTGAAGAACCTAGATCTCGGTGACTTACGATGATCTAAATCTCGATAAGGTATTAGGTGAGTATGAGTTACTGACCATCACTTTGACTTGTTATGGGTGAGGGTTATATGTTCTAACCCAATATTCTCCGCATCTTGGGTGGTGGCAGTCTTGTATGTCATGCTAGTTATCTTGTATCGAGTCACCGTATCCGTTAAGGATGATGACGTCCCCTTAAGGAGCTCAAAAGGTTTATTGTACTAAACCCTGCAGGTTGAGTTAGCTCAAGTACAATAATAAGGTTGAGTGGTACTACATAAGTAATTAAAGATATAAATTATTTTAAGCAGTCAGAATGCTCTAAATAATTAATGGACGTGCGATATCTTAAATACGGGGATTCGTAATGTCTAAGTGCAAGCCCGACTCAACTTCGATAATAAAGGGGTAAGTCAACATTTATTCTCTAGTGGCATGAATGAATGTTTATAAATTAATTTATGTTCTGGGCTGAACATAAGATAATTAATTTATTTGAAGCTCATCTTTATTCCTTGCATTTAATCCCTGGGCTGGCCCATCTAGGCCCGTAGCTTGGAGAAAATCGGCGCCCCTATCCTCTCTATGGTAAGGATTTGATTCTCTTTATCCTATAAGGATATTATTATATTTATGGGATATGCATGGATCCTTTCCTTATGGGATTATGGTAATGCATTATAAATATAAGGTAAGAGATAAGATCAAGGCTAATCATCAATTATCCACACTATATTTTTCGAGAATTCCAAGAGTGACTTGGGAGAGATTTTCAAGAATTACATAGAGAGATTGGGTGATTTTCTGTAGCATTCTCCATAGATTATCCTCACTCGATATTGGAGATTGGGCAACCGGGATACAGTCTAGAAGATCAAAGCACGAGTCTCGATCCGTTCATCCCCGATAGATTCAAAGGTAAACACGAGAAAACCCCTACGTGTTGCAATTAATTATATAGGTGCATGCTAGGAATATAATCAATGTATGGTGAATTAAGCATCCAAGATAGATCCTCGGGAGAGGGTCAAAATAAGTTTTCCCTACAGTCTTCTCCTCCAATTGGTTTCCTCATGTCTAAGTAAGGCACTGACTCCTCGGGGAGGGCCTTTACTTCTTCCATGGCTTCAAGGTACTCCAAGATCTTATCACAAGCTTCATCGAGGTTTGAGGAAGTAAAAATCGAGTTCTGGATGCAAAACTCAACAGGATCTTCTGATTGTAAATGGTTGGAAGACAGCTGCTCAATGACTCAACACTCTTCCATTATCTTCTCTTCATGTTGCTTCATTGCGTCGTAAATAGAGATTTTCATCTCTTCATCATTGACCCTGAAGGTAAGGTCTCCAAAATTTGATCAGCCTATTTTCTAACACGAAAACATGCTAGTAGATAGGTATGTATAGTATCGTATCCGCCCACCTGCTAATCCAAAGCTAATGGTTCTAAGTGAATAGGTGTGATTGTCCTTCCTTGTCGACTACGTACGATCAAACCCTTCATAAGAAAATAGCCTTTCTTAGATTCTTTCTATCGATCGAAGGTCGTTTATAAATTACGACTTAAAGTTCCCAATTAGGGTTTCTTTATGATTTCATGTGATGGTTTTAAGATAATTTCTATTATCTTATATTCCCAAATTCTCAAACTATATTACTTCATCAATCATAGACGAACCTCAACTTATGAGTCACATACTCCGAGTCTATCCTCGACTCTTAGCCTTAGTGTTCTTCTAAATGTCATTACGTTATAGATTATTAGTGCTCAAGTTATGATTGGTAAATTAGGATATTCTCAAGCCACTAACTAGACTTAACAATTATAGTTACGTCCTAGTAGGTTATGCTTGACAATTTGTCGTATTAACACAACAAATAAAATGGAAGTCTTGACTTATGATTCAAGTGATCACATACCATTATGTAAGTAAGTACTTAGGAATAGATGAAGTTCTTCGAGAATCTTAACTCAACCTTTGAGACATAAGGATCGACATCTTATGTTCGAATCTTTGCTTACACTTTACGACATTGTTTGTTTCTCTTAACTTGTCGAAGATTATATAAGTCGTATAATCGCTATTCGTTCTCGAGTTGTCTTAACGCTCAATCTAACGTCGTATTGGGTTGTCGTTATTGAGTATCAACGCTGTAACTCGGCTTTTAGTTTCTTTAACTTAGGAACTCACGTTTGAGTATCCTATTATTAATAGGAAAACCTTAATTTGTGTCTAACTTCGATTCTCATTAATTCCTTCTTAAGTTATCGAAATTTGTCGATTTCTTTTGGATTCTCGTACATAAAGTACTATGTTGTTTAAGTTTGGGGTTTTGTTTGTTGGCACAACATAAACATAACCATTCTACACCATACAATACCATACATAACATAAACTATACTAAAGCATTAGAAACCCTAATTTCTAACATAATGCAAAACCATTGTGTATGTGTGCATAAGTGTTCCATTCATTCATCACAATCACAACCATTCATTCCATGCTTATAGTTTATCCATGCTTATAGTTTATCCATCATAGCATCATTTACCATTAAAATTAAATTCATGCTTAACCATTTTGCTATGTTTTCGATAATTAGCAATAATTAGCATATGTATCCAATAAATTCCAATAAAATCATGATATACTCCTATCATACTATAGAATTTAATTTCCAATTCAATATCATCATATGAAATTTTAAACCATGGGTTAATTTAGCATATAGTTTTCGGTATTCATGATTTAATGAGCATTGGTGTTCAATAAATTCCACAAAATTTATATCATGCTTATATCACATACTAAGCATAAAATATCATCTCATATCATACATTAAAATTAAAACACATGCTTTTTACTACATGTATATTTTCGATAATTATAATATATATACATATATATTCAATAAATTCTATTCACTTCACCATATGTTTATAATATGCAATAAACATGTAATATTAACATTAAACATCAACCAATATTTATAATATCACATATCATATTATTCTCAACAATTAAAAATCAAATAATCCTAAAATATATACATAAAGATTCGGTCTTTTCATAAAAATAGGAGTAGTGTCTCAAAAATTTCAAGATTAATATATGATGTTCATATCATATATTAAACACTATATCTCAACTATTTCTCAATAAATAAAATCAAACAAAATATAAGAAAATTCCAAAAAATATTCTGAAAATTACCATATTTATTATACATGCTCCTAATACATCAACAAGCAACAATATCAAATAATATTCACAAAATCATGTTTTATCACATATAAAAAGAAATATAACATAAATCAAAAAATATTAAACATGCTCCAAAATATCCCAAATTTTAACCACAGCCTTAGAACACATTTCTAAGCATATTTCATTCATATCTTGAGAGCATTTGATGGCTCCAAAGTCACGAAACAAAATGAAGAACAAAACTAGGGTTCTTTATGAAATAATTTATAAAAAAATTCAAACACAAATTCTACTCCGTTATAAATGAAGAGAATTATGAATACTACCTTAGTATGGTCTTAGAAATGTAATTTGGGGTTTGGAATGGGTTGTAAAAGAGGATTAAAGCTTGAAAAGTTGAAGAACAAATGAGAGAAAATTCAAAATTAGAGAGAGAAAGGGAGGGCTCGGTTTTGGCTGAACATTTTGTCCAAATGAGCTGCTTTTGAGCCTATATGGAGAGCCCTTTGTGGTGGTTGGGAGAAGACTAGTCAAATAACCCGATTTGGCATGTTATCTGACCGACTTTAAGTTTTAACGCTTTCGATTGATTTCTCGGAACCTTAAGGTTTTATTTTCTTAAATAGACTTTAAAGACTTATTTCAATGTTTATAATAATTTCATGATGTTCGGATGGCATTAGATAAGTCAATTAGAGTTATCGCGGAAAAAATATCAAACAATTAAATTATGCTCATTCGAAAATTCTATTGAATTCTTGAGCTTTCATAATTAATTTGAGTCTTATAAATCATTTCTTATTGATTTAGACCCTTGGTTCGAGTTTCGGGTCGTTCGGATCAGTTTAGGGTTTTTTCGGTATTTATACCTGCGTTCGGTTAAGTTCTTCAAGAATTTCGTTCAGAAATTGATTCTTATATATTCTAAATTCATAATAATATATTCCTTCATGAATTTTATTGTTATCACTAATTATCATGATTAGCACGGACTGAAAGTTGATCCGGTTTGTGAATAGTACTTTTGACCGGGCGAGTATGCCCGAAAATTCTCATTCTTTGGTTTCTCACATGTTTTCGTGAGAGGATTCTAGAAATGAAATCATTTTGTTGATTTTCATTCTTGATCTTCCATTCTATGTTCAGGCTATTCGGAAAACCCTAATCCGGTATGACTAGTCACTAGTTTTTGATTTCTCTAGTTTTCGATCTCCGAATCGATTCTAATTCATTTCGTTGGTTACCTTGAACATAATTAAGGTCTAAGCACCACATATAATTTTTCTAAGCATCACTAATAAAAGTTTTAAATTTTTTGGTTTATTACAGGATGTGTTTAGGATCATACACATACTTCCTTAATTGGGAGACGTGGAACACGTTATGAACGTTAGCGAAGTTGGGTGGCAACGCTAATCTATATGCTACTGGTCCGATCATTTCCAGTATTTCATAAGGTCCGATATATCACGGCTTAAGTTTCCCTTTGATTCCAAAACGATGAACTCCTTTGATAGGGGAAACTTTCAAAAAGACTTTGTCTCCTACTACAAAATTTAACTCCGTTCGACGATTGTCCGTGTAGGATTTTTGTCTATCTTGAGCTTCTTGCATTCTCTTCTTAATCTGCCGCACTATCTGAATCATTTCTTCTACTACTTTGGGACCAAGGACCTTTCTTTCTCCAACCTCATCCCAATAAAGAGCGACTACATTTCTTACCATATAATGCTTCGTAGGAGCCATGTTTATTGTTGCATGATAATGTTGTTATAAAGCGAATTCAATCAACGGTAGAATTTGTTCCCATTGGTCTCCTCTGTCCAACACCACGGTTCTAATCATATCCTCAAGCATTTGTATTGTTCTCTCGATCGGCCGTCGATGCATGGATGAAATCTGATCTTGAAATTCAACTGAGGATCCAATTCCTTTTGGAAGCTCGTCCAAAATAAAGATGTAAACTTAGAATCTATGTCCGAAGTAATCGAGATTGGCACTCCATGTAACCGGACAATTTCACGAACGTAAATTTATGCTAATTTCTCGGCTCCATATGTCACCGTAATTGGAATGAAATGAGCACTCTTTGTTAGCCGATCAATTATCACCCAAATTATTGTGTTTCTTCTTTTTGATCTAGGCAATCCCGTTACGAAATCCATAGCTACGTGATCCCATTTCCACTCAGGAATTTCCAAAGGTTGCAGCTTTCCATATGGCCTTTGATGCAATGCTTTAACTTGTTGACAAGTTAAACATCGTTCAACATTTGACGCTATTTCTTGCTTCATTCCTGTCCAAACAAACCATTGCTTGAGGTCTTGATACATTTTTGTACTTCCCGGATGCGCGGCGTATGGAACATTGTGGGCTTCACTTAGAATTTCATCTTTCAACTTCTCATTGTTGGGTACGAATATACGATTACCAAGCATAATCGCATTATCTCCAGCTTCATGATATCCTTGATGGTCTCCAATTCGAATTCTCTTTCGCAACCTTTCCAGTTGTGCATCTTGTCGTTGCGCTTCAATTATCCGAGCTCTTAAATCTGTTGTCACCACTAAAGCTGCTATAATTTCGTAAGTAGTTTCAAGTGGTATTACCACTTCCAGTTTCATTCTTTCAAATTCTTTTAACAATTCTTCCTTCTCGGTTAATAAAAATCCTAACCTTTCTTGACTTTTCCTGGTCAAAGCATCAGCAACGACGTTCGCTTTTCCTGGATGATATTTAATTTCACAATCATTGTCCTTGACTAACTCGAGCCACCTTCGTTGCCGCATATTTAAATCTCGTTGCTCGAAGAAATATTTCAAACTTTTATGATCAGTAAAGATTTCACACTTTGATCCATATAAACAATGTCTCCATATTTTCAATGCGTGAACCACTGCAGCCAACTCCAAGTCATGAGTAGGATAATTAAGTTCATGGGTTTTTAATTATCGTGAAGCATAGGCGAGCACTTTCCATTCTTGCATAAGAACACATCCGATCCTATTTCTCGACGCATCAGTATAAATGGTGAACTCTTTCTCTAAATCAGGCACTATTAAAACAGGAGCAGTGGTCAATTTATCCTTATGTTCTTGAAAACTGTCCTCACATTCCTGAGTCCATTGAAATTTCACTCCTTTCTTTAACAGTTGTGTCATAGGCTTAGCTATTTTAGAAAATCCTTCAATGAATCTTCTATAATAGCCTGCTAAGCCTAGGAGACTTCGAATCTCATTTGGAGTTGTAGGAGACTTCTATTCCTGAACAGCTTGTACTTTCACAGGATCAACTTTAATTCCTTATACTGAGACAATATGCCCAAGAAAATTCATTTCTTTCAACCAGAATTCACATTTACTGAATTTAGCATATAGCTTCTCAGTCCTCAACTTCTCTAGAACGGTTCTTAAATGCATTTCATGCTCCTGTTCACTCCTTGAATATATCAAAATATCATAGATAAACACCAATACAAATTTATCAAGATATTCATGGAAAACACGATTCATAAGGTCCATAAATATAGCAGGAGCATTGGTCAATCCAAACGGCATCACTACGAACTCGTAGTGTTCGTATCTTGTCCGGAAAGCGGTTTTAGGTATATCTTTTGATTTAATCTTTACTTGATGGTAACCCGATCTTAAGTCGATCTTTGAAAAGACACTTGCTTCCCTTAATTGATCAAATAAATCATCTATCCGAGGAAGCGGATACTTGTTCTTTAAAGTCAACTTATTCAGCTCCCGATAATCAATACACATTCGCAATGTACCATCCTTCTTTTAACAAAGAGAACGAGTGCTCCCAGTGTGGCCTTTTCGGCGAATAAACCCTAAATCCAACAATTCTTGCAAGTGAACTTTTAACTCTTGTAACTCCTTAGGAGCCATTCGGTATGGTGCTTTTGAAATTGGTGTTGAACCATGTTCAAGATCAATGGTAAAGTCTAACTGTCGATCCGTGGTTATCCGGTAGTTTTTACGGGAAAACGTCACGATATTCTCGTATAATCGGTACATCTTTTATTTTCCTTTCTATTTTCCCCCATCATTAAGATATACCGATAAGCATGATTCCTTCACCCTTCATTAATTTATCCACTTGAAGTGCCGAGATTACGAGAACTCGCTTTTTCTTTCATCAATTTCGTAGAAACAAGTAGGTTCTTCCACTGCGGTTGAAATGAGATTTCGTTGTTCTAGCGGATTGTTGCAAAATTCTTAGTTAACCAATCCATTCCTAAAATAATATCTCGTCTCTCATATGTAAAAGGCGTAATGATTCACTCTCAATCGGTGACCCTAACTCAAATTCTAAGTTAAGACACACTTGGTTAACCACGGTTGTCCCACCCAAAGGGTAAGCACTTTAAAACTCATATCGACTTTTCTCTGAAAGTCCAAAATTGTCTATGCATGCAGTTGAAATAAAGGAATGCGATGCTCCAGTATCAAATAGAACAATTATAGGCACACCGGCCGTTTAGTCGAGCCATACCTGTCGGATTGCCAGAACTCTTCTCAGGTTGTTTCTGTTTTAAAGCATATGCTTTCTGATGTTGAGATTGTGATTGAGAAGGTTGAATTTGCAATTGTAAAAACGAGGTATCTGGACTACGTGCGAGTGGTTGAGAAACCGACATCGAATTGCCGAGGATATCCATAATAGCTTTCATCATTGTCTTGGCCTGGAGGATCTTGGCCGTTCACCACGTCCGGAGAATTTCGGTTTATAAGGTCAAGTGGACGAAAAATGACCAAATTGTCCACAAGTATAACAATTATTGCTTACAACCCTGCAGATGCCTTAATGTACTCGGTTGCATTGTGGGCAAGTTGGTGGTCTGGCCGGATTCTGAGGAGGTTGGAATTGTCCAGGAATTGATGGCCGAAACTGTCTCGGTTGAGTCGATGCTTGCTTCAAAAACGGTCTCTTATTTGGAAATCCTTTACCTTCCCACTTCCTTTTGCTTTTGAATTTCTGATCCATTTGAGAAAATTTTGGTGGAACCAAACTCTGAGGTAAACTAGTGTTAACCTCCATAATAGTTTTCTCAGACTGCATCTCCATTTCCATATCCAGCGCCCGATTTAGGGTTTCAGCATATGACATCGGTGGTTGTGCATCCAGTATAACTCTAATTTCTGATCGCAGTCCAGAACGGAACATCTCGGCCATCTTTTCGTCAGTTTCCACCTTGTAGGGTGCATATCTAGACAAAGTACAGAATTCTCGATCATACTCCACTACACTCTTATTACCCTGCTTCAGATTCATAAATTCCATCTTCATTTGTTTCCGAGAGCTACGTGGAATAAACTTGGCATATAACTCTTCCTTGAATTGCTCCCAAGTGAAATTTGCTAGTTGTTCCGGTGCGAGAGTCTTTTGTGCTTCCCACCGTAAATCTGGTCCTTTCAACAAAAATGATATGCATAGAAGACATTCTTGATCACTGCATTCTAGGAATTTGAAAATCCTTTCTATTACTCGTACCCACTCTTGACCTGGGGCTACCACCCCAAAGAAAGTTTGGCGATTTTACGAAGAAAGAGTTCAGCTATTTTTCGGTTAGTTTGAGGAGACATAGCATCAGGAATATTCTGGGGAGTCGTTTCACTCCCTTGACCTTCAGATATTGGAGTTCTTCTTCGGGGCGACATACTAAATTCAAAAGAATCATATAATATTGGCAATATTTGATTGAACATCAATGTAAGCAATAAAAGTTCATTTTATAGTTAATTTCACGTATAAGAAAATTTGACATTAATATCATTCAATCACATCGATAATAAACAATAATGCAGAATAATTCACATTTTATATCAGAGAAAATTGCCTCCCCGAGGACTTACATAACAAAATAGGCATCAATAGTACTTGGGTTCATAACACTGTTTCTCCGAGTACTTTGTAGCACACATGATTTTATATACACCATGCTTCACTCTTTCTATTACATTAATTACTGATTACACATATTATACCATTACTCTTTTATATAGTTAACCTTTAACCAGTCCTAACAACTGAAATCTCAACTCGTATCGTCATCCCAATCTATCTTCATGTAATCCTCAGGTGTCTCTGGATATTCTTCTTCTGAGGGAGGGTGACAGCCAATGGATGAGCTAGCAGGCTCCCCAGGAGTGATAAGAGATGGGTCAGTAATAAAGGGTATCTCACTAACGAGTAAAGGCTGCAAGCTTGAAGTACCAACGGAAAATTGACACTCAGGTTCACTGTTTGTATTGACTGAAGAGAATGGCAAACTACTTTCTGGAGGAGAGATAAAAGGAGTGACAGGGGGTGTGGGGTTCTCAAAGCAAAAGGTTGATCGTACAAATCTAGATCAATGGAAGTCAATTCAGATTCTATACGATGTTTATAATTAGAAGGGTAGTTTGATACAATGTTCAATTCTAATTCTGAACTATGCTCATTGGATTCATCAGTCTCCAATCCATTCCTATTCGTATTTGGAGCTAGGATGTCATCAGGATTTGATAGATGCAGAATAAAACCATTTAGAAGGATCTTGACCGGAGGAGGATTTTCAGTCAAACTAAACTGTTCTTTAATTAGGTCAACAAAACCAACAAGATTACCAGTGACTCTGGCTTCCATGTCAGGATGTACAAAATCCAAAGCAGCTACAGAAGCCCATCCTCGCCACTTAAGAGGTAATACTTGCACTAAGTGAAGTAACCCATCTAGCTCAGTCACACCATACGGCTTTACCCATTCCCATAATTTCATATACTTATTGAGGAAGCAGATCATATTCCGATGCTCACCCATTCTAAAGGAATAAAACCGATTCCTTCTTTCTTGAGCATTCGGTATAATAGGTATGCTCTTCCTTGCCGTAGTTTTCATTCTTTCCATCCTATAACCAAGATATAACTTAAACACTGACCAAAGATGCACGTGTATGTAAATAACTACATTTGTTTAGATCACAACTTCTCATTTTTCCTTACAACATATTCAACTTTTATATATACTTTTTCAACCATGTCATATCACATATATCACATCATGCTCATCAACTTTTCTCATACATGAACTCACCAAAAATTCTCATACCCATTCATAACTCATCTTACCTGGTTGAGCTGGAGAGATGGACTTGGAATGCTGAGCTATTATCAATTTCTTTCTACTATTATGACTTAAGGTTTATAAGGAAAGGTTGGTTCAAGAAAGAAAGTTTCACGGTCCGAGCGAACCATCGCTCGATACCACTCTGTCGAATTCCTACTACTTAATTAAGTAATTAACTAAGTAATCGGGTTATGACTAAATTTGAATAGATATAGAAATTGCTAATTGAAATTTTCTCCAAAAATCGAATGATTTTAACAACTAATTAGTAGCCAACATAAAGTTCAAATACATATTCACAATATACAAAAGAGATTATCAAAAGTCGATGTTAAGGACATATGAGTTTGACAACGGAAGAATGGATGAATGTCATGTATGAAGACATGACATTCAGGGCATAACAATATTTACAACCAAAAGAACCCAGCTCAGCATCCTCTTCCATCGTCATCTCCGAGCTCAACCTGCATAAAGAAAAATGCAAAGCGTGAGTAACATCAAGTACTCGATAGGTTTTCAATAAACATTTAAACTTGAACCACTTACAGAACTTTTTCAATATAAAGGTTGAAATAATTATCACCTGAATAGCTTTTAGTGACCATGGATTTGCTATTGCCGTAACAAAGCAAGTTAATATGATATTATGTTAAACCGGTATCATCTTCCTGTGTTGGACCCGAAGGTTACCAATCACAGTCCTGCCCTATCTACGTTGTTCGGTATTGAGAAGTAGATCTTCTTCTCGATACCTTGACCGGTCTATATAATTTACTTAAACTTTCCGATCATTGCCGGTATATTTATAATCTTCCCGGTCATTGCCGGTTTACTTATAATCTTCCCGGTCATTGTCGGTCTATTCATAACTTCCAGTCATTAACAACATTCTTTCGTAGATATGTAATATGAACTTGTTCTGGATGATAACAAAATTTTATATTCACTAAATAACATGAATATACATTCAACTAATAACATATTCTCATGCTCAACAAAGTGTACCATATTATACTCAACATATAATGTGTCATTATTTTCAATAAATATCAAATTAAATTTTTGTTTACCTAATAATGTACAAGATATAAATGAAATTTTCAATAATTAACACACATTTAAGAAGAGAAAACCTACCTGGCACGTCGTTACTCAATAATTTCTTCCTTTTCGTCCTTTAGAACGCCCTTATCTTTGCTTGATCTTTGTAATTGAAATAATTATCGAATTTAGCAACTTTATTGTTTGACTGATCATATTACATAACATACCATCTTTCATTAATATATAATACATTTCCAAACCTTAACTTAAACAATCAAGTGAACAAATCACATTTATAAACTTATCATATGTTGGCTAATTAAATCATTAAAACATCTTATTAATAAACAATTTCTAACGAAATTTCGGCAGAGTAACGTTTATAATATGAATAGCCATTTTAATCCAAAATCCATCAAATTCATCCCAACCTCCACCAAATCAACACCAAATGCCAAAATATATATATAGGAACTTACAACAAGTTCAAACTCATTAATTTACATTAAGATTCTAATATGCCCTTCAATATACCTATTATGTAATTTCCTAAAATTTATAATCAACAATCCATTTAATATCAAACAACTCACATTTATACTCATTCATTTTCAATAATCATCAATCCATAATCAATTCAAACCTCAATCAAATTCATCACATAAAATCACAACTTTGCACTAAACTTTAATTTTTCATCTTTTATTATATATGTTCAATAATTCCCATAAATTCAACTTAAGCATTATTTTTATTAAAGAACTCAAAAATCATATCAATTTCAGAAAGAGTTCAGCTATTTTTCGGTTAGTTTGAGGAGACATAGCATCAGGAATATTCTGGGGAGTCGTTTCACTCCCTTGACCTTCAGATATTGGAGTTCTTCTTCGGGGCGGCATACTAAATTCAAAAGAATCATATAATATTGGCAATATTTGATTGAACATCAATGTAAGCAATAAAAGTTCATTTTATAGTTAATTTCACGTATAAGAAAATTTGACATTAATATCATTCAATCACATCGATAATAAACAATAATGCAGAATAATTCACATTTTATATCAGAAAAAATTGCCTCCCCGAGGACTTACATAACAAAATAGGCATCAATAGTACTTGGGTTGATAACACTATTTTTCCGAGTACTTTGTAGCACACATGATTTTATATACACCATGCTTCACTCTTTCTATTACATTAATTATCGATTACATATTATACCATTACTCTTTTATATAGTTAACCTTTAACCAGTCTTAACAACTAAAATCTCATATCGTATCGTCATCCCAATCTATCTTCATGTAATCCTCAGGTGTCTCTGGATCTTCTTCTTCTGAGGAAGGGTGACAGCCAATGGATGAGCTAGCAGGCTCCCGAGGAGTGATAAGAGATGGGTCAGTAATAAAGGGTATCTCACTAACGAGTAAAGGCCGCAAGCTCAAGTACCAACGGAAAATTGACACTCAGGTTCACTGTTTGTATTGACTGAAGAGAATGGCAAACTACTTTCTGGAGGAGAGATAAAAGGAGTGACAGGGGGTGTGGGGTTCTCAAAACAAAAGGTTGATCGTATAAATCTAGATCAATGGAAGTCATTTCAGATTCTATACGATGTTTATAATCAGAAGGGTAGTTTGATACAATGTTCAATTCTAATTCTGAACTATGCTCATTAGATTCATCAGTCTCCAATTCATTCCTATTCGTATTTGGAGCTAGGATGTCATCAAGGATTTGATGGACTGCAGGAATAAAACCATTTAGAGAAGGATACTGACCAGGAGGAGGATTTTCAGTCAAACTAAACTGTTCTTTAATTAGGTCAACAAAACCAACAAGATTACCAGTGACTCTGGCTTCCATGTCAGGATGTACAAAATCCAAAGCAGCTACAGAAGCCCATCCTCGCCACTTAAGAGGTAATACTTGCACTAAGTGAAGTAACCCATCTAGCTCAGTCACACCATACGGCTTTACCCATTCCCATAATTTCATATACTTATTGAGGAAGCAAATCATATTCTGATGCTCACCCATTCTAAAGGAATAAAACCGATTCCTTCTTTCTTGAGCATTCGGTATAATCGGTATGCTCTTCCTTGCCGTAGTTTTCATTCTTTCCATCCTATAACCAAGATATAACTTAAACACTGACCAAAGATGCACATGTATGTAAATAACTACATTTGTTTAGATCACAACTTCTCATTTTTCCTTACAACATATTCAACTTTTATATATACCTTTTCAACCATGTCATATCACATATTTCACATCATGCTCATCAACTTTTCTCATACATGAACTCTCCAAAAATTCTCATACCCATTCATAACTCATCTTACCTGGTTGAGCTGGAGAGATGGACTTGGAATGCTGAGCTATTATCAATTTCTTTCTACTATTATGACTTAAGGTTTATAAGGAAAGGTTGGTTCAAGAAAGAAAGTTTCACAGGTCCAGAGCGAACTACTGCTCTGATACCACTCTGTCACGACCCTACTACTTAATTAAGTAATTAACTAAGTAATCAGGTTATGACTAAATTTGAATAGATATAGAAATTGCTAATTGAAATTTTCTCCAAAAATCCAATGATTTTAACAACTAATTAGTAGCCAACATAAAGTTCAAATACATATTCACAATATACAAAAGAGATTATCAAAAGTCGATGTTAAGGACATATGAGTTTGACAACGGAAGAATGGATGAATGTCATGTATGAAGACATGACATTCAGGGCATAACAATATTTACAACCAAAAGAACCCTAGCTCAGCATCCTCTTCCATCGTCATCTCAGAGCTCAACCTGCATAAAGAAAAATGCAAAGCGTGAGAATCATCAAGTACTCGATAGGTTTTCAATAAACATTTAAACTTGAACCACTTACCGAACTTTTTCAATATAAAGGTTGAAATAATTATCACCTGAATAGCTTTTAGTGACCATGGATTTGCTATTGCCGTAACAAAGCAAGTTAATATGATATTATGTTAAACTGGTATCATCTTCATGTGTTGGACCCGAAGGTTACCAATCACAGTCCTACCCTATCTACGTTGTTCGGTATTGAGAAGTAGATCTTCTTCTCGATACCTTGACCGGTATATATAATTTACTTAAACTTTCCGGTCATTGGCGGTATATTTATAATCTTCCCGGTCATTGCCGGTTTACTTATAATCTTCCCGGTCATTGCCGATCGATTCATAACTTCCCGGTCATTAACAACATTCTTTCGTAGATAGGTAATATGAACTTGTTCTGGATGATAACAAAATTTTATATTCACTAAATAACATGAATATACATTCAACTAATAACATAATCTCATCCTCAACAAAGTGTACCATATTATACTCAACATATAGTGTCATTATTTTCAGTAAATATCAAATTAAATTTTTGTTTACCTAATAATGTACAAGATATAAATGAAATTTTCAATATTTAACACACATTTAAGAAGAGAAAACCTACCTGGCACGTCGTTACTCAATAACTTCTTCCTTTTCATCCTTTAGAACGCCCTTATCTTTGCTTGATCCTTGTAATTTAAATAATTATCGAATTTAGCAACTTTATTGTTTGACTGATCATATTACATAACATACCATCTTTCATTAATATATAATACATTTCCAAACCTTAACTTAAACAATCAAGTGAACAAATCACATTTATAAACTTATCATATGTTGGCTAATTAAATCATTAAAACATCTTATTAATAAACAATTTATAACGAAATTTCGGCAGAGTAATGTTTATAATATGAATAGCCATTTTAATCCAAAATCCACCAAATTCATCCCAACCTCCACCAAATCAACACCAAATGCCAAAATATATATATAGGAACTTACAACAAGTTCAAACTCATTAATTTACATTAAGATTCTAATATGCCCTTCAATATACCTATTGTGTAATTTCCTAAAATTTATAATCAACAATCCATTTAATATCAAACAACTCACATTTATACTCATTCATTATCAATAATCATCAATCCATAATCAATTCAAACCTCAATCAAATTCATCACATATAATCACAACTTTGCACTAAACTTTAATTTTTCATCTTTTATTATATATGTTCAATAATTCCCATAAATTCAACTTAAGCATTATTTTTATTATAGATCTCAAAAATCATATCAAACATATCAAATAAAATCAAGAAATCAAAGTTCATGCTAGCCCCTTAAGTTTCAAAATTTGAACATTATTCATATGCATGAATTAAATTCTTGTAAATTCATATTATGCATTATATATATCCTAAAGCTTAAATATCATATCAAATATATCAAATAAAATTAACAACTCATAGATCATCCAACACCATAATTTTCAAAAATATGACATTATGTATACTTTCAATTTCTTTCAATTTCTTTTATCAAATCATGTTTATTCTCACTTAATTACACATATCTAAACTTAATTTAATCATAACACACCATTCACATAGAAAAATTAGGATTCATACATGATTCTTTAATTCACCAACTTTAGGAATTTAAAGAATTAAAACCATAGAATATATTATTTAAGTATCCTAAGCATAATTAAATCCATAAACATAACAAAAATTAAACAAATCAACCTTAAAATACATCATGAAATTTTCGAACATCATAGATATGTAGAACATGATATTCATCAATTTAAATCACAAAAGTTTAGCTTAACAAGGTAATTGCCTTCCTTGAAGTGATTTGTCACTAATTCTTCACTTAAATATGGATTAAAAGTGAAAATAAAAATTTTGTGTGTGCTTGGTGTGTGGGTGCCGAAAATAGGGAGAGAAATGGAGGATGAAGATGATTAATATGAAGCTTAGTTCTGGAAGCATATATATAGATATTTATCCATTATTTAATTATTTCTTTCTTCTTATTAAAATTTTCAAAATCATACATGTAATTTACTAAAATTCTAATGTTGAACCTTAGTATTCTTTAATAGTAAAACTAAATTTTCTCATTAATATAAAGATCCAAAACCATTAGATCCATTATTGGAATTAAATTCATATAATTATAACTTTAATACTTTCATATTCAAATATTCAAATATTTATTATTTAGTCATAAAATTCGAAATTCATAGGAAATATTTTCTTTATCACTAGATATTAATAAAATAAAATTATTCAAGCCTTTTAATAGCTAAGACAATATTTCATCTCATTTTATAAATAAATCTCACATAACAAAATAATTAATACATTTCTTTAGCACATTTTCTATTAATTGAAATTTTTCATTCCAACACATAATAATAATTATATATCTCATATTTCATCATAATAAAACTCATTTCTAAATAATTTCTACTTTTTCTAATTTCTATTTCTTCAATTAGGAATTAATCGAATTTCTATCGCTTAATAATCTATTATGCATTTCTTTATAAGTTTTTAAGAAATAAATGCCTTTTAAGCCCCTAATTATACTTGATTAGGCTCTAATTAAGTCTTAAGAATTTTTGGGTTACTACATCAAGTCATTTCTTATCTATACCGCATCCTATACTGACAACTCGTCCTCAAGTTGTCTCAACTGTGATCCTTTTTATATCTCATTAAGCTTGACCAATCATACAGACTTCTGTGATCTTCTACACAATGTATGATCTAACTTACATATGAGATAAATGGACATACATATGTAATCAAATAAACAATTCAGATAGGAGATTATAATATTGATAACATGAATCATTGTATACAAGCTCAACCAAAACTGCTTGCAGTATACAAATCCAACATCAGATGCATTAAAATTAAGCATAAACTGATTAATTGAATCAACTGCATCTAAAGTATGAGAAAATATAGCCCGATCTTGCAAGTAAGAAGTAAGATCACCATTGCCATTATATGATGGATAAATGTGCGACACTATCGTCTGCAAAGAATCACCATAACTATTTAGCACAATATCACTTGAATGTTTAATCACATTAAATCCATCTTTTACCAAACCAACAGTTCCATCGCCAATACTTGCAACCCAATTAGAAAATTCTTCCAATTCCTTAGCTTCGTTAACTGAAGAAGCTTGCTGAATCTCAAAACAGTGCAATTTCTCCAAATATAAGAAGAGTTAATTGTCGCATTTACCACTTCTTGACTAGTACCCTTAGGGATAACTGGTAAGATCTGTCGAAAATCACCACCAAACACTATAGGTTTTCATCTAAAAGGAAAATACAATCTACTTTCATCAACTACTCGCATTATATCTCGCATAGTCTTATCTAAAGCCTCAAAGCAATTTTTGTGTAATACCCCGAGAAATTAAAACTTTGATTTATTAATTTATTTAGCTACATAGAGATTTGAAATTAGAGCGATTATTAAAATTTATAACGTCGACGTTTCAACTTTATTTTCGAAAGAGAAAATTTAGACGAATGTCGGAGAACGAATACAGTTATAAGTCGGGCCAGATATTTTATACTGGATAAATTATCTTATCAAACCACATCATTTCAAATCCCCATAATCTTCCATTTTTCCCTACTTTACTCCACCTTTTTCAAACCTTACAATCATCTTTCACATCCTACACTCTAAGAACCCCTAGCCTTGTACCTTGTGAGACCATACAACATTCAAATACCTTTTAACCCTCAAGTTGATCGGCCATTACACAGAGGGAAGAAGAAGAAGTTCTTTTGATTAAAGTACATAAGGTAAATTCAGTTTTCTCTTCTCAACCTCTCTCTGATTGCATATGTTTATCAAATTTACTCAACATCAACAACCTATTCTTGTTCTAGAAAAATTCTAGAAAAACTGCCACAATCAATCTCTACCTCATTCAACAAAATCAAGACAGGAGCTTCATTCAGGTTCAATATCATTCAAATTCTTTCTATTACAATTCTATGCATTCCTGTTATACAGAGAAGAACATGAACACATAAGACATTTAACAAAGCCACCAAATCAACATATTCACACTGTGCTTCTCGAATCAAAGTTTATGAATAACCATTCCTCAGCAACATTCTGAGTTCTTATAAATGAATAAACATACATGCTAGATACATAGGAAAAATCGATTAGAAACAGAATGCTTAGAACATAAGAGGATATGCTTATTAGTTTCACTACAAACAAGAGCTTCCAATAATAGATATAGGATTGCTAATAAAAATAGAACGAACTTAGTTGAGTCGGGCTCTACTGTGACTCGGGTATGGCAGAGGCCGACGTCGGTGACGGTGGCGCCCGTACGGATGGGGGCGGCCAAACGCGGTGGCTGGGGCAGAGGCCATACGGCCATCGATGACGATAAGGACAACGAGAAGAAGGAAGGGGAAATGAGCCGTGGTCGAGGCGGCGCACCATGCGTGCTTGGGCTGGAGACAACGGCGGCGACACGCAGTTCGCCGAGAGAAATAGTGGTATGTGCGTGTGTTTACACGAAAGCGGAGAAGTTTGTGTGTGTGTGGGGTTGAAACACGAAAGAGAGAGAGAGAGAGAGAGAGAGAGAGAGAGAGAGAGATTTGCGTGTGTGTGTGTGTTCACGAGAATACAGAGAGAAATGAGAGAGGGAGAGTTTCATGAGCGTGTGTGCGTTGGTTCACGAAAGAACCGAGAGAGAGGGAAGATGGGCTGGAGTCGTGATGGAGATCGACGGCGACGATCGTCCGCCGGAGACGGAAGAGACAGCGGCGGCACAGCATGTAGAATGAGAGAGAAGCGTGAATCTGTGTAGGTCTTATGTGTGTTGAAAGTGATAGGTGATAGAGAAAAGAGAAAGATGAACGGAGGACGCCGTGATTGTGGTCGGCGGCGACGTGAAAGTGGTCGGCCGGAGTGGAGAAGGCGGCGGCAGAGAGATATGTCTGAGGTGTGTGTCGCGTGAGTGAGAGCCGATAGAGAGGGAAATGTGAGTGAAAGGGGGTGGGCTGCTAGGGTTCTTTTTCTTTGTTTCATTTTATTTTTGTTTGGGCCTTACGAATGGGCCGAAATCAAATCGATTATGGGCCGAAAACAAATGGAAGATGGGCCTTGGAAATTAAATAAATGTTGGGCTTGATTCTTGAATAATGTTGACAATGGATCTTTAGAATAAATTTGTTAAATGGGCTGAAAAAAGGAGATGGACTATGAGCTAAATATATTAATTTGGACTTAATTTTATTTTAATGATTGGGTGAGGAATTAAATTGATATGAGCTCTAGAATTAAAGTGGAGATAGGCCCTTTAGTGAAATTGATATTGACTTTTGAATAAATCAATAATGGGTCGAAATTAAGTTAGAATTCAGACTCTTTTAATTATTTAAATTGAAGATGTAGTTAGACTTATTTTAAATGTTGGGCTAGGAATTTAAATTGATAATGGACTTAACTTATTTATTTCTATGATCCATTAAATTAAATTATGGATTTAACAAATTCTATACTAATTAAATATGAGTTTTAATTCTAGTAATTAAATTTTGTGATTAATTCCTAATTAATTAAATGATAATCTAAATACTAATTATTTAGATTGAGTTATTCAAATTCATTAGATTGAATTGATAATTACTAGTTGGACTAATTGAGTTCTTATAATTAAATCGAGAGATGGAACTAATTTAATAATTAAATAAAGTCTAATTTTTAGAAATTAAATAACATAATTATTAATTATGTTAAGGGATAATTTGAGAATTATTCTTTTTAAGTGATTTATTCATGTAATGAGATGAACCTTAAGTAAATTACTAAAAATGTGTGATTGGAAATAAATCCCAATTAGAGGATATCTAAGATAAATTAGATTAATTTGATTAATCAAATATTATGTGACTTTTAATTTGATCCATTTAATTGAACTTGTAATTGTGGATTTACTTAATTAAATTAGAGATTTAATTAATTATTTATTTGATTATGTCAAGTAGATGCTTGAGAAATATTATTTAAGTAACTTTAATTGTAAACCGTTTGTTAGATGATGATTGTATTACGAGAAAAAATTATTGATTGTGTAGTATTAGTATGGGTTTCTCTGTTAGAATATGTGGGATGTGTGATGCAAAAAACGCGGCAAATAAATGTTAGTAATGAATAAGGGATTGAAACTCGAAATCGTTGACACTCGTTAATAAACGATGAAAATTAGTTATGAACTTATGATTCATAAATTATACGAAACGACGTGGAGAAACATCGATGGAAGGGAAGCATGCAAAGACGAAGTGTCATTTATCGTCATGGCGAGACGAACCTAATAGACGATATATAGATTGTTAACTGAGTCGTATCGATAACGAAAATCCTAAAACCCAGAAACTCTAAGACTTAAAAGATACCGAGTTCGTTGAATCTTAGCGATGCTTCTCGAAATAAGCGAATGACGTACTAAATTATATTTCTTACGTTGACAAGGTCCAGCGTGGACGTAAACGAAAACGACAAAGGATTGCTAGCAGATATTTCAAGAAAGAAAATTCTTGAGGTGGGTTTTCTTATCTAAACAAAAAGTGATTTTATGAAAATCATTTACTTCTTATGCTTTATCGCTTTCTTGAATCGCAAATGTTTAAATGCGATATTGTCTCGCCAAAGTGTTTATTATTTGTATATATACATTCGGGTTAGCCGGCCAATGTAAGATATTTCAATTGGGGTCCCACTTGGTTGATGCCATTGATCTGGTACACTTAGCTGAACCATTGCGATCGATCGTGCGTTCAAAGTGAAGGAGGCCTCCTCCGATCGCTCCATAGCCGATTTGGATTATACATCGTAAGAAAATGATCGCCCGTCGACTTTGAAAAAATGATAAATGTTTAGTAAGCACAAGGAATTTCAAACTAAAACCCTTGTGTCTTACTGTGGTGACGTCAGTACAATTCTTGAAGAAAATATAAAATGTTTCGGCATGTGCCCACTGAGTACTCTGTACTTAGCCCTGCAATTCGTTTTTTATGTGCAGGTTGAGTTGGTGATGAAACGGAGTGGAGTTGAATGAGATTTCTTTTGTGGGTGAAAATGGAACATCTTTTGGTTCACCTTGAGAATGCATCTTCATATGCATATCTCACACGTTTTGTCACAGCCCGGTTCGGCTTATCCTTACCGGACCGTGACTCGGGTTCTGCTTAAGTGAATGTGAAAAGAATAAGAGTTTCAACTCATTTCATCTACGAAGAAATATAGATGTTTCAAATGTAAACGAGAATCACGATGAATCAAAATAGCTTATATATATATATATATATATATATATATATATAAGATGGTTTCATGGTTTCAACAAACAAGAGCTTTTACAAAGCTTAACACAAGAATAAAAGATAATGAGTCTCAAGAGTTTGGCAATGAAATACGTGTGAGACATGCATGAAGATGCATTCTCGCTAACCAAAATACATCATATGTCTTTAACAAAATGTTCCGCTCAACTCCCGCCCGATCCATCACCGCTCGACCGCACATTTAAAACAAACATGCGGTGAGTACAAAGATGCACTCATGGACACCTTGCCAAAACATTTTACTTTACGAAATATTGTATCGCCTCATCACAAGAAGACACAAGGGTTTTATTTGAAAAGGCCTTGTTTACAAAATACATTTTCATTTCTCAAAATCATCGCTTCGGCCAAGCATTTTCACATCACAACAACCACAACGATATTCCAAGTCGGCTATGGATAAACGCTGCGGAGGAGGCCTCCCACACCGGACGCAACTAACCGCCCAAATGTTCAGAGCATGACCGCCAATGTTCGAGGCCCAACACGGTACACAACCCTAGTCGGAAATTTCTACTTACACCTCCAAACTGGGATCCGAATTCAGAACTTCCTCTGTTGCCCTGTGTAATCCGAATGGACATATACAAAACATAAAACATTTTCTCGCGATAATATCGTATCTCAAAATTTTTCAAGAAACAAGACAAGAATAACAAAGAAACATTTTTCAAAAGCTCATAAAAGGTTTTGGTAAGAAAGCCCACCGAAGACTTAAGGTTTCTTAAGTCACTGTGGTTTATTCTCGGTTTCGCTCTCCTTCGAGTTAGACCTTATAAACGTAAGAAACGGGTTTTAGCATATCATTATGTCAGAAGAATCATCGATCCAACCATCGATCGCATTTATATCAACTCTATCACGTTGACTCATATTCGCTTTGTTTCTCAAAGAGACAATACTTTCTCTGTATTTTCTTTCTTCGCTCACATCACTCGCATAGGTACGCATTCAAATTTCATCACTAACGCCGTTACGAATTAACGTATCAACATACTTTGTATTTTTATACTCTAATCAACTTATTCTCAACGTCATTTCATGTAGTTCTTATATAGCTATCATCTTATACATGTATACCCTTTTTCATCAATTTTCAACCATATCCTTATAATTCTCGATCTTTCACATGCATAACCATACGCACTCAATATATTCACATATATGAACCAAATTTCCATATATTACTGTATTTCATAATCTTATCACATATCAATATTTCAAAGTAAACATACTTTTCTTCATCTAAAATTTTCACATAAAATCATAGTATACTTTAAACATATTTTGGTTCTAAATATGTGATTATATGTAATAAAATAATTTTTCATCTTTTCTTTTTATTTTCATTAATTTCGTAATTAGGATATATTTACCATATAATTTCCAAAAATTCCAATTAATTCACATAACATATTATTATCAACACATAATAATATGACATAATTTCCATAAATCATGAATTATTCCTCCATATGTTCCAAGTCCATTACATTCGAAAATAGACTTAGGTACAAATAATTTTTAGAAATTTCAATAAATTCATATAACACTATATTATGATTCTACATCACTAATATGTTATAATTTCATTCAAACATGATTTATATCACACCACATAATCACCTTATTATTTTCGAAATTAATAAGATTATATACTTAGGTTTTTCCAAAAATTCTACATAAAATTATATAATTCTAAACCTTAATAATTATCATTATTTCATGCTCAAAACAACAATTAAAATTCATGTCTATCAACATATGATTCTTGCCCAAATTTCGGTCATAACATAGTGTTTGTTAATTCATGCTTAACCTTGTATTAAATTTATAATTCATGCGTTTAAATATCATATAAACATATTTAACACATAACTTAGGCATATAGCATATATTTATCATATATCACATAGTTTTTGAAAATAATCAAGCATAACATATCACATATGAATTTCTAACCTTTTGATCGGATTCGATCGACGTCGGCGACGTTTTTCTTTCTTCAATCAAGAACACTATGAAGAACACTTCTATTTTTTTCTCTATTTTCTTCTATTTTTCTCCTAATTTTCGATTTTAATGGTATGGGAGGGGTGCCCTCCTATTTATAGGATTTCTAAAGTGTATTTAATCATTACTTTATAAAATATCTTATTCTAAAGTCAAAAATTGCAACTCCTTTATCTTCTTAATTTTTTAGCCTTGCAAGTTGCATAAGAAACAAATTTAACCTTATCTTATACATTAATTATCATATCTTATCTTATCTTTTTGAAATCATAACATATCTAGGTGTAAAATTAAAATTACAACTCATACCTTATCTTCATGATATTTTCGGCCACCTTCAAGGCTTATGGAACAATTATTTTATTTTATTCTATAGTTTATTATGTTATTTAATTATTTAATTAATTTATCTTATATGTATCATAGAATAGAAAATTATCACATTATGTATTGTGTATGTGTGTGTTCGGCCACCTCTAGTTCCTTAGGTTTAATTTTTATTTTTTTCTATATCATATACTATAATATTATCATATAATAATATCACTTTTGAAAAGTCAAAGTTTTCAACTATAGGTTATAAATGAATTCACATTTGTTCACACTTATTTTCCAAATTTTGGCTATGTAGAGACAAAATTAAAAGATTACTTGTTCAATTTGAATACTAATTCTACTTTACACCTAATAACATGATAAGATCATAATCTTATCTCTACATTAATTATAGCATGATATTTTAATCCATTTCTTATCTTAAATATCAAATTTTCGGCCATATATATATTAATATGTTAAATATTTTATTTTCTTCCAATAAATAGTTATATGACACAATAATAATCTTAGATGATAAAATAAATCATAGGAAATTTAATTAAGGTCAATTCTATGTACTAAAGTAAAGTTATCGGCAAATATTTCAAAATTAGGGATAAATTATCAAACTATTATTCTTTTCATAACCAATATTATTTTTATGATTAATATAATTATATTATATCATAAAATGAATTTTTGGAATTTTTCTAAGCAATTTCCCTAATTTTTTCGAAATTAGGGTTTTCTAGAATTTAAATTTCACAAAATTCTATTTTCACCCTATTTTTGTGAATTTCGAAATTTTTATAATTTCTATGAGATAAGATTGATCTAAACTGATTTTATCAAGTATATAATTAAATAAATTATTTAATACAATTATCACATAATTTTGTGATATTATGTAATACAATTATTTTCAACTTGCTTGAAATTTATCTCCTAGTATTTATCACATTCCTACACATTTCTAAGATTTATCTCTTAATTAATCATAACCTTATCTTATCATTTTATAAAATATCATAGCTACTTATCTTAAAAATGTCATTTTCAAACCTTATCACATATACACCTCATTAATTTCGAAATTCATGCTTGTTATATTCAAGATAATTATCTTATCATTTAATACAAGATAAACATGACAACTTATATTTAAAGTATTTCTTAATTCCATATTTTTCGATCTCGAAATAATATCCCATGTATTCTATAAAATTTTATTCCATATGAAAAGATTAAGAATTTTCGATTTTAAAGATTACTCATGTTTCTATTACCAATGATATGATTCCGCTGCAAACTCTTTAGAAATCTAGACACTAAGATCCCCTTCTTTCCTTCCGAACCGACTTTAATCCATATTTTATGTTTCCCCATGTCGCGATATGATTCGATCCCCAAGTCCAACCCAAGTCGCGGTCCGATTCTTTGGGATTAGAGAGTCGGGCTATGACAGAGTGGTATCAGAGCAGTTCGTTTGCTCTGAACTAGAAATGTTCTTTCAAGTCAAGTCTAGCTAGAATCACTAGACTTTATCAATCAGTCGACATCGCTCAACACTCCAGTTCATCACGTTCAACTGGTAAGGTAAAGTGGTTTCTAATGTTTTTGAAGTAAAGGTTTTATTTTAATGTTTTGAAAGTTCTATATTGGTTTTAAAGTTCTGAGGAACTCGAGTGATTAAAATATTTTTGGGGCATACTGCTAATAAAAAATGAAATAGCTTTGAATTTTTATAATTCGTTGATTGATGGGAAAAATATATGATTATTTGTGGTGAACTTGAACAAATCGAAGTGCATACATGAAATTGTATGTGAGTATGGACGTACATTGATTTATATGTCAATAAGCATGCATATAATTTTGTTTATATTCATGAAAAAAATGGTATGTTTTCCCCAAGAAAACATAGACGTGCTCTAAGTTGCATGATCATTTTTACTATGAACTTAGACTGAGTAGGATCACAAGATGTCTTCTATATTCTTGAAATAATGTTTGATGGACCAAGAGAACTTGAGAATTTAGAATGCTTTTGAGTTCAACTGATGAATGTGATCTGAAATGTTACGTGAAGAAATTGAGGCTTCGACAAACGAATGTCACTCACGTAGCTAGTGATATGGGCATAGTTCTTCATTTGAAATTCACTCGTGACGAAATTTCGAATCGATTATCGCTTACACGAAGACATCGGGATCGATATACAGATTAAGATGTAGATTTTAAGAAATGACTAAGATAAGCATTTATAAGTTCGTGCTTTGAGTTATATAGTTCTTTAAGAATCCTTACTGCTTATGTTCGCTGTCAAGTTTAGGTACGATTAACCTAGACCTATTTGCTACTCGAGGGTATCGATAAGACATACTACAGATTGAAGTTTAACCACATGGGCTACTTACCTAGAGTTCATATAGGAGTATCAACTCTTCTATTTTATACTAGACATGGATTTAGGATAGTTTTGGCTGATTTCATGCGTCTTTGGATGGATGCCCATGTTCGCAAAGTGAGGATCTAGATGGCGATCATCGATTTACTTGCCCATTACTATCTAACTTGCATGGCTATGAGAGAGAGATCTCTGGAGAGTATACCTAACGTATAGGCAGTGGTTCGGATTTTGAAATAATATTATCGAGATATGTGTACAACGTGTATGGATAAACACCTAGAGAGCCTTATCATTCTCCTAAGAATGATGTACAACATGAAATTGCGGCATATTCATACTGAAGACAGATGGGTTTTCGTGTACAGAGTATAATTCTAATGATGGGCGCTCAACGACCTAAAGTCCTAAGATCTTGTGGGACTCGTGTGTAGACAGTGGACCGTGTGGTAGATATCATGGTTAGTATGTACAAATTAGATGTAGTTTCATAACGTCTCATGATTTAATATGTCTAGTGATGACCATAGTTATAGTGTAGACAACACATCACATCATGTACTTAGTCGGTTAGATAGATCAGTATATGTCACAGACATATGGAAGTCCGCGTTGAGGCATTTTGATGGAATATGTGATGGTCTTGTATGGATTTTTGTGGAATTGTTGTTCCATGTTCTAATGAAGTTATTCGTCAAGAATTGGTTTAAAATATGTTTAGAATGAACTAACGATAATTGTTTTGCGTAAGATAAGAAAAATGCCTCCTAAAAGAGCACCGAGACGCAGAGGAGGAAGAATTCCATGACCTGAACGTCAAGAAGCACCACCCCTACCACTACCACCACCTCGTAGAATCGAGGAACTATTTCTGAGACAGAATCCACCATCTTTCAATGGAACCGAAGGCCCAATTGAAGACGAGCTTTGGGTTAGGGCGATGGAAAGAATTTTTAACTTTCTGTACTGCACGGATCAGGAGCGACTCTCTTGCGTGACGTTTCAAATGACGGGATCGGCAGATTTCTGGTGGGAAGCCAGAAAGAAAATCATGACACTTGAACAAGCGGAGAATTTTACTTGGGAAGATTTAAAATCAGGATTGTATGATAAGTACATTCCAAAAAGCTATAGGAAAAGACAAGAGATCAAATTCTTCGGTCAAAAACAGGGAAATCTATCTGTGACAGATTATGATCGGGTATTCTGTGATATGTCAAGATTTGTTCCACATCAGGTGGACACTGATGAGAAGATGGCAGATAAATTTTGATCTGGTTTGAAGCATGAGATTAGGGTATCTCTTGCTAGTCATGGAACGATGACTTATGTCGATGCTCTCAGTAGAGCTCTGGATATTGAGGAAGCATTACCGGAGGAGAAAACAACAGTTGTCCAGACAGACAAGGGCTAGAGGAAATGGGATGAGAATTCTAATAAAGAGGAAGATAACTACAATACTCATGCTATAAAGAGGCCATGGCGAGGAAATTAAGGACAGAGACAAGGACAAGGGCATCAAACGGCCCCAAAACAAAGTGAAAACACCCGACTACAACTACAGATCACTTCTTGCCCACGATGCCACAAGCAACATATTGGTGCTTGCCTAGCTGGATATGGCATTTGTTTTAAGTGTGGCCAACATGGCCATTTTGCAAGGGATTGTCCAGGAAATGGGCATGGGACAGCGGGTAAGCCGAATCAACCACGACAGGCTCAGCCACTAAGGGCACTGCAGGCACTACCGCAACCACAACCGCAGCAACCGAGGGATTTTGCTCTCAACCAGAAGCAACCTACTAAGGATCAGGATAACTTGACAGGTATAAGCACACTTCTCAATATGCATGTGATAATATTATCGATAAGGGAACTTCACGCTACCTTGTTAGAAATGCATACGTGGATTTCTGGAAATTCACTTAGAAGGAGCTTGCGAGGCAATATGAATTTTCTTCACCAGTAGAAAGAATTACAACGGTAACGTCTGTTGAAACTAACTAGATTTGGACATAGGATTCACAATTCCTAAGAATCGATAGATTATGTGTGTAAGGTTAGTTTATAACCTAGAATCATATGATCCTATGAAATCAAGAACATATTCGTCTTCGTCTTAGACTGGAAGGTTTACGACTAAGGATTAGTCGATAAAAAAAATTAAGATCCTATGACGATATCATGGTCATGAGGAAACGGCATCAAAACTCGATGGCACGATGAAGGGAAGGATATTACGAAACGCTACAAAGATGTACAAATTTCGAGGACGAAATTTTCTCAAGGGGGATAGAATGTAATAACCCGAGAAATTAAAACTTTGATTTATTAATTTATTTAGCTACATCGAGATTTGAAATTAGAGCGATTAATAAAATTTATAACGTCGACGTTTCAACTTTATTTTCAAACGAAAAATTTAAACGAATGTGGGAGAACGAATACAGTTATAAGTCGGGCCATATATTTTATACTAGATAAATTGTCTTATCAAACCACATCATTTCAAATCTCCCATAATCTTCCACTTTTCCCTACTCTACTCCACCTTTTTCAAACCTTACAATCACCCTTCACATCCTACACTCTAAGAACCCCTAGCCTTGTACCTTGTGAGACCATACAACATTCAAATACATTTTAACCCTCAAGTTGATCGGCCATTACACGAGGAAAGAAGAAGAAGTTCTTTTGATTAAAGTACATAAGGTAAATTCAGTTTTCTCTTCTCAACATCTCTCTGATTTCATTTGTTTATCAAATTTACTCAACATCAACAACCTATTCTTGTTCTAAACAAATTCCAAAAAAACTGCCACAATCAATCTCTACCTCATTCAACAAAATCAAGACAGAAGCTTCATTCAGGTTCAATATCATTCAAATTCTTTCTATTACAATTCTATGCATTCCTGTTATACAGAGAAGAACATGAACACATAAGACATTTAACAAAGCCACCAAATCAACATATTCACACTGTGCTTCTCGAATCAAAGTTTATGAATAATCATTCCTCAGCAACATTCTGAGTTCTTATAAATGAATAAACATACATGCCAGATACATAGGAAAAATCGATTAGAAATAGAATGCTTAGAACATAAGAGGATATGCTTATTAGCTTCACTACAAACAAGAGCTTCCAATAATAGATATAGGATTGCTAATAAAAATAGAACGAACTTAGTTGTGCCGGGCTCTACTGTGACTCGAGTATGGCAGAGGCCGACGCCGGAGACGGTGGCGCCCGTACGGGATGGAGGAGGCCCAACGCGGTGGCTGGGGCAGAGGCCATACGGCCATCAATGACGGCGAGGACAGCGAGAAGAAGGAAGGGGAAATGAGCCATGGTCGGCGGCGGTGGTGCACCGCAGGCGTGCTTGGCCGGAGACAACGACGACGACGACAGATTCACCGAGAGAAATAGTGGTGTGTGCATGTGTTTACACGAAAGCGGAGAAGTTCGTGTGTGTGGGGGTTGAAACACGAGAGAGAGAGATTTGCATGTGTGTGTGTGTGTTCGAGAATACAGAGAGAAATGAGAGAGGTAGAATTTCGTGAGCGTGTGTGCGTCGGTTCACGAGAGAACCGAGAGAGATGGGAGATGGGGCCGGGGTCGCGATGGAGATCGATGGCGACGACCGTCCGCGGAGACGGGAGAGACGACGGCGACACAGCAGGGGGAATGAGAGAGAAGCGTGAATCTGTGTAGGTCTTGTGTGTGTTGAAAGTGAGAGGAGATAGAGAAATGAGAAGGATGAACGGAAGACGCCGTGATTGTGGTCGGCGATGACACGAAAGTGGCCGGCCGGAGTGGAGAAGGCGGCGACAGAGAGATGTGTGTGAGGTGTGTGTCGCGTGAGTGAGAGCCGATAGAGAGGGAAATGTGAGTGAAAGGGCGTGAGCTGCTAGGGTTATTTTTCTTTGTTTCATTTTATTTTTGTTTGGGCCTTACGAATGGGCCGAAATCAAATCGATTATGGGCCGAAAACAAATGGAAGATGGGCCTTGGAAATTAAATAAATGTTGGGCTTGATTCTTGAATAATGTTTACAATGGGTCTTTAAATGGGCCGAAAAAATGAGATGGGCTATGAGCTAAATATATTGATTTGGACTTAGTTTTATTTTAATGATTGGGCGAGGAATTAAATTGATATGAGCTCTAGAATTAAAGTGGAGATGGGCCCTTTAGTGAAATTGATATTGGTTTTTGAATAAATCAATAATGGGTCGAAATTAAGTTAGAATTCGGACTATTTTAATTATTTAAATTGAAGATGTAGTTAGACTTATTTTAAATGTTGGGCTAGGAATTTAAATTGACAATGCACTTATCTTATTTATTTCTATGATCCAATAAATTAAATTAAAGATTTAACAAATATTATACTAATTAAATATGAGGTTTAATTCTAGTAATTAAATTTTGTGATTAATTACTAATTAATTAAATGATAATCTAACTACTAATTATTTAGATTGAGTTATTTAAATTCATTAGATTGAATTGATAATTATTAGTTGGACTAATTGAGTTCTTATAATTAAATCGAGAGATGGAACTAATTTAATAATTAAATAAAGTCTAATTTTTAGAAATTAAATAACATAATTAATTAATTATGTTAAGGGATAATTTGAGAATTATTCTTTTTAAGTGATTTATTCATGTAATGAGATGAACCTTAAGTAAATTACTAAAAATGTGTGTTTGGAAATAAATCTCAATTAGTGGATATCTAAGATAAATTAGATTAATTTGATTAATCAAATATTATGTGACTTTTAATTTGATCCATTTAATTGAACTTGTAATTGTGGATTTACTTAATTAAATTAGAGATTTAATTAATTAATGATTTGATTATGTCAAGTAGATGCTTGAGAAATATTATTTATGTAACTTTAATTGTAAACCGTTTGTTAGATGATGATTGAATTACGAGAAATAATTATTGATTGTGTAGTATTAGTATGGGTTTCTCTGTTAGAATATGTGGGATGTGTGATGCGAAAAACGCGGCAAATAAATGTTAGTAATGAATAAGGGATTGAAACTCGAAATCGTTGACACGCGTTAATAAACGACGAAAATTAGTTATGAACTTAGGATTCATAAATTATACGAAACGACGTGGAGAAACATCGATGGAAGGAAGCATGCAAAGACGAAGTGTCATTTATCTTCATGGCGAGACGAACCTAATAGACGATATATAGATTGTTAACTGAGTCGTATCGATAACGAAAATCCTAAAACCCAGAAACTCTAAGACTTAAAAGATACCGAGTTCGTTGAATCTTAGCAATGCTTCTCGAAAGAAGAATGACGTACTAAATTATATTTCTTACGTTGACAAGGTCCAGCGTGGACGTAAACGAAAACGACAAAGGATTGCTAGCTGGTATTTCAAGAAGGACAATTCTTGAGGTGGGCTTTCTTATCTAAACAAAAAGTGATTTTATGAAAATCATTTAATTCTTATGCTATATTGTTTTCTTGAACTGCAAATGTTTAAATGCGATATTGTCTGCCAAAATGTTTATTGTTTTGTATATATACATTCGGGTTGGCCGGGCCAACAGGAGATATTCAATCGAGTCCCTTGGTTGATACCGGTTTGACCGTACTACTCTTAGCTCAATTATTGCGATCAGTCGTGCGTTCGGGTGAAGGGAGGCCTCCATCCCGACACGTTCCATAGCCGATTTCGATTATACACTGTAAGAAAATGAATGGCCAATCGACTTTGGAAAAATGATAAAATGGTTAGTAAGCACAAGGCATTTCAAACCAAAACCCTTGTGTCTTACTGTGGTGACGGTAGTATAATTTCGTGAAGAAAATATAAAATGATTTGGCATGTGCCCACTGAGTACTCTGTACTTAGCCCTGCATATTCGTTTTTGATGTGCAGGTTGAGCTGGTGATGAAACGGAGTGGAGTTGAGTGAGATTTCTTTTGTCGGTGAAAATGAAACATCTTTTGGTTCACCTTGAGAATGCATCTTCATATGCATATATCACACGTTTATTCCGCTGCAAACTCTTTAGACTCTTTTGAATTCTAGATATATGTTGAACTCTTGAAATTCTAGTAGTGATTTCATAATTCACTACTTTTTGATTATACCTTCTGAACCGACCTTTATTTAAAGTATTTCTTCTGATCTCGATATTTTATGTTTCCGTAATTACTTTCCTTACCAATGATATGATTAGAAATCAACACTAAGATCCCCCTTTCTTTCCCCGCTTCTTTAATCCAACCCCAAGTCGCGGTCTGATAAGGCAGTCCTTCGGGATTAGGCAGTAGGGCTGTGACAATTTGTGCATCATAGGTGCCTCATCCCAAATAATAAGCTTTGCCTTCACAATAAGTTCTGCAAGTGTGATTCCTTGTCAGATATTGCAAATTAAATCTTCATTAGGATTAAGAATCTTCATTAGGATTAATTGGAATTTTAAAATGGGAATGAGCAGTTCTACCACCAGTTAACAATAATGACGCAATACCACTAGAAACCACATTTAAAACAATCTCCCCTTTACAACGAATCCCTGCTGATAATGACTTCCATATAAAAGTTTTTCCAGTACCTCCATATCTGTAAACAAAGAAAATTGTACCAATATCAGATTCAACTGAAGTCATTATACTATTGTACACGTGTAACTGCTCGTAATTGAACTTCAAAACTAACTCTACGTGCTCTTTCGTCATTTTTTCTGTATCATACAATAACTCATTATCAATCAATTTATTAGAACATGATTTGAAATAATCAGCGGCTGGAAAAGGCATCCTCTCAAACTCACATAAACTTCTGCCTAAATCAACCAACAACTTCTCAATCTCCACTAAAGTAAAATTTTGTATTTCCTCATCGATTAACTTTATATCTGAAGCATATCAGACAAAATTATTTTAATTTTTTGTAAAAACAAAACACAACACACCTAAGATATCTTAATAATTCATACCGAAATGTACAAATAACTCATAACAAAACAAACCTGGGTGTTGCATCAATGTTCGTTGTCGATACAATACATCATCGGATAATAGTTTCCAACAGCTCCTCCAAACCACATCTGGGCGACTTATAGAATCTGACGACAATAATGTTACAGAATAAACTCCTCAGAGTTGTAGCCATATCCCAATGACTTGCTTCATTTAACCCATAAATATACTCTATACATCTTCTAATAATCCCAAAGCATAACAAGCATCATGAAAGTTTTGATACAACACACCATTTACAGTTCGAATATCCTCAAAGCAAGTAGCACCTCAGACAATGTTGATAAGACATCTTAAATAATAAGATTCATCAGATCCAGGTGGCACATAATAGATTCGTCCAATAGAATATTCCTTACTCCTCGGAAACCATTTTCTCTTTAACCCATTCCATACAAACTTAGTAGGAAACAAAGGATATGCCAGATCCCTAGCTTCAGGATATTTTTTATTGGCATCAAACCAACCCAAGAACATACTTTCATTAACAGTTTTTTTGTTCAACACATCATTCAAAGGATCAGATTCAGAGAAGAAAATTGTGTGCTCATCGGGAAGATGTAAACTTAGTCTCTCCACGGCGGGTTTTCTATACTGAATATCAAATCCAAATATTCTCCAAGCGGCTTCACACAGCGAAATATACCTGCAATCATAGTACATATTCACCTCATCTATATTTTTCTCCAATCCATCTTCTTTAGAAGAATTGTAGAATGACGTTGTTACCGGATCATGACCTTTATTGATATACTTAAATAAGTACTTAATCGATCTTGACTGATTGCACCACTCAACATTTAAATGTGTTCCATATTTTAAAAGAAGATACCTATTGTGCGGCACAACAAATTTGTTATCAAGAGAAAAGCCATATTTCATAACAACGCGACCATTATCTCTTCTTCGATACACAGGATACCCTTCCAAATCCAGCGTAGTCTTGTTAACATACTTCTTAGGAAAAAATTTGCTACATCGACCATTAGACATGCAAGGAGAAGAATTCTAAGAATTCCACATGGCCCATGAACCATAAAATCTTGCACGACAGCATAATAATGAGCATCTGTATCCGGGTTAGGAATTTCAGCAGAAATCATGTTATCAATATTACTTGCATCAAATTGCTTGTCTCATTTTTCCAAAAAAAGCAATATATGAGCATTAGGCAATCCTCTTTTTTGAAACTCCACAATATATATCACTACCAAGAATAAATCAATTATAAACACTCGGCATAACTTAAAAATTGGTGACAATTGTAAATAATAAGACAAAATAAAATAAAATATACATGCTCTCACAATACCAAATATTTCATCACGTCGAAGACTTTTAATTAGATGATCCAGTTTTATTTTAAAAATGCGACAAATTATATGAGGACGATCTTCGTGTTCAATCTCCTACTCTCAAGATATCTAATAATTTCTGGCCACTTCAGATTGCACGTAAATTTGAGAAACAAATTAGGATAACCTACCCACCCACATATCACCATAGCATCATGATAATTCTGTATCATATATCTAGCACCACCAGTGAACGATGATGGTAAAATAACTCGTTTTCCTTGCCTAGCAGGATCATTCTCACCCCTTAACAATGCATCAGTCAAACCTTTATAAACATCACAACGCAATCATTTTTTTTACTACGAACATATCGAAGTCGGCCAGCTTCAACCATAGTATAAGCATCGACAACAAACTGCTGAAACAAACGTTGATAAAATAATAATATAGACAACTGGCCACATCTGTCGTGCAATTTATAACCAAAATACTCTTTAATATTAATCTTTTTCGGCATAGTTCGATGAACTTCTATTCTTTGAGAATGGGATATCCACTAAAATCCATCCTCACCATAAGGAAAATCAATGGATAGAATGGTCTAAGGTTGTTCTAAGGACGCAATGGTAGCGCATATCTTCAAGATAAGATGGATAAAGCTCGTCAATGTGCTTTAGTTGTCCACTTTTCAACTAAATAATAATATCTCTATTACTCATTGATTCATCTATATCTCCAACCACCAATGCAGCAACTTCCGAAATAGAAGGCAAATTATATGTTCGAGCATCGGTGCATCTTTTATGAAATAATCTCAATTTAAGATCTATTGAGTTATTCTCTAAAATACGTTCCTTCGCCATCCTAAAAACTTTGGCCAAAACATTTTGTTCATTGATCATTTTTTGAAGATCTTAAACAATTTCGGTATGAAGTTTATCAACGGCTTTCATTTCTATGAAATACAAACAAAATTTTTAATCTCTCTATCTCTCTATATATAAATATGATGATATAAAAGAAGTCACCTGATTGCAAGAATCCTATTGTTGATTTCATTGTCAGTGTCGAATATATATAGTTGAGCAAATTTTGAACGACAACCATCCAATGGCATCAAACTACCAATCAAATGATAATTTTGCCCATGTAGACGTAACACTGGGGGACCATTACCTTGATTCAAACTATGATCTATCTTTCCATCCATCGGTGTAAATCTAAACATATTATTATAAGATCTGATGTTCTGTAAGTAGTTCTTACTTTTTGAATAATCACCAAATACTAAATCATATAATACTTTTGGAGGACAAACAACTTTTGGAAGCTCTATCTTTCTATGAACACAACACAACGAATATTTAGGCTCTCTTGCATTGCAGGATTTTCCTAACCTTTCTTCATACCAAAAATAGGCACCGCAATAAGAACATGTGTAATTTGGATCACCAATATCACAATATTCAGTAAACCACAAAATAGATATATAACAAAATTATATGTATATACTAAGCAAGAATAATAAAAGTACACAACATTAGCATTACATAAAAAAGACAATTAGTAAATATTTACACAAAGAATAACATCACAATAATTAAATATAAACAACTAAAAGTCAAACAGAAATATAGTTAATACAATAAATATGGCCGAAAAAATGACATATGTAATATAAATAAAGTAAAAATTACCTTCAAGTGGACTTTGCGCCGACCCATCCCAATCAATAGTAGAATAAACACGTGACGATAAAGATAGACCATGATCTTTAATCGATTTAATGTTATCTTGCCCATCACAAGCAAATTTTCCATTATTCGAAATAATATCAACACTATTCACTTATGTACCAAGTATTGAAGAAGACAAACTACAATTGACACTTGTAAGTACAAAAATGTCACTTAATTTGGTATGATTTAAAGTAACACTAACATTTACAAATATAAATTACAACTCAAATATAATATAAAAATATACGTACCACGCATAACTTTACCTAATGCTTTTGAAGGTGTTGATTTCAAAGTAGCATCACAACATACTTCAGATACTCCACTACTAACTATCGAATTTGGACTAATGCGCACAATCTTTGTATATGTCAATTCTGAAATCAGATATTTGTACATTATAAACAAAAATTTAAAATACAATATAACTATTTAGTAAAAACTGCAAATCACAACGAATCTCCCTAATAATAAGCATTTAAAAAATATATATTCATTAATTGACACTTCACAATTTTTTATATACAAGTTTCAATTTTGAAATATGTATAGTAATTTCTACTGGATAGTTATATTTTTAAAAGCTAACATTTGATACATATATTTATGCTAAAGACTGTATGTATATCCTTTATTTTAATATAAAATTATATGAATTATTTTTAAAAAATATATATTTTGTTTTGATTTAAAATGGGTAAATTGTAGTTAATTCCTTAAGTATAGACCTTATATTGATACACTACACAAAGCGATCACTTTTGTATATTCAGACATGCACTGATCTTATATATCTCCAAGTTATATTGATAGAATTTGTAGATTTACAAACAATTTATTCTATGCACCTTTATCTGGTACATTTATCATAGACTGATGTATGTAAATTTTTTGATATGATTGATATATAATATCATTTCAAAGAAAAAGAATCATATTTATTTTTTTGTCAATTAATACATAAATTTTAAAGGCTGCGTCACGGTGGACTCGAATTCGAGACCTTTGACCTCGGCATTAGCCACTCTACTACTAGGCCAACACACGCACACAGAAAAAGAATCATATTTATTATACATGAATGTAACTAAAGTAGGTGAAGCAGGCACATGGATTATGATGTAATTTGCAGAGAAATGTTTTCATTGAGGTGGAAAAATGTGACAAAACCTGCTATTTATATGTGACCACATGTGATTTGGACCCCAGCCGTAAATATCATATGCTTCAAGAAGCTCCTATCTAATTAATATTCCTTTGATATTCATTTTGGTTTTCTAAAAAATATAATAGTCTGAAAGTACGCATCCTAATTCCTAAATGATAAACTCGTTTAACATGTCCCCTAGGGTTGAGAGGTCACAGGTTCGAACCCCACCAAATGTTTTTATGGGTTTGAGCCTGTTACACTTGGTTTACCAGTCTTGCACCCCAAGATAGCGGTCATGGTACTCCATGATACAAAAAAAAAAGATAAACTCGTTTAACTTTTGGTTTTGTACTTTAGTCGGTTATTAAATATGCTCCGTTTTGCTACAATTGTAAATTTATATACAAATTGAGATATTACCCTTCACATGATTTATTTAACTGTTTCACATATATTCCCCTCTATGTTCTATAGAATTTCACATGATGTACTACATCCTCTCTCACAAATAATTTATTATAGGGTATTATAGGATATTACCCTTTAGTAGGTGTTCTATAGAATTTCCCCTCCAAGTTATATTGATAGAATTTTTGAGATTTACAAACAATTTATTATAGGCACCTTTATCTTGTACATTTATCATACACATATTTATAAATATATTACAACACATGGCACAACTTTCAATGCCACTTTACAAAATATATAATTATATTTTGGAAAGCTAAAATCTGCTATATTTATAAATGTAATACAATACATGACACAACTATCAATACAACCTATCAACTACCAATGCATTATTAATGGTCTAAAAAAACGTGCCTAATAATTCACCACAACAACCAAAATGAAATCTGCATTTCACGATAGATATTTTATTTCAAATTTTGAAGTCTTAATTATATCCCAACTACCAAATTAATTAAGTTTGGTTAAGGGACATATATAAATCGAAATGTGTGTTGAGTGTTTAGGGTTCCAGAACATCTCATACTTCTCATTCCCTCTTCAAATGCGCCGCTCTTCCACCCTCTTCACGTGCATCGTCCAAACCCTTTTTTCTCTTCCATTAGCTGAAGCTACCCATTTCGTCCCTCTTCACCATGTGTCATCCAAATCTTTTTTCTGTTCCAGAAGCTACCCTCCTCCTCCCTCTTCACCATGTGCCGTCCAAACCCTATTTCCTAATCATCCACATTTTTTCTACACCTCTGTAAATCTTTGGCCCTTCTTATTTTTCCTGCAGATTACAGATTTGGACAGAATAATCCAGCGAAAATAGTGCTCAAACCTATTCGGAACACTTAACTTCCATCGAAATACTCTACCATTTTCTATCTTTGTGTAATACCCCGTATTTCTGTAGCAGAGATTAGCTCATGATTAAGAGCTTATTAAGAAGGGCATTGCATCCTTAAGAAAGAGTTGGTTAAGTTAGAAGCTTTGACGTTAAGCTTCGAGTTGAGACGACAGAATTTCGGCAGATTCGAGATAGAATCTAAGATAAGATTCTTAAATCTAGTTGAATATAAGAAGACCTATATTTAAATAGCCTTGAGATGATAGATACATGCTCAAAAAGGTCTTGATTTCAGAAATTTGAGAATTTGAAAATCTATGTTTTATGACGTCGGCGTTTGCCGATTAAGCTCAAATGAAGAGCGAAATATTTTAAAAGGGTTTTATGGTAAAAAATATGTTTAATTATTATATTTTGATATTTATGAGTAATTATTGAGGTTAAAAGTAAAGATTCAAAAGAGGTTGTTTTATCGGATAATTAGTGTCGATTTCTCGCTATAAAAACATTGTGCATTATTCTACAATATTTATAATTATTTTCTAGAAAAAAAAGTGATTATTTTATATTAAAGAAAATAAGAAAAATAAAGGATATTAAGGAGGTTCTAGAATAGGGTGAATAATCACCTAATAAAAGAAAATAAAAATAAAATTATTTATTACATAATATAAAGTTTATACTTTAGACTTTTCAACATGATTTCTCCTCATTTCTCTCCCTCACTCATGGTTACACACACTCACACACATTTTCACACATTAATTTTCAGCATTTGGGGTTCAAAAATAGGAAGATCCGACCGTTGGATTTTCGATCGATCTTGAATAGAGGTATAATCTCGCATCGAGAACGCATCTGGTTTTAAATTTTTAAAAACATGATCATATGTTGAAATCAGATTTTTGGTCATTATGTATTGATTATGATTGATTATGTTTTGTTGATTATTTATGAATATTATGATAGATTCGACGTGTACGTCCTGCTTAACGTTGAATTTGTGGACTATATATTTATTGTTTGGAATTTCCTAAAATTTTCGAAAAAGGGGAAGCATGGATCTTGAATTTATGATATTGTTATGATTGAATTGTCTTCATATATATGTTATTGGATTGATATAAATGTGTTTGGAACAAGAAAAACGTTTGAAATCGAAACTATGTTGAAATTCCCAAATTGGCCGAAAACCCTAAGTCTTATGATGTTGAAATTTTGATTTTATTTGATCATTTGACTTCAAATTTGAAATCTATGATATGGATAAAGCCTAAAATGATTTATTCGGATTTTCCATGACGTATTCAAAACCGTAAAATTTTAGTTTGTCGTGAAAATTTGTTTTCAAAGCCAAAGCTTTGATCTTTATGTTTATTGATAAAATGATGATTTTTAATGATAGTTGAGCATGTATATAGGTTCGTTGGTGTTAGATGATGTCTCACGTGAATTTTCGACGTTAGACCTTAAGTGACGTCTTGAGGGGATTTTCGGTTATTGGCTTAGATGAGACGATTGAAGCTTGTTGTTGAGTTTCCTATGCATATTGAGACATATGGTGATGAATTGATGGAGTTTGGGCTATGTTTGGTTGATCTAGTGTTGATTTGACGATGCGTTTATAAGCGTTATGTTACTATAATTTTCGATAGAAATTATTTGTTAATAAGATGCTAGAGGATGCAATGACCCAAGTTTTGATAACCATAGTGTCTTAGATTTGATATCGAGAAGATATGGTCGTGTCGACGACTAAGATGAGTAATGTTCTTGTTTGGCTTTTGATAGGCTTTTATGCCGTTCTATGAGGATAAGATATGGATAAAGGAAGAAATGGAATTGAAATTGAGAATTAGTTCCTTAGCTCTAAGGAACATCCAGGTGGGTATAAGTATTTTCTATAAAAGTATGCTTATGCTTTTAAATGTTTTCAAATGATATGATATGATTATGCATGAAAGATGACATGAGATTTGTGATATGCATTGATTTGAAAATTGATTGACTTGCCAATGTTTTGAGCATGAGCATAAGCATGATGCACTACCTATCCACGGAAAGAAAGAAAGAAAGAAAGAAAAGAAAGAATTTACCGACGTCGGGTATGACCGTAGTTGAAAACCTTCGGTCCAACTCGGGTATGTGATATAAAGGTGTTTGAGAAGGGCTACTTCTCAACACGCAGAAAGAATCCGTGGATATGGGAAGGAGAAGAAAGATGCATCTGGACATGAAACATGCATATGCATATGATATGATGATATAAGCATGTATGAGCAAGTAAGTATTTGTCTATGAAAGCATATATTATGGCAAGTCAAGTTATAGCCTTAAGGGCAAAGTTTATCTTATGTTTTTGGCGTATACCCACTGAGTGCATTTTTGTACTCACGCCCTGCATATATTTCTAAATATGCAGGTTGAGCTGGAGAGAATGCTGGAATCGAATGTTGCGCAAAGGAGCTTCTCTAAGTAATTTGATTCATGATAATATTGAGAATTTGTTGATGTTATTCATTCGATTTTTACATGTTTTGATGCCCAGAGAATTATGTCTTCACACATAATTCTCAACCACATTTTTCGTTGCTGAGCTCTGGCCTTACTTGCTTATGTGATCATGTCCAATGTTCGATGAACAAGGATTTCTCGAATGCTCAGAATGGTTCTCGTTGGATTCAATATTATTCGGTTGAATCATTGTCATTCCATGTTTTAAATTGTTGATAAATCCTTCTTGTTCACAAAACATTTTTGGAAACCTACTTTATATTTTACCTTCTTGAACCGTAAATGTTAGATTCATTCATAAAGAAATTTGTTGTTATTCCTTCCATTGACATATGTTTGAGCCGTTGTCGTTAAATTTCCTTCTTAACCCCGAGTCACGGCCTAATTACCTGGTTAGGTAGTCGGGTCGTGACACTTTGTTTCATCTGGAAAATTCAATTTCCCAAAACCATCTCTATGTTTCTACACAATATAAAACCTCAAAGCTCTTCAATACTAAGCCATTTCATTCGCGTCTGACTTGAAATCATACGGTCAGAGACAAAAGTTCCAGCCATAGATCATGAAAATCGAACGTCTACGAATATGGGAGATGCAAAGGTACGTGTTTTTATTTAAGTTTTTAGTAAGCTTCAACATCTCTATAATAATACATTTACCTATGAAGCTAATCCTCTAATTTTTCATCTGTACATGGTTCAAAATTAAAGAAACACCACAGATCTACAAATAAACTAAGTAGATCGAGCGTACAGACTTCAGCTTATTCTCATATTCCATAATTTGAACAGAAAATAATTTTTGGGGATTTTTGACAGGTTAAAAATACGAAAGTACTAAGCCTTAGCACAGTAATCAGCCTTATCTACAAAGTTTCTAGCAAAAGGTATTCTAAAACTCAATTTCTTTCAAGTTTCACAAACAAATTAAGTTTTCTGAGTCACTGTAGTATTTTGTTCGAGAAATCCCCAGGAAATGTATCAGGTATCACAACCATGACAACAGATAAGTATTTTTACACATGTAATGAGTTTATTCTTCAAAATATTTCGTACTTTTTCATACTAATCAATTATGTGTTCAATTACAGATGAACATTATCACTTGGAAGAAAGACTGAAGATAAGAAAATGTCGAATAAAATTGGAATGCAAAAAAAAGGTAAATATTCAAACAATTCTTCTGCATTTAGTGTGACATTAATAATTCAGAACATGACATCATATTTAGGAAACTAATAATTTTGTTAAATGAATAGAACATACATGTATAATAATGCTCCTTATTTGATCGTTTCCTAGTGAGTTTGCGAGGATTTTGTAAGTTTCTTCATCTTCTAAAATCTATAAATAAAATAATGCTCGGATGATGATGTGTTCACAAATATTATACCAAATTTGTGATAAAGAATAAAAAAATTAAGGGTAATAATATATAAAAAAACTAAAACCAGTAGCTAGCTATCCCCATCTTCCTTCTCGAAATTCCAGTCTCTACAACCAACTTCACTTTGAAATAGAAAAAAGTGGATTTTCAACTTTTAACAAGAAAATCTTCAAACATGCGAAATGAATATGAAGTTAGGATTTATAGAAGACCAAAATGTAACAACTGTTGAGTATTAACCTAAAACCCGATCGTATCGAAAATAATCGATCATTCTTTCACAGCTTGTAGAGAATGAAAGGACCTTTACAAGATTAACAATTGCACTATGGTTCTTCACTAATAACCAACAATCATTTGATTTTTATTATATCATTTTTTTTATAATTAAAATATAATAACATTACATATCAGTTTAAGTTGAACAAATAATTATATTTCTTTTGGTCCAAAAGTAACTATATTTTTGTATAAAAATTGTTTGAGGAAATATACATACAAATTGTAATGTATATTGAAGCACACCTCAGACCTTTAGTATTCACTAAAATAGCTATCAACGTAAAAAATCAATATAAATCATTTTAAGACATACATAATATACAACATATTCATAAAAAGAATATATAGTATTGTTCCATCTCCACAAATAATAAATTATTTCATTATAAGCAAACAAACTGCATAACAAAATATTATAAATTTTTTGGTTTGAAAGAATTCGATTTAGAAAAGCTTTCTTTCCAAATTAGGTATTTAAAAAATGCTTTCAAATTTTCTATTTGACTTTAGGTCAGTGGTTTTGCAATTGGCAATGATGCATGATAATCATAGAACTTTGAATCATTGATTATTTAAAATAACTTTTAATTTAATTATTTTATATCTATAAAAATATTTATATTTCTTATAAATATATGAATTATTGGTCAGTAGGAATTGAATTTGTTTTATTTTCTGTATTTAAATGATTGTTCTAAATCAGATTTTGTTACATACTTATGTACAAAAATTATTCTGAATACAATGAATACAATTTTCTTACTATAAAAAATTGCAATGAGTACTGAAAGTTTAAGAAAGTGTAATATCCATCACACTACATACATTAATATCAATACCAAAATACATTCATGGTCATCTTAATTCATTGACCGGTAATTACATTATGCAAATTCTATTTTGCATCTACATAGCAGTCAAGTTCCCAAATATTACATAGGTGGTCAAAATACAAAATATGAATAGTAGTTCATTAAGATGACCTAAACTTAACATAGTACTATATATATCATAGAAATTGCAGCCAATCACTCTTTCTCTATTTTCACAACAACCACCTTCTTCTTCTCTTGTGTCAAAACTCCTTCAAACTCAAGATCGAATTTCCTCTTCATAGAAGCATCATAAATCCAATCACATTCTCCCCAACTCGTTCTCAACACCAAGAGAGGCTATTGTTGCCTTATGAGAATCCTAGAATTTTAAACAAAATGTTGAATTGTTGAATATTATAACAAAAATTAAATAACCAATGCAGTAGACTAATTCACTTGTTTATAATAAGAAAGATATATGTCAAGTTTGTGATTGGAGACAAAGTCTCACACTGCTCCATATAAACCTTTTTGAGAAGACTCAGCCATAAAGTTCACACATTCTTGAGTCTTAGAGCCCTTTCGTACAAATGTATTCACTATATTTGGCTTGTTGCGATTTTACAACAAGATAAGTCTTATCTTTAAAATTGCACAAATCAACTCTAAGCTGCACCTTAAACAGAATTGTCTTCCCTATAAGTAAATATTTTATTTGTTCGGGAATAATCTCAAAATGACCAATCTATAACAGTAACATATTAATAAATTAGCTTTATATAACATGTATAATAAGATATAATTTATAACTCTACACTAAAATAATTACCTCATTCACATTCAATTGTATCTCTGCAACCCTCTTTCCAAGTAGAGAAATACATTCTTTGTCCCAAACCAACAGTGACACATTATTGGTAGCATCAACCACGACTAGAATTAGCATGTACCTGCATATTAATTTATAAGTTAACAAAACAGAATTGAAATGAAAGAATAATAATTTGTAATATAGGACATACAACCTTTGACTGGCTTCGCCCTCAAATTTATTGTAGTTCCCACAGAAAAATCGGTTGCTCAACTTAGCCACTTTCCTACTACACTTTCTACATGCCATATACCAATTCATAGTGCAATCCACACTCTCAACTATCCCACTTATCCAAACTTGTCTGTACTGGCAAAATAGAAAAGGTTATTATTTAATGTCAACTATCAATCTATAACTTAAATAAAAATTTGAAGTATAAGAATACCTCATTGTTAAACACATAATCAATATCTTTGACACACGTACTTCCATCAGAAAACTCATCTTCAATAGCCGGTTCCAGTTTTAGGGATAACGTGTTTGAAAAAGTGTATATCTCCACAAACACTGTCCCCAAATTAAAACATCAATTTATACAAAAAATAAATAAATTCGGTAAATTTGATTACGAATTAAATCCTTACAGCTAGAGTGGCAAAATAAGTCCGACCCAAAAAACTCACCCGAGGTACCCGGGGTTTGGGCTATAAAATTATATGCCTGAAAAAAATCGGACCTAAAAAGCCCGCCCGAAAAACCTGAGGCTCTACCGGCTTCAAAAAAAAATCCGGGTTTTGGGCTTAAAAAGCTCGCCCAATTATATATTAAATATGTATTTTATCATGGAAACACACACAGGACACGGTAGTTGGCAGCCTGGCACCCACTTTATGTTTTCACTTTTCAATTGATTTTTTTACAAACTCAAACAACACACGCAGACATGAGACAACCTAAAACTAAAATGTAAAATCATAATTCCTAACATCTCTCTCTTTTTCTTCTCAATTCTCAAGCAAGATCTGTCTCTTTTATCCTAGATATATCTCTATCTCTTCTCCTTAGCCTCCCAACTCCCAATCCCACCCACTTGCACACACACACGCATTCTACGATACATAGGCACACACACACACACAACCTCTCTCTCTCTCTCTCTCATTACGATTTAATCCTCATTGTCAACCTACACCGTGTGAAATCGCTCATCGGCAGTGTCATGTGATGTCGAGAAACGTAGATGGTGGTAAGATTTACTCCATCATCCTCCTTGATTTGTTTTCATTTTCGTTATAGCTCAACATTTGCTTTCTTATTACAAATACATTTCGGTAATGTAATAATAGTTATGATTCATTGATCGTGTTAATCCTATAAATAAATAAATCAACATATACTAAATCATACATTAATATATTTTCTTTTATGATTCTTGTTATTACAACTTTTGCACAATAGATTGGTCCGTGATAGATTCTTGAAAATAAAAGAATCTTTGTACAATTCATCGTAGTATTTGTCCAAAGCAATGTAACCAAGCAAATTTTGCAATTAAAAGTACAAAGTCGATCATTTATTCTTGTTATGATTTTTTCTAATCTTATAGGAACAAATGTGACTCAAAGTTTGAAGAATATGGATGATGATGTGATGCAATTTGTTGATGAACTAACTTCTACGAGCACTCCAGGTACTACTTCTGCAGTTGACTGTAGTAGTACAATTGACAAGTCTAAGGACAAGATTGCTAGGAAGGATAAGCCTGAACTTTTTGATAGGGAAGCTAAAAAATTGAAGTCTAGCATGTGGAATTTCTTTGAGAAAGTGGGAAAAGTAGATGAAATAGAAAAATGCAAATGCAAACATTATCATAAACTTTTAACCTGTAAAGTTGAGTAGGGCACCACTCATCTAAGACGTCATATGGATAAATGTGTTAAGGCTCCTAATTATCATGATGTGGGTACTTTGTTGGATAGTCAAGCCACATCATTGAGGAAGTAAAAGTTTGATACTAAGGCGTATAGGGATGGATTGGCTAGGGCTATTATTAAGCATGATCTTCCATTCAATTATGCTGAGTATGATGGTATTAATGAACTAGATAAGATTATAAATCCTGAATTCAAACCGGTTTGTAGAAACACTACAAAAGTGATTGTTTGAGAGTGTTTGAATCTGAGAAACAAAAGTTAAAGAGTTTGTTACTTGCTCATTCTGGACGAATTTGTTTGACATTTGATTGTTGGACTACTGTGACTACACGAGGTTATATGAGTGTGTCTGTACATTTTATTGATTTAAATTGGAAGTTGCATAGTAAATTACTTTCATTTTGTGAGTTAGGCGCATCACATTCAGATCTTGAATTGTCTTCCAAATTGCTTGGAGTCTTAAGGATTGTGGGATAGAATCTAAAATATTTTCACTCACTTTGGATAATGCAAGTAATAACGATAGCATGGTTAAAATTTTGAAAGATAGGTTGAATTTGCAAGATGGTTTGTTAAGTCAAGAGGAGTTCTTTCATGTGAGATGTTGTGCACATGTTTTGAACATTATTGTTCAAAAGGGTTTAATGGCTCTAGATGATGCTCGAGAAGAATAAGAAATAGTATTAAATATGTTAAGGCATCAGATGGAAGGTTGAGGGAATTTCAAAAGTGTGTAGAAGAGGTGAACTTAAGCAATGTTGGTGGGAGTTTCCCAAGATTGGATATGTCTACTCGATGGAACTCGACGTTTTTGATGCCTCAAAGTGCTATCAAATATCGTTGTGCATTCACTAGTTTGAGCTACAATGACACAAGTTACAAACATTGTCCGACTAATGAAGAGTGGGAAAGAGCAGAAATGATCTCTTCTTTTTTGGCGCCATTTTCCAAGATCACTAATTTGATTTCCAATTCATCCTATCCTACCTCGAGCTTATATTTCAGGCAAATTGCATCCATTGAAATGAAATTAAATGAATTCTTGGCATCCGAAGATAAAGTGATCAAAGATATGGCAATAAGGATGAAAGTCAAGTTCGACAAATATTGGGACTCATATTGTGATACTCTTTCATTCGGAAATATTCTTGACCCAAAGATGAAAATGAAATACTTGCCGTTTGTATACAAGAAATTTTACCCACTTAAGTATGAGGAGAAGGTGAAGAGAGTCGAGGATTCTTTGTATAAACTCTTTACTGAATATGAACGACATGGAGTTGCATCAAGCTCAAGTATAACTCCAATGGCAAGTTCGTCATCTATGGTTATTTCTCATGAAGATATGAATGTAAGTATAATATTGCATCACATATATTAATGTATATATGCGTAATCTTTATTAAATGTTTCTAAATTTTTTGACGTTGTTTACGTTATATATATATATATATATATATATATATATATATATATATATAATTATAGGAGTTTGAAATGCAATTTGTTCAAGAGTCTTCAGTTTTGGGTATTTTAGAACTTGATATCTGCTTGGATGAAACCCCTGAACCTCTCGGTACTGTGAACACTTCGGATGCCTCGGAATATTGGAAAAAGAATGCTACTCGATTTTCTTGACTTGCAATGATGGCTTCTGATATACTAAGTATTCTGATCACTACAATTGCTTCTGAATCCACATTTAGCATTGGAGGTCGTATCTTGAGCAAATGCAAGAATTGTTTGCTCCGCGAGAATGTTCAAGCACTTATTTGTAGTCTTAATTGGTTGCATGGTTTTCAATTATTTGATGAAGATTCAGGTGATTATTTTGAAATATTCTTATTTCTTACTTTTAATTTTGCAATGATCTATTATAACTATTTGAATTTTTTAATCTTTAATGTACATGGGCAAGATGCAGAAGAGATAAAGTTATCTATGGAAGATTCAAATGTAGTTGATGTGTAATGAAATTGAGAAATTCTAAGTTGTTTATTGTTTTGTTTTGTTTTGGATTATTTATTATTTTAGATTTGATTGTAGAACTTTAATTTATTTTCCGTTGTAATAGTATATAACTTTGAACTATTAATTCTATTTTTTTGATGTTAAATTATTAGTTTCTATATTTAAATTGTTATTTTACATAATTATTTATCTTTTAAAATAAAAATATGCAATTTTACATGCTAAAAAAATTGAAAAAATTGAACAGGTTTTACCTACCCGGCAGCCCGCCTGGGGCTGGGCTGGGCTTCCGTTTCAACGGACCAAAAAATTTTCGGCTCGGCTCGGCCCGAAAATTATAAAAGCCTGCCAGGCCGGCCCACCTGCTACTTTTGCCAGCTCTACTTACAGCTCTCTAAAATCATTTATCTCTTTGATGCTTGTGTTTAATAACACCTTCGAAACATTTCTGCTGGTACACACACACACATCACCTAAAATGCAGGAGGTATTAGATTGTATATACAAAACAAAACTTCCCAAAACAATAATAAGCAAATATACCCATGCAGTCGGCTGTAGAATTGCACTATCACAATTGTGGCTGTTGCACTTGTCACCACTTGACTCGAAATGACTCAACATATTCCTCCCACAATGTGCAATATATTTTTTTGTGGCTAAAAAATATACCAGTTTAAAAGTTTTAAATGTAAATTCAATAAGATGTTAGATTGTTTCAAAAACTTACTTTGCATCTTCAATCACAAGCTCGATGAGCTTTGCATCATTTTGATCTTTAATGAAACCTTTTCCTACAATCACTCACATCACATCTACAAAACATAAAATATTTATTTGATTTCCAACAATGTGTTAACCTACAGATTATTCTTATTTTATGTAAATCAATACATACCAAACAATGGTTCTTCATTGGCATCCTCAATGACTTCTATGTCATTAAAAGCTTTGAAACAGAATATGTTTGTAGTAGCCCAAAAATTTTATAGTAATTAATAAAGTTTAATTAAGTATTATTAAAGGCTTAAAAGCTATTTAAGCCTTAAGAATTCATAAAATTCAATATATTAGAATATTAATCGATATGAGTTCGATTAATTTAAGATTTGAATATATAATAGGGGAAAATATAGAGATTTATTAGAAATGAGTTTAATTGGGATAAAAAGTGAATTATGTGTGATAATTGAATTGTTAGTGTATATTTGCATGAAAAATACTATTTATTCGAAATTAAGCTATCAAATGCTTTAATTATTTTTATTTGGATATTTTAGTATAAAATGAGAGAAATTATTATTCAAGGTATTAAATTATGTGAATAAATTTATTTTAGCAATAATTAATGATTAATGAATTTATTTATGCTATTTTCAAAAATTTAAAGAAGCTTAATTGGAATGAATTGATTTTATTAAATAAAGGATTTAAATTATACAATATGTATCTAAATTAAATTATGAATCTAAGTTGCATTACATCTTATAAATTGTTATAGATAAAATTTTATTTAATTAAATAAGTTAGAATATATGTATTAGCAAAAATTGAGGTGCAATTATAATTTTATAGTAATAAGTGCATAATTACTATGGAATTTGTTCTAAATTCAAATTAAATGTAAATAAGTATCTAGAAACCTAGCATAAGAAACAAATCATCTTCTTCCCTATTTTCCTCCAAAATACACGACCCACACACACTTCACACACACTAAAAATTTCATCTACACTTTTACCACACAATTAGACTTGGAATTAAAGGGGAATTAATCCTAGCAAGGTAAATACTTCATTTGATCAATAATTTTATTGTTTAAATTTCAAAATAGCATGTTCTATCCTATAGAATTTTCGAAAATTTAAAAGTTTTAGCTATGGATGATTTGTTTAATTTTTGTTACATGTATTGATTTAATTATGATTATGGAGCATGAATAACATATGCTATGGATTCAAATTCCTTAAACTCATGAAATCTCAAAATTTAAGTTTGATCATGAAACCCTAAATTTTGGAATATGATTTATATGTTAGGATATGATTGAATTAAGCTTAGATATATGTTTAAGTATGCTTATAAACATCATATGAATGAAGGAATTAAAAGTTAAACCATAGGTATGAAAAGTGTGAAATTTTCGAAAATTATAAGATACATGAACTAGATGATCTTGATTTTTGTTGATGAATTTGACTTGATATTCATGCTTAGGGATATGAATAATGTGTAAAATGAATTTATAGAATTTAATTCAAACATATACTAATATTTCAAAATTTTGAAAATGAAGGGCAAGTCTTGAACTATGAGTTCTTGATTTTATTTGATGAATTTGAATTGATATTTGAGATCTAAGATAAAAATAAGGCCTAGGTAGAATTTATGGGAATTTTGAACATAGATATCAAAAGTTATAAAATTAAAGTTTAGGTTGAAAGTTATGTTCATATGTGATATAATTGATCTATAATTGAATGGATCATGAATTAATGATCAATGATGTTAATTTAGCATAATTATGTGATATTGGATAATTAATGGGTTGTAGATGTTCAAAATGTCGAAATATATATATATATAACTAGTTAATCGCCTTAGGCGATTAATGTTGGAATTGATAATATTAATCTTGTTTTCGAGTCTTGAATGTATGTTTGATCATATAATGATGATATTGAGGAGTTTGGGATGGCTGGAGTGGTTTGGTGTATTTGGGCGTACACATTCTAGGCGTTACTCTGAGAAATTTCGGTGAAATTAGACATTAATAAGACATGTTAGATGTTAATTGATAGTTATCAATATATAGTTAAGTTGGTAAGAAATATTTCTAAGATTTATCATAATTCTATGTTTTAAGGATCAAGCGAGGGACGGAGAATAAAAGGCGAAGAATCGAACCGGTTGGATTAAACGCCACGAGGTGGGTAATGCATTACGAACTTTATTTTGAAGTAAAACCATGATATGTTATGAGCTTGATTTCTTGTGAAAGCATTTGATCACCACATGATAATTATACTAAATGTTTTACCACATTGTGGGTATGACGGCAATTACCTATCTGCGGTAGGAAATGTTAATTACTGTGCACATGTAGATGGCTGTGAGCTTGCAAATGTAGGCCGGCCATGGTATTGGGGAGGAGGCCTACTTCCCTTTACCGTATGACGTAGATAGGGTATGACCGTAGTTGCTATCCTTCGGGACCAACTCGGGTATGTTATGCCGGTATGTTTCAAAATAAAGTGTGGTGATATGTTATTATGTGAAAGTTTTCTTATGAATCACTAATTAAATTGCCTTATGAACTGCTATTTGTAAGAAAGGTTTTCTTGAATAAAATATTTAAACTTTGAATATTATATCGGCATTATCCACTGAGTACTTTCTGGTACTCATGCCCTCCAAATGTTTTTATTATGCAGGTTGAGTATGAAGAAGATGTGGCAGGGAAACTGAGCTGAAATATCGTTTTGATCTTTACACTTTGTTTGGTTATGTCTGAATATCATGTCTTCATACATGATATTCATTGATCTTCCGCTGCTGGAACCTTGAAACTTTGAAACCGTACTTTTGATAAACCGTGTAAATATTTTGAAACTTTGATGTATATAATTTGAGGCTGTGCCCTCATTTGTGATTATATTGTTGTTGGATATTTTCCGAGTGCAGGTTGGCTTATTCCATTTTCAAACGTTATCTTGTCGTTTGTTTCCAAAACTAATCCTCTTAATCACTCATTTTTGGAAAGATTATCGTTAATTAAACCAGTCACGGCTTGATTATTTAGTTAAATAAGTAATTAAATAGTCGGGTCGTGACAATGTTCACCGGCATAGCATCATCAAAACATTCTGAAATCTGACTTTTTTCGAACAGAGCAATACGAAAAGGATTAACTGTTGTTCTATTTCTACCCATATTTCGACGAACAAAGAAGTTTTTGATTTGAAACACACTGCTTTCTTTCATCATATTGCCTTAGCCATTGATTTGCCCTCTTGTTATAGAAATATGTATTTTTGTGCCCTGATGAATATATAAATAGATTAATATACAACTGATTTCACAAAATATATATTCTTCAAATGATATCACAATACATACAGTCTTTAGCATGAATGTATAAATTGTTTAGCATCAACACATATACTGTACATGAAACAATTGATTTCCTTTTGAAGTATACATGAATATGTACATAGTTTAGCCTCTGCATACATTTGTTAGAATAATCCATATATTTTTATGAATCATGCAATTCATCATTCATACATCACAACTTCGAATACAGTTTTAATACACAACTGATCAAAGAAATTATATATGCTTCAAATGCATTCTGAATATACACAGTATTTAGCATGAATGTGTACATTGTTTAGCATCAACACATTTCATCTACATGAATACATGAACATGTCTTTCAAGTATACATATATATGTATGTTGTTTAGCATCTGCATACATTTGTTAGAATAATCCATATATTATTTATGAATCATGCAATTCCTCATTCATACATCACCACTTGGAATACGGTTTTAAACTATATTATTCATGCATCATGTATTTAACTCACAATCATGGACAACACACTCTACCGTAGAAATCTCTCCTCCTGCATTTCTTGTGATATACTTTCGAACACACCTCACTTTTATAATAGAGGTGGTAATATGAGGTTTGATATCAATAAGTTTAGTGTAAAAGGGTGTCATCTTCAAGCAAATTTCCTGCAACACCATAAAAATGATTTCAAAATTATATATGGTGGCTGCAAAAAGCAGTAGTTAGTTTGAGATATATCATGTTCTGTAATAGTATGTAGGATTTCAATTTGTATTCATATATTTCATAATATCATGAGAGAGGTCTGATAGAAAAAGTAACAAAAAAAATGAGTTTTGTAAAATATAAAGATCAACACGTTCATGAAATAGGGAACTGTTTGAAAAAAAAAATTAAAAATTAAGATTCGGTTGAATGCCAAAAATTTCTTTTCCACTCATTCGTAAAACCCAATCTATTACAACTGGAAAAAACTATAGAACATTTACTTTAAGGGTTCTGAATCAAATAGTTTGTACTGATATGAGATTGGAGACTCATATTTATAGGGGATTAAGGTGCCTGAATAATCGGTTTTGGCTCCAAAGTTGTAGCCTTAAAGCTCACTTATCTATAAAATTACTGAATATTACTGAATATCAGTTATCAACAATGATATTATCCAATGTATATAAGTTAATTTTACATCTCTTGTAAGACAGAAAGTTCAAAAAACTTCAATCTGGGTTGGAATTTCTGAGTTCAAATTTGGGGTCCAAATTCTGGACCACCAAAAACGTATATCAATGCACTAATCTATTGGGTAATATACATGACTTCGAATTTTAAATTAGAGCTCATATATAGTTTCTAAATAAATTTTTAAAAATACATATCAAAAGGAAAATATTAATTGGATTTGATAGAAAAAAGCTGTCAGTACTCGTCACATTAGTTTTGCACGTTTTGGCGGTTTTAGTAATCAAATATTATAGAAGATTTGTTGGATTATGCTGGAAGGTAAGGTAACTACAGCTGGCAAATCTTTTTAACTTTTGCACGTTTTGGCGGTTACATTGGGCTCCAAATTCTGGACCAACAAAATCGTATACCAATGAAATAATTATTGGGTAATATACATGACTTCCACTTTTAAATTAGAGTTCCTATATTTGAAGGCCTAATTGCAAACCAACTATACAGTTTCTACATAAATTTTACAAAAATACATATCAAAAGGAAAATATTAATTGGATTTGATAGAAATAAGCTGTCAGTACTCATAACATTACTTTTGCACGTTTTGTCGGTTATCAGTAAATAAATATTATAGAAAATTTGTTGGATTATGCTGAAAGGTGACCTAACTAAAACTGACAAATCTTTTTAAAATTGTCAACTTTTTTTTAGGCGCCAATTCACTCCCTCTTTGGCTTTTATGTATGTATAGATATAGATAACTCCAAATTTTATAAAATAATAATAGTATTACATATGAATTTACTATATTACCCTCATAGCCTCCAAATTAAATTCCTAACAAAATACCGTCTAAAAAGAAAAATTCTAATGAAATGAAATTATAATCGTACGAACAAATAAATCCACGGATTCAACAACCCCAGAATGTCAAAACTCCTTCCGTCAATTATTTTCTTTTCCAAAACAATTTGATGAAAAGTAAGCATTCCTTCCTTCCTTACAAATCTGCTAAATTGACGATACATTCTTCCGTAATTGGAACGTGAAAGGATTAAAATTATGGCAACATAAATACAGAATATCGATCATGAATGCATTCAACTTTCTTTATTAAATACAAGAAATTGGCATAGAAGGAAAGCCAAACCTGAAACCAGAACCTGTTTTATGTAAACTATTCATAAATCTCAATCAAAGAGTACTTCACAAAAAAATGATAGACACGATAACTTTGGAGTATGATTTGCAGAAATTTTCAGATGGTCTCCAGTGCAGAAGACTGCTGTCGATCAACCATGACGCCGCAAATTCCTTTGATCTTCATTAGTAGCAAAGGGCTGACGAAGGGACAGGAAATATTGTATGGTTTTTTCTTCTGTAAACTCATCCACTTTCTGGGGACCTGAACTGGACTTATAATTATTAAATATTTATTTTTTAAATAAGAGGCTATAGTGACCAAAATAGGGGCTATGAATAATTTTGAAAATAGCTTAATATACAAATCATTGTGTACAATTTTGAAGGACATTCGGACATCCAAATTATGTTTTTATTATAGATTAATTAATGCGACGATCTCGTGCAATTATTTTTTTGAATTAACATATATCGAGTCAAAATAAATGAAAATCTCTCTTCTTAATCGAATCTTAATTGGTATAAACTAGATGTGACAAAATCGACTCCGATCCGGTCCATAGGGATTTTCTAAAATATCGTGCATGTCGGGTTGAAAATTTGTATCCCAACCAAATTCGAAATGACATTTTTAATACAAATTTTTTGAGTCTTTCCAAAAAATCGGTCGACGGACTTTTGATAGTTATGGATGGATGCAGTAGCCGCCACATCTACTATAAATAAATACTCATTTCGTCCACCAAAATATTGTATTTAATTTCTTTTAAGTTCGTCCACCCAAAATTTGTAATTTTTCGTTTTAAACATTAACAATTTTCAGTCTATATACTTATTTACTGAATAAATTATACATGACCCATCTTTTACTCTCATTATCTATTATTATATTCTTTATTATCTCCATTCTTTTATATTATTATAATTTATTAAAACTAGTATCACTAAAAGTAATATAAGCTTTTGATAGATGATGGAATAAGAAAACCAATCAAAATCTGAAAATAGAGTATACAAATTTGCAAATATTATCCACTGCCATACCAGTGAATGACCTGAAACCAAAAGTATAAAATATAAAAAAATCAAAAGTTAGAAAATTATAAAAGAAAAATTAGTAATATTAAATCTTGGCAGGACATATCAAAGGATGTATGGTGAGCAAAAAACGAAAACCGAATAACCGAATCAACCAAACCGAAAAATCAAATTCGGTTCGGTTAATTCGATTATTTCGTTAATTAGGTTAAACCATTTTAAAATTATAATTGGTTTTATTGGTTCGAAAAAATTTAACGAATAACCAAAACCGAATTGTATATATATATAAAATATTATTTTTAGAATTATAATTTTAATATATGAATACCTATTCATTTCTCTCTCCTCCTTTTATATCAATATATAATATTTATAAAATATAATATTACTTATTTATTATATAACATAATTAATTATTTTTGCAAAATACTTTGTATATATAACATATAAACATATTTTTTTATAGATTATATCAATATATAATATTATTTATTTATTTTGAAAATATAAATTTTTGTTTAAAAATCGGTTAAAGAAATAACCGAAATATATTTGGTTATTTGATTGATCTCAATTAAATTCGGTTCGGTTGATTCGGTTATTTTTTGAAAAATTCGGTTAATTGGTTCGGTTATTTTTTCGTAAACCGATAATAACCGAATCTCACCCTAAAAGGATGGGTATATTTGTCATTTAGCTTAGTCAGCTGGCGATAAAGCCCTAACTCGGGCATCCCAGCTGGTTTTCCTCCGCACTTCATCAAATCAAAGCAGTGTTTTTGAACAGAGAAATTGAAGCAATGGGGAGAGAGATGAGCAATACGGTGTCGAATCAGAAGCCGCAGTCGGAGATGTCGTACACGGTGGAGCAGCTCGTCTCCGTCAATCCCTACAACCCCGACATCTTACCTGATCTCGAGAACTACGTCAACGAGCAAGTAAGCCGCTCTTTTCGTTTTCTATGGGTTAAATCAATATGTGCGTGAGTTTATAAATTTTCCTTTCTTGTTTGGGGTTCTGCGCGTGTAAGATGTTTTTGTGTTTGCTCGATTTGTTGCTGTTTGCTATTAATTAGATGGACCTCGTTTGTTTTGCTTTGATAATGTAATTTTAGGTTTCGTCGCAAACCTACAGTTCGAATGCGAATCTTTGTCTTCTGCGTCTCTATCAGGTCCTTTTTTTTCCTTCTATTTTTTATTTTATTTCCTTGTTTACAGTAATTCTTCTTTTGTTTACGTCATTGATAAGTTGTTAATGTACAGTTTGAGCCAGAGCGAATGAGTACTCAAATTGTTGCTCGCATTTTGATTAAGGTTAGTGAGTGTGTTGCAGATACAGAGAACTTGTCTTGGTTCACTCCGTTTTTTTTCCCCATCCATTGTGCTTAACGCGTTGATGTTTTACCCAGGCACTGATGGCAATGCCGGCCCCAGATTTCAGCCTGTGCCTCTTTCTAATTCCTGAAAGAGTGGTACTTTATCTATATCCTCAATTTCAAACCACAATTGCTTGCAAGTTTTTCCTTATTTCTAGAGCTTTAAGTTAAAGACCAAGCATGCTTGCACTATGCACCGAGTAGGGTTGTGTTATGAGAAATGAGTTTGTCTCTTTCTACAAGGAGGCATTTACTTGGCACTATTAGGCTGGATTGATTGGTTTTATCCTGGTTAGTCCGCTGTTTACTTCATTTGATTTGAAATGAGTGATATCTCAAAGTATGGTATTATTTCAAATATGTGAAGGGGTGTGATTATTTTAATCCAATTGAGCAGTAAACTAAAATGTCTATTCTATCCCTGAACTCAATTGAAAATTAAGACATTCTTCCAAGCAAATTATTCTCAAACCCAGATCCATGAAGAAGAATAAACAGATTTTCCTTCCTCTCAACCACATCTCAACAAACAATTAGGACTTGTGTAATATGCTGATTCACTTCTCCTTTAATCATGTTATCAATGTAGAATAAGATATGTATATACATAGTGGCTGTTTCGTAGTATGCATATCATTACATATATTTCTTTCAGTTGCAAGTTTATCCCTTCAATTGAAAATTAAGACATTCTTCCAAGAAAATTATTCTCAAACCCAGATCCATGAAGAAGAATAAACAGATTTTCCTTCCTCTCGACCACATCTCAACAAACAATTAGGACTTGTGTAATATGCTGATTCACTTCTCCTTTAATCATGTTATCAATGGAGAATAAGATATTTATATACTTAGTGGCTGTTTCGTAGTATGCATATCATTACATATATTTCTTTCAGTTGCATGTTTATCCCTTCGACACTATAATAATAGAAGACAAGTCTTAATGAGCTTTTGTTTCTTTATTTATCATTTGAATGTTTTACATTGCTGGGTTTTCAAGGACATAACTTTTCTAATATCTTGTCACTCCTTATTTTTTTTGGTGCAACCATTAGCAAATGGAAGAACAATTTAAGACTCTCATTGTTCTCTCGCACTATCTGGAGGTATGTTTATCATCTTCTGTCTACCTTGGTTTTCGTGAAATATGCTCCTTTGTCTCTATGCCCTGTAAAGTCATCATTTATAAGAAACCATGCACTTCTACTTCACGAGACTGCCAGATTCCATCAGTTTTGGGATGAAGCTGCTAAGAGCAAATCATATATTAGAGGTCGTACCAGGTATATGGAGTTAGTCACTATTTTTCTTTGGTTTTACCACCCTGTACTATTACTATGGGTTCTCATGTTCCTCCATGGTGTTCTCATTTATGCTACAAATTTCTGGTACCATTTTGCTTGGACAGAGTTAGTCACTATTGTTTCTTTGGTTTTCCACCCCTACATGTACTTTAGCCAGTTAGAGCTTGCGTACTTTGAAAATGTGCATGTCCATTGAACGGACAAAGATAGTTAAGAATTTCTGAAGAATATACTTCTTTTCCATATGATGTCTTACTATCTCTATCACTTTGAATGTAGCAATCCATGCCATTCTGTGACTGTAATCCTGAGTGCATGCAAGAGCCTATCTGCTATGGCTGATTTCAATAGGAAGCTTAGACAATAAAATCATACTCTGTGGTGTAGGTATTATTGAAAATACATATCTATACCCATATCATACTTTATCTAGACTGTTCCTATATAGTATTGTGCCAATATGAGAACTGTAGTTTACTACATAAGTTCATTATTTGCTGTTCCTAAAACAATATATTTTTGAGGGGGTGTTTACTTTGTGATAGGATTGATAGGTATAGGCTAATCTAGCATTTACTCTGATGGATTGATTAATTTTGGATTTGTTTGATCGTCTAACCCTCCAAGTACTCAATTATATGTTATATCAATCTAATCTATCACACAAAATAAACTTCCAGTAAGGTTGTTTTAAGCTTTTTCAGTTGTATGCTTATAACCTTCAGATTGTAGTTCTGAGCTGCACCTTATTGCAACTCTCACAAGGAGTTGTGTGCCCCTGGAAATAAATTAGTATGGTCTACTCATGTTTCTAATTGAATATTGTCTACTAAACTTTTAACTATAAGAATTGCAAAGATACTTCAAACTTGGACAAACTTTTCTACTGTACAATTTTAAAGTCTTGAATTTCTATTTTACCTAGGAGGAGCTTCTTTTTCAAAAGGAAAAAAAAAATGAAGATATGAGGGTGTTTTTCCTACTAACCTTCAAAATGAACCACTTGAGCACTATTGTGCTACTTTCTCAATATTGGTGTTGCTCTCAGTGCATGTTTTTACTGTAGTACTGACATTCTTAGCTTAATCAGGTTTCGAGCAAGCAATTCAATCATATGCAATTCATGTCCTTTCAATAACCTATCAAAAAGTTCCGAGATCTGTTCTTGCTGAGGTATGATTCATTGCCTGGAAATCTCCATTTGCTGCCAATTTCAAACTACTTGTGAGCTTATTGTTCAAGTGAAAGATACTCAATATGTTAGTGACTATTACAAAACATGATTAAGATGTTCTGGATGACGGATTATTTCACAGGCTATCAATATCGAAGGTCTTGCCCTGGACAAGTTCATTGAGCACCACATCACTAACTCTGGTTGGGCTATAGAGAAGAATCAGAACAAGGGTCAACTTATCATCCTTCCTCATAATGAGTTTAACAATCCGGAGCTTAAGAAAAGTGCTGCAGATGGGATTCCATTGGAGCATATCACCCGGATCCTTCCAATTCTTGGCTGATCTGTGCTGTGGAGATCACGGTTCGGCAGTGATGAATCCAAGTCAAATTTTGGCCTTTCTTGTGACGAAATGCATACTTGTGTGTTTTCTTGCCAAAGCACTAGATATATTAGATTCTAATCTGGAACTACAGTGCTTTGATCACACTAGACCTATTTGAGCTATTTTCAGTTGTAGCATGATATTATCAAATCCTCGGGATTAAATGCAAATGCGTGTTATTTGTCACCTTCCCATACAGTTTTGTTCATATTTTCAAGCGAACACAATAGGCTGTGGTGGTTACAGGATTCTTGCAGCAGACCTAACTCGCCTTGCTTTTTTGGTAGGTTGGCGGTTGTCTTGCATCTTCTTAACTATATATTAGAGAGGGTGTTAAGCTTATAAGCTCCTCAAAATATTTTATAAGTTGTTAATGAACTTATAAGTTTCTGTCAAGTGTTTGGCAAAATATGTTCTTAAAAGTATACAGTTTATAAGTTGTGAAAATAAGTTCCATCAACTTCTAAGCTTTTTCAAAAATAAGTTCAATCATAGTTTATTTTGTCTTAAGTTTATAAATAACAATGAATTTATTAAAATAGTTTTACTATGATTCATTATTTTCTACATATATTTTATCGTTAATTTTCTCACTAATTATGATTTTTCTAACTCACGAGAAAAATCATCAACTTTCTCTCTAATTACGATTTTTTTTCTATAATTAATGATTTTTTCTTTAGCTTATAAGTTTAATTATCCAAATATTTTGATAAAAATTTTCTCTAGCTTATAAGTTTAATTATCCAAATATTTTGACAGAATTATAAATTCTTGAAATATTACATCTTATAAGCACTTAAAACATAATAAGTTCTTGTAGCTTATAAACTCTAAATAAACTTAGCGAAACACCCGAGTTACCTCAATTTTACTGTTTAATCGTTGAATTTCAAGAAAAAATTGTTATCTCATTTCTTAGATATTATATTATATTAAACCCTGATAGATGCAGTATAGTGCTCCAATGAGATTCAATTAAATATTTTTGGCCAGGCTTATATATCCGGAGTCTAAAAATCATTAAAAAAAATTGATTATGTAAGAGGGATGGTCATTAATTAGATCGTAAGTGTTTGTCTCCACATACAAGACTAAGAAATACCTTCCTTCTGGGCTTGGAATATTTAGCAACTTCCATCAACCAAAAAGTCATTCAACAATTTGTTTTTGATAAAACTTCATCCCCTTTATAAGGGTAACAGGATACGAATATCAATCTCATCATCCTCAAACTCAAAGAGAAAAAGGAAAAAAAAAAAAAAAAAGAGATAAAGTGACAAACTTTGTTGTCAGGGTAACCGGAATCAACCAACGAAGTCATGGTTGAGAAACTTATTTGCAACGTCAATTATTTTGATCAACGTAAAATCCACAAACTAATGAAAAGAATCAATAATAGGTTAGTGCTAAGGGGGCGGAGCTCCGACCATTGGTTTATATATATACACATACTAGGTGACGGACTAAATTTCAAAGCATAGAAACAGAAGGGAAATGAAGAAAGGAAAAGAGCCCCAAAAGAATCTTAAAAACTGTAGTCTATTTAATTTTTCAAGCTAAGTTATCAGGGTACGACCTAGCTTTCCAGGTCACTTGCTGCCATCACCATTCAATCAAAGATCGCCGCTACACTTGTCTTTCTCTTCATTCACCATCTCGCCCTACCATCGCTCAGTATATAATCGGGCCCCAGAAGGATCTGGAGCCGATAGCCGCTATTAGTGCCGGAGACAAAACTAAGATCTTCAGTGGCAGATTGCTTCCCCATAGGTCACCCAACGCACAAAACTATCAGAGAATTCTTCGAGAACTTCATAGTTATGGGCTTCACCATAGCCAAGCTCAGTCCCACCGTGTTCTCTACCCTACATTCATAAAAGTAGTACTATTAACTGTTAGCAGGTAAAAGAGCAAATAAGCAAAGTAATTGGAATTGAAGATGCAGAGCAAACTCGTACATCATCAATTGTGCTTCTAGGAGCTACTTAAGGTTAACTAATATGATGCAAATTGTAGGGTTGATGGACTTCAGCAAATATTGCAGCTTTCAGCCAAAATGAAAGGTACCACAACACCCAAAGTCTATTTAACTAAGAATCCCAAAATTTGTATTGTATAATCAATTTTCAGTGCTTTTAGAAAGTAATAACTTAAGGTTGATTTCTTAACATAGGAACTATTTTACATATATACTCCTACACATTCTTTCCACATCTGTAACTTGATCTTTGAGCAAATAGATGGGCGGGTAGCTGTACATACCCTTCTGCTGGATCCACATTCACTGGTGTCACTAGCTGTTTCGTTGATAACATTTTCTGACGATAGCACAACAGTTGGAGATACTATCAGCATTGACCTGGGTATAAAAAAAGAGAAGGATTAGCTCCTTATAACAACTTAAAACTCAGATGTCCCAGGACCCACTGCCAAACAGCATTTATGATATTATGCTGGATAAGGCCCAATAAAATGATGAAGTGGATATAAATTTGATTGACAAGTCGCAAATTAAAAATAACTTGGAATTTTAGAATGACTGTAAGAATATGAAGTCAAATATGAAAAGTATGTTACTTCAAATCTGGACTGTGCTAGCCAATTTCGTAAGTCTGGTATCATACATGGAGATTTTGAGAAAATGTTCAAGATACTAGAGCTCTGTCTATCCAAGTCCAGAAAATTAATAATCAATATAAGAAAGAAGTCGGAAACAGAATTACTAAGATCAGTAATGAGAAGTCCAAGACTAAGATGGTGTTTGGCTGAGCTTATAAGCTCTACAAAATAGCTTATAAGTTCTTGAACAGTATTTGACAAAATAAGCTCATAAATAGCTTATAAACTGTGAAAATAAGCTCCCAAAAAATAAATTTGTTTCAACGCAACTTTTTTTGATAAGCTTATAAGCAATAATGAATTTATAAAAATAACCCTATTATGGTTCGTTATTTCCAACATATACCCTTCTAATTTCATCTCTCTAATTATGATTTTCTCTCTCTAATTCCAATTCTTTTTATATCTTATAAGCTCAATTATCCAAACACTTTGAAAACTTATAAGCTCTTGAGACATTATATTTTATAGATGTTGGAGCTTATAAACTCTCTAAAATAAGCTTAGCCAAACACCCTTTAAGAAACCATTCCATCACCACACTGAAAAAGATGCTATTAGGCAATTATCTTGACCATGACTCGGCAAAGAATAGTGAAAGGATTCATGCACAACTAGTGCTGGAGAAGTAAAACAAGAAATAGAGAGATGTGGGCCTCAAACATCTAATGAAAACTCTAGTTAGTCGTTATAGCTATTGATAGATGAGATATAAGTTCCATGAAGAGCATAGAAGGTGACTAATTCTATAAAAGACATGGAAAAAGAAACATAACAAGTAAGATTGTATGATGGAAATCAGAAATAACACATACTAGACATTCCAAATAGATTAGTAAAGAAGGCCTAACCATATGTTGTATATAAAGGAAGGAACAGAACCATTTATCTGGATATCAAGGTATACCATTTAGAATTGGAGTTCCAATGGTTAGTAAAGAATGAAAACTAAAAAACTCATACGGGCAAGGACATTCAGCTGCTTATTATGCCATGGTTAAGGAATATTCGTTGCACCACCTTATAATGATGTCAAAGAGAGAAAAGTCATATTACTATCGATAGAAGAGCTACCTTTCCAATAGCTCTTCCTCACATGAATTACCAGAGGAAGAGAGCCAATCTAAGTCAACAAAGTTTGAGCAGTCAGTTGCATCCCCATTTTCATGTTCAAGGTCTCTTACTCTTTGCATTTCAACAAAAGCTCCCAGTAGGCATTGGAGAAGTATCACTGCAGAAAGAACAAGATAATTAATTTTCTATGAATAATATTTTTAAAAAGCGGAAGGAATCTATTTTAAGCAATTGAAAATCATGGCATTTCCAAATGTAATGGACCTAAATGAGTGTGTACATGTCCAAGGAAATGCAAAAGAACCTTAGCATGGTATTTAGGACTCAAAGAACCAATAATCATAATCCACGTCATTTTACTAAGAAATTGGGTTAAGACCCTAAATTACATCAAAGGTGGCATTAGTCATTCCCCACATATTTTGACAAGAGCTAGACAAAATTTCCAAGTAAATTAAACAATTTGAGTCCATGGACACCACAAGTAATTAGAAAAACCTACTGGAGGGCTATGCAAAGAGAACTGCAACACCATTCTTAAGCAGTGGAGTGAGTTATCCAAACAACAGAACATATTATGAGAATCCTAGCTCATGTGGACTAAGCCCCTTATTCTCCAACCTGAAGCCTCCTACTGGAGGGCTATGAAAAGATACAAAAGTGTTGCACTACTACTGCATCACTTTAAAAAAGAATACATGTTCTACTTGGTTCATGCCATCTTGCAGACATTAAAAACTAAACAAAGCATCAAATCATTAGGAGTAATGCACCTTGAATATGCTAACTCGCTTTCTGATGTACACATATTTGGTGTAGACTCGGAAAGAATCTTGCTTCTTCTTTCCGATTCACTAGGGAAACCAGTACTGGACATATCTTTATTGTTGTTTGGTGCAGATGAGGGTGAATGACTTTCACGAAGGATGTTCCCATCTGACCATGATCTTTTGAAAAGTGACCTAGAAATGCCAACCAGTAGCGATTGTCACCATGAAGATTACCAGCAGCACATCACGCATGACATAATTACAGAAAGTACATCGTGGACATTTGATAAGTTGTTTACTTATATGGTTATACCGTTTTGATTGAATATGGTTCTTGATTAGAGGACGTTAAGCTACTCATAACTCAAAACTATACCTTTCACTACTAATTTCAAATTTCACCGATTAACACCACACCAATGAATGGCATGTCACTCTTTAAGATCAACAGGCACAAATCATATTCCCCCTTTAAAGATAAAGGGCCAAATTCAAATACAACTGAAAGCTGATAATACATGTGTATTCATATTCACTAGCAGGTTGAGTTATTAGTAAGGATCCATCTATATCAAAGGCCTGTGGTTGATACTTCTATCAAAAAAATACTGCAGTGGACAAAAATATTAGCGTACTGAACATTAATGTAAGAGTTGTACAAGTTATAGAAAAACCACCCACATATCCACGTTTAACTTAATCAGCTTCACCGTTAAATACATCATTTGGATATGAAACTCTATTCAGATATCACATATCGACTCTCTCATAAAAAGAAAAGAAACATCAGTGACACTGATAGACGTGCAATAGTGGATTATTAGTTTTGACATGGGATAGGTAATGTTTGCCATAATATTATAGCATAAAAGTAGCTACCACTACTGGTTATACCTTCCATGTTGATCTGCATTCGAATGGCCATTTCTTCCCACATTACAATGCTGATCTGAATCAAGCTCCCACAGATCAGGTTTATCTGGTTGAGGTTGAAAATGCCCCAAAAATCTGCTTGATTATCATGACACAATCAGTTAATAAGGTGAAATTGTGATTTAAACCCTGAAAAGTACACCAACAGACAGCTGAAACAAGAAACAAAATATTGAAAGATGAAGTTAATTATTTACATTTTTTATGGAGAATGTCAGAAGCGAGAGAGCTACCTAATCAGCTATAATACACAAATCTCCAAGTTACTCCACCATCTCATTACCTATTTAATCTCTAAACATACATAAATATCTTGAAAATGCATAAAAATATGACAACTGTTAACTCACACATTAATTGCATTCTGTTTCTCTGCATCCATGTATGCATTGTTATAATATCTCTGCAGTGTGCGGAAAAACTCCTGTGACTGTGTTGCTGCTTTCCATTGGCCTCTTCTCTGAGAGAATACCTATGACAAAACAAAACTTGGACATGTTAATAGGTAAATTATTGAAGTCGTAACTGAAAGTAAATTCTGGCTACCTAAATCACAGAATAATTTAGTTTTAGTCTAGTGCCGAAGCAGAGTACAAGGCACTCGCTTGAAAGAATTGTATGGTTATTGGGACCCCAATTCGGAAAACTGCGCAAGTACAGCGACTCAAAATCATATTATTCCTTTAAAGAAAATAAAGGTTACACATATATAAAAGAAGCTTGAGTAATTGATCATACTTACAATTAAATATTGAAATGTCTAAATACGAATAGCCTTGATAAAAATGCTACTTGGTTGGAGAGGCTGGATTATGTATTGAACTACTGATATAAGTCGTGAGTTTAGGTACATCTTTATAGAAAATACCTAATGTATATGGGCATATACCTCGGTTAAAGGTTGAGGACTGAAATTAGGCCCTTTCAAGTATAAGAATCTGTAGACAACCTTATATTATAATGACACCCTACGGCATTCAAACAGATAAATACACAGGCTTCCATCACTACACAAAACCCTTAGAGGGCATTTACTTTTGAGGATTAGTCTAGACAAATAAAAATAGTATAGGCTCATCCAATATTTACTTAGATGGATCGGAGCTATGGGATATCCCAAGGTCCTTAATAATTTCTATCGTTTGAGCCAAATTTTACTCCCATTGTGTTAAATCAAAGATAGAAACATGATGTTGGAACAAAATACTCTATATTCATAAACTCATCAAAGCACCTATTTATACAAAAGAGTCCTAATCAAACTAGAAAATCTAACATAAGAGTCTTAACTAAACTATGAAACTACTAAATTGCTCTACAAGAAATTACCATAAACAAATATATTTCTAACACTCCTCCTCAAACTAGAGCATAGATTTTATTCATGTCTAGCTTGTTACAAAGAAAATCTACTCTAACCCCAAAAAACAGAACGAAAAGGGAAATCTGAAACTTGAATTTCAACTGAAATCTCGAACATAATTCGAATCTGATCCAAACTGAATCCAACACCAATTAGATGTAGACCCAATCATGTATCCAAACCAAATCCTATACCAATCAAATGTTGACCCAAACATGTATCCAGACAACTCACAAACATCGAGATGAACAAACCGCAACAAACAGAACTCAATTCTGGCAACAAACGTGCTCACGAGCACCGAAAATCAAATCTGACAACGAACAGACCCCATACTGCACCGGTGCTGATCCAAACAAGTACTCAATCTGAAAGGGGATGACGAAGCGAGCCAAATGGGACTGGAAAATGAACTACCGCTAGAAAACATCACTGGCGTGGGATCCACACGCGTCGATTACGGCAGCCGGACTTCCGACGAAGGTGAGCCGGTCGACACCGCATCTCCTTGTGCTGGTGGTGTCGACCGATGAGGCTCCAAACTCAAATGGGTGACTTTTCCCTTTTTCACCCAAAAAACCCTAATTTCAAACTTTGAAATTTCGAACCCTAGATCCGGAACGTGGCTCTGATACCATGTTAAATCAAAGGTGGAAACATGATGGGGCAAAATACTCAATATTCATAAACTCATCAAAGCACCTAATTATACAAAAGAGTCCTAATCAAGCTAGGAAAACTAACATAAGAGTCCTAACTAAACTATGAAACTACTAAATTGCCCTACAAGTAATTACCATAAACAAATATATTTCTAACACATTGAAAAGGTAGAATTGGAGAGATCATAATAATGACCATAAAAATACTCAATCAGATATCTAGTCAATCATGGAAAGTAAGCCCCCTTAAAGAACTATTAACAGGATTGAGGATACAGCAAATGAATCCCAAAATATGAAGAAAATAAGACATTAACTTACCTTGTTGTGAGCAGCAGATCCACCATATTGGTGTGCAAGAGTATCACCCATTCTCTCATAAAATCCCATCAATTCTTCAGCCAAAGGATCATCAAGGTCCATCTTCGTTGAGGTTGTTACTCCTAAAGCACGCAGCTGTTGCCCTAAAGCAGCCAAGCCATATGCATATTGTGCGACATTTGTGCGATCCAAACAATCTATGCAATTAGTCCAAGCACTCCTTTTGGATCATTGGTGGCCTGACAGAAGGATTACTGTTTGTACTACTATTGCCCCACTGGATTTTCTATCTGAGTTATCAGAATCCTCAGTCTCCTCATCATTATGCTTTCCATTCTCAGCATGAGAACTTGTAGAGGTAGCCATGCCAGGAGCAAAAACATTCCTGTATAAGAATGCAACAAAGACTCCAGTTTAGTATCTATACTCGATTATAGCATCACAAACATAAGTATGCACTGCCAGCGATCACTGTAAGAGCAGTCAGATTATTCTCTTAACTATCTTGGGACTTTATCTTTCTTGAGCACACTGTTCAGCCATCAAGAAAAGTACATTTTTATATACAGGTTACAATTCTAATTGCATGAAAATCTTTTTATTGGAACTAGCAAATGAAACATCAACACATTACTATGGGCATAAGTACTCCAGTACCTAGTGTGGAAATAATAATATAACGTATTGTTTATTATGGTCTCAGTAAGTTAGATGAAACGGCCATAATACCAATTAAAAACAAGCTGATAAAATAATGATATCCAAGAATAACATTGTTGTGAAATTTCTGTAATGACATAGTAAGTTGGTAAGTAGTATATTCAATTTGGTTCGACGTGGAATGTGTGACTTACTCATAACTAGGGCATTTAAGTTGCCCCCCAGATAGCATCTCTGGTGCGGCTTGACAATAGAAAAACCTGTTAGCGTCAAAGCATATGTAGCTACCCTTCCCAACAGTAGCAACACATTTGTACCTTTGCTGGTGAAAATCAGAAATAGAAACATAGATCAGATCTCTACAAACATAAGTACATAACCAAGAGCAATATAAAAAGACCATTAGATACCTTTGAGAATGTTTATGCAGATCCCAGTGGAGAAATTTAAGACGGTTCTCCTCAGATAGATTTCTATTGATGACTTCTATTGCATTAGCGAACTCTGTGCGAAGAATGGATTCTCGTGGCTTCTTTTCATTTGTCTGTCAAAATTTTTTGATATCAAGGTCCATACACAAACACACACACACACACACATACCTATATAGGGGTTGGATCCAGTGAGAACTCATATTTTTTTAGAACTTGAGAACTATGCACAGACGTATAAAGTCGATGAACAAAATCTACAAAGTTGTGCACAACGAAAACATTCTAAAAATATTTCACAACAAAATAATTATAGAAAGTTTTCGTTGTGCACAACTTTATATTGTTCTGTGCATTATCTTTACACGTCTTATGCATAGTTCGCAGAGTTCCCAAAAAGTCGTAGTTCTCATTTGATCCATTCCCTATATATATATATATATATATATATATATATAGGGAAGGTTAACGTGAGAACCATTTTATTGTGAGAACATGAGAAATGAATATGCTATAAAAGTTAATGAATACATTGCAAAGTTAATGAATAAAAAATAGAATTTTAGCTTTCATGGGATTCGAACCACGGTGAAAATTCAATTTTGGATTCATTAACTTTCGCAACAGATTCATTAACTTTCATAACATGTTCATTTTGTTCGTAAAGAATTTTCGTAGTTCTTAGTTCTCACGTTAAAATTGGTTCTTATTTGAACCTCACTATATATATATATATATATATATATATATATATATATATATATAGAGTGGATCAATGAGAACCATCTTTTTGAACTCTGCGAACCATGCATAAGGCGTTGAAGATGATGCACAAAGCGGTACAAAGTTGTGCATAACGAAAACTTTCTAAAATTATTTTGTTGTTCAACAATTTTAGAAAGTTTTCGTTATGCACAACTTTATATTTTTGTGCATCATCTTCAACGCCTTATCATGGTTCTCAAGTTCTCAAAAAATGAGTTCTCACTGGATCCAACCCCTATATATATATATATATATATATATATATATATATATATATATATATATATATATTCCATTAAAGAAAGGTTTCAGCAAGATACAGATTATTTTTAGGAGTTATTAAAATTTGGCCTTGTATATTGAAGAATTATGAAATTATGTCCATCTAGTTTCTGCAAAAACACTTGAATGCCAAAGCCGAATTCAATAAATTCTCTTGCCTTAATCAAATTCAAAATAATGATGGGATTCCCATATCTCTTGACAAGATTTTCAAAATGAAGTCTTGTAGCCTCATATGTTTGGTCCCTCTTTGACACTGGAAAAGAGAAGTCACAGCTTAGAGGATATATACATCTCATAGATATGAAAAATGAAGAATTATAAATCAAACACTTGTGCAAACATACATATAATATCCGGTTTAATATTTAGGCGGGAGGTCTCCTGTGACCAGAAGAGTGGTATTGACCCACGATTTTGGACCACAGAACTAATTTGCAGAGGCAGCCCTTCCGGAACATCCTCAATTAAAATTTGCTCAGTCTCCACATCATTTGCCACTCTGCCCCTCTCATTGACACCTCGCTTCAGATATCTGCATTAATTAGTTTTTAGCTTCATATGGATGGCTGACAAGGACAGAAATCTTACCAAAAAACTCTAAACAAACCAATTTAGAAGTGAAAAAGGCAGAGGACAAAAAACTCAGAGAGAATAACAAGCGACGGGAACTGGAACAATCATTTAATATGACCTAGCTAAAAGGGAGAACCATGAGTTGATAAACCCCAGGTCATGCAACAAAATATTTTTCCGGTCAGGCAAAGCAACTCCGCAAAAGTTTAAAAGAGCAGTTTCTTTCTGAACTCATAGTGCTTATTGTTCCCAAATGATAGCAACAATTGATATATATCTTCTAGTACTGTGTCATATGGACCTCCACAGTTTATAAGATTTTAATAACCGCTAACAAGAAAATAATAGTTTCGTTCTTAGATTTCTATTAGACCGGATAACCAGCTAGCGAGTGTCAAACCATTAAGAATAAAAAGCTCCATTGTATTTGACTATTTGACATTGTTTAAATGTGTAGTAGTACAATTCAATTTAGGTTGTTTTGTATTTTGATTGAGATTTTGTAACCCTTTATAACACTTCAATTTATGGCATTAGATATCTCCCGAACACAAACATGGTTTCAAGCAGCACATGCAAAAAACATATTTATGCATTTCTTTACTTCCATACCTTACAGACAAATGGGGACATTAAGACAAAAAACTTTGGCAAAGAGTCACTCTACACATCTCCAAGAACTTTAAGATGTGCGTATTCTGCATTCCGTGTCTATTAAAGCAGCAGAGATTGGTCTCATAGAAGATCCCTCGATGATACAATTAATGCATGTTTGAAACAAAGTGGCAAGTGCCATAAGAGAATATGTAACTTGGACTCGATTTATATGCTCCAAAATTTTGTCACCAATTGCAAACTTACCTAGTACCAGCATAATGTCGTGAACGCCTGGCAATTAGAGTCAGCTTGAGATCCCTCCTGATATAGAAAGTGTAGCCTGGGTTGGGTTCATCAAGATCATGCAATCACAATCAGATTCTAAATATATGGAAAAAGTAAGCAATGGAAAGATACAAAGAACTAATAAGCACAATCATTGTGACTAAGCGGAGGTGAAACAGCATCACCAAAGTAATACATAAGATTGTTGAAATCTGGAAGTATATATATTATATGCGAAGCACTTGACTCTCAAGATTACGCAACCTCACCTGCTTAAAAAGCCATACACCAAGGCAACAGTCCATAAAGTGTTCTGAAGAATACTTCGTATTCCACGAGTCAGAAATTCATTCCACACAAACATAGTTTCATACAAGACTTGCCCTGTCTCGTTATCACACATGTTCCTCTGGAGGCTTCTCATCACATGGTAGGAGTAACTAAAGTAGAAATCCTTAGTAAGATCCACCATGCACAAGAGCTTCTTGTATCTATGTCACCAATAAACTAACAATATTCAATAAAAAATCAAGCAAAATATCCTGAAATGCATATTAGATATTAAACTTCGGCAAGGAAAATTTGTAGAACCAAGAATAACCATATTCTCCATTTGCAAAACATGAAAACTACTGATTATAGAAAGTATAAACAAAAAAACATAAAATAAAATAAATAAGGCATTAAGTTTTTATAAACTGCTTGTAACAACTTCCGTGACTTGTAGTAACGAAGTATATTATTTTCAATAAAATTTTCATGTTGCGCAATCAAGATCCAACAGCAGGCTACAGTTTAGGCAACGCAAGTTAAGAGTAACTTTTTTTTTTGGGCTAAGAATCTTATATAGAAATAAAGCAAACTGTGGATGACAAATCATTTAATAGGAGTTGAGATGAGACTGAGAAGTATGAATAGCGTACTGCTTGAACTTGACTGTTATTTACAGGGCAAAAGAATAAACTAAAAACTGGGACAGATTCACATTTAAAAGCCCAAGTTCTTAATACTTGTCCATATTGAGAAACTACATGTCCAAATTTTTAAACTACGGGAACATGTTTCAACTAACAAGTTTCCATCATCCTCGGTCTTTATTTCCAAAATTTTGAGATAAGTAGCCAGAAATGTTTGGGATAAACAAATTAAGTAAAAGCATTGACATAGATATGCAAGATCAAAACGACAAAACCACCAACATCCCCTCCACCCACCCCGCCCCTCCACACACACACACATACAGATAAATATACATTGATGATCCTAAATCTCAATTCCAATACCATCAACAATCTAACATGCGGGTTGTTAGTTGCTACAACCATTGCAATATAAGTAACATCTTGTCTAGAGGAGGTGAGGGACTATCTAGTAAAGATGACACATGTCCAACTTATTTGGATGATGCTCAACATTAGTAGCTTCCAGCGCAGATCCATGAATAAGAAATTGGACAAGTCCAATTACGATGGAAACTACTATTTTGAACTGAACATGGACAAGATACATTTTATGTTACTACTTTAACAAGAAATACTTAAGTATTATAAAAAACCTGCCTCAACTACAAAAGTGCACGGCATTCTCGCTCGATAATCCCAATACCCAAAGCAATAACATAATTTCTTAGAAAGAAATACTATAAATAGTTATAACATTTTGATAAGGAGTGATAAGAGAATAAAATAAGAAGTGATGAACTGGTTCATAGTTTCTCCTTTAAAAAAAAAGTTTTAACGAGCACATTCCAAATGCAGAGAGGCTATAACCTGTTCTCATTCTTAAAGTTGACCATGCTGGCTCTAACTGCCGCATTTGGTAAGGGAATTATCTCGCTTTTAGATATAGCATATACATTGTGACCACATATTACACCAATCTGCCTCCTTTTTGTTATAAGCACCATATAATATGGCCCGAGAAATTTTATGAATCCTGAAAATGAAAGAAAAGAGAATGAGATAGAATGATAGATTATCAAGACTATCGGCCTTAATCTGAATAGGACACAATTATCAGTAGAACGCACCAACGATGCCATAACAAGTAGTAACAAATTTAAGCCCCCCTGTAGCTTTGTTTCCTTCATGTATTCTTCTTAATAGATCCGAGCACTCCCGCTCAGTATACGTGGCAGAATCTTCACGAATGTTAAGCTCTGATGGTTCCAACCTATCAATTTTCAAAATTTTCCAGAAGGTTCTAGTTTTGTCCCTTCCTACCATATAAAAATTCTGCAATTAAAATTAAAAACAATCAAATGAAAGTTAGGTAAAGGACCTTCAGAATGGAAATGCTAGCGCACATCAAATTGTAGCAACTAAAAGGTACAATATTTAGATTGCGAAGAAGATAAACGTGTTATATTTAACAGGTGTTAAAAGAATATAAGAAATGCATTTCATGCTTTAAAGATGATCAGAGTATGAAATTCTAAATATGAGATAACAAAGTCAAAGTGCACTTCCAGTAGTCCTTTCCTTTTCAGCACATCTGAAGAATCAAACTATATTCTCAGCAACTGAAAACAGAAGCTGGTAAATGGGTTACAAAAACCACATAGTTCAAAATGGCATCAATTGGTACTCCAAATGCTAACAGAGTATGGAAAGTTCTTTATCTAACTCATGAACCTAGGCATAAGGAAAATATAACATCTTTGCATTTTGTCACTAAACTAAGCTCTGGGTGAGAGACTTAAGTAAGACAAATAGGCCACTTCAGTCATGTCGACACCACATCCAGAAATTCAATTAATTAAGCATTCAGCTAGACATCGATATTCATTCAACTTCGAATTTGCCATGTCAGCAAATCGGGAACCAAAACCCAGCAAGCCAAAAAAACATTTTTGATATAGCAAGCAATCACAAAGATTTAACAATGACAAACAAAAGCCTCTAACGTCATCTCCGATTCATTTACAGAAATCTCACAGCATGTCATATAGCATTCCGGGATCAATAAACAAAGGATCAAGTTTTTTACTGGATGTGCCACCAAGAATCATCAATTGAAAATACAATACCGTACCGATCGAGTCTCATAGAGTCTGAATTTCTGCATAAACCCCTCAGGAGGCGGCGCACGAGGTGGACAATCAGGCTGAACTTCATTCTGTTGTAGCTGGACAATTTCCGACACGTCTTCCATTGCTTTTCAAATATTCTTCGCGATCCCGAGCCTCGGGCTCGGAATCAATCACTCTGGCATTCAATTCCAACCCACAATTCTGTCTCTACTTCCTCTCCCGACATCTAAACCCCATCACCACAACCGTAGGTTGCTTCAGGTATAGCATTCCCCGATAAAATCAAAATCAAGACGGCGTTTGACTTTCTACCCCAGCTTTTCTACTATCCAAACCCTAAATTCAACATCTGTAGATACGTGAATTACAAAAAAAAAAAAAAAAAAAAAAACAGTAGCTGATCTTTAACCGAAGCTACCAAAGATTGAAACTCGCCAGACTTTGAACAGATTCAGGCATCATTTTCCCAAAAAAAAAAGCACCTAATCTTTACAAAAGTAAAATAGCTGAATTCAAACGTGCCTGTGATAGTAGGAGCACACAAAACCGAGGTTCCAGAAGAAAGTCGGGGCGGAGAGAATGAAAAAGGGAAATTGGTGGACGAGATTCAAGAAAGAAAAAAAATGTTTGATGCAAATTATGATGATGATGATGATGATGCACAGAGATAGTGGTTATAGATTTTGATTGATTCCAAAAAAAAAAATAAGAGAGAGATATAAGAGAGAGAAACAGCTTGGATCTGCAGAGGCAAAATGAAAACCACAACTTATTTAGTTGATGAATAAAAGAATATGCCTTCGCTTATATCTTTTGAAAACTCTCTTCCTACTATAACATTTTCCTTCCGTTGTCTATCATCTGCATCTATTTCGGCAACAAACAATGATTAAAAAAATGGTTTTCCCCCAACTAATACAATATAATATCATAAAAATTCATTTACATCCATTCGCATCGTGTGAACGGTTAAAAGTATAATTTATTGTTAAAAAATATATCATTTACATTAAATAAAAGTATCATTTGTTTTTTACTCTATAATTTAGAAAGTATCATTTATATTGAAAAAAATAGCATTTATACTAAATAAAAATACATATAATTTAGATAGTATCATTTATATTAAAAAAATATCATTTATACTAAATAAAAGTATCAAAATCTGCTGAACCGGAGATCACCTCTTTTAATATAACTTTTGGGATTATGAATCACACGATCCATTCAATTTTCACAAATGTGAATAGGTTACATATATTTATAATCAACTATAGTTGAATCTAGTGATTTGTAAAAAAATTGCTTCGGTAAATAATTAGGATTTAGGGGAAAATATTTTCTTACCCTCGATATCTAATGAATGTTTTTTTAGATTTAAAGATATAGGAAGTCCTATAATTTATGTTGGACTTGGTGTTCGTAAATCTTCCATCTATTTATATAAAAATATATATGCATATAAACCGGATATGATGTGGTATATATATGGTACGTAAATCTTACATTCATAGATCTAAAACTTATTTAAATATATGTGAAATATATTGTGGTAAATCTTACATATGCTATGATATCCACCAAAATTTACACGTTAGATAATATTCTTACCACAATATTTACATCTGTTATCTTAGGAGTGAACATAATATCGATCAAAAAAATTGTGAGGTGGCATAGGGTCTATAAAATTTTGGGAAAAAAAAGTTTACATAGTAAAAGTAGTATTATTTATTTATTGAACCGAGTTAGAGATACATGGCTGTTGGTGATATGCATGGAGTAATTATTATCACATATAAAATTGTGTTTATGAACAATGTGGGGCTTATTACACTGCATTTCACATTAATTAGCTAAAAGATGGACGTAGTCGGAAAAAATTAAAGATAAACAACATTTGGGAATGAGACATGGAGTAATAAATGTTAAATATTTCGACTTTATTTAATGGTCGTTATTTGGGAAAGACGCATGTATACTTTTTTTCTAGAAAAAACTAGAGATAGAAATGCGGTGTTTGGTGAGAACATAATTTCAAAATGTTTTATAAACTGCTTTTTAAACTTAAAAAGCAACATAAGTTGTTTTGAGGCTTTATGTTCTCAACCAAACACCCTCTAAATATGTTTGGACATAGACTATATATTACAAAACATCGAATTTCCAATAACTAATAATTTTTAATTGCCATATATCTAAATAATATAAAAAATAATAGTCTATACACGATAAATAGTCGAAATATAATAGAAAATATAAGCAATCTCCATAAGTAAAATCGAATTCCTTTTTCCAATTGAAACTCAAACGGCATTAATCTATAATGGTTTTATAAGCTTTTTTTGTATATATTATAATCAAAACTCAGATGAAGCTATACAACTCGATTCCATATAATTAATTGTATGCATGTAAAATGTTAGTATTTATATATTCATTCTTGATGTATTTTATAACTTTTTTGGCTCATAGTGAAAATAAAACCACCATTAGTTGGTTATAGTGTGTACACTTTTCTCTATGGTGACAATTAAAATTTTATGATAACTGATAGCCTGTCTAAGAATTGGTCAGACAAATTAGCAAATTAAACATGGAAACGTGTTAGTATCTCCAATTGACCATATCCAGCTATTATTATTGAAATTTCTGATAATCAAAATCAACAAAATAAGTAATTATTATTAATGGAGGTCAAGGGCCGACCAACCGCAGCAGTATTCCACGTAACAGCTGGGAAAACACAGGTTTTGTTAGGGCAGGGCTTATCAACCAGAAAAGCTGATAAAAAAATAAAAGGTAAGATACACGATCATAAATATAAAAAATGTGGTTGCTGCTTGTTTAGGTTTGAAATAAATAAAAAGGTCCGTTTCAATGATTGAGTGTTTCTTTATTTTGGGTGAGGAAATGGAAACGAAATGGAAGATGTGAACATGAGCCCACGTCGAAATACTTGGAAGGGGTAATGTATGTTCTCTCTCTCACACACACATCTCCAATAATTGTCTTCTTAATTGATAACACCCAATTCTTAACAAAAATATCATTTACATTGAAGAAAAATATCATTTATTTTTTATATTGTAATTCAAAAGTATCATTTATATTGAAGAAATGTATTATTTATCTTGAAAAAAGATCGTTGTTAAAATGCATGCGCGACTTCCGCACAAAAACCATCTCTAGTTAATATTGTTTTGATAGTATTAATTAGATTGGAAATAGATTTGGTAGATAGTGTATTATGAAGAAGACTTCTAGCTAGGTCGAATTGTTGATCATTAGAGATCTTATTATATACGTGATGGGATATGGCCCAACCAACTGGGCCCACTAATGTGCCCAAGCAGTGGGCCTAACGCTTAGTGCCCACGCGGTCGAGCCCTAATCATTGCCCAAAACGCTAGCCCCCGAACCGCCACCCCGGCCAATGGAGAAGATGAACCAGGTCGGCCACCTCCACGTGGCACGCAGGCGAGAGAGGTCCTCGCTCCGGCCAATGGAGGCACGCCAGAGGAAGAGTCACGCAACGACCAATGGAGAGGTCGGGCGCGCTCGTGAGGACAGTCGAGTCAGATAAATAGAAGGAAACCGATGTTAGAAGGGTTAGCAATTTCATCAATACAAAGGCATCAGAACAATACTCTGCATTTAAAAGCTCTAGTGAAAGTATTGAGAATCATTCTCCGTGGACGTAGATCTCATTAACGATCGAACCACGTAAAAAGCCTGGGTGTTCTTTATTGCTTCATATAAATCTCGCATACTCACATAGCTAGATTCATCATTGGCGCCGTCTGTGGGAACCATTTTCGAACAAGAAAAGCTTCATTCCCCTCTACGACTAAATGGCAAGAACACGCACAACCGCCGTCAACGCTGGCAACAACCGCGCGGAGGACGACCAGGTGGTCGCTCGGCGTCACGGAAAGGAGATCGCAGACGCCACGAGCGGTCACACTCCTGAGGGCCACATGGAAAATGTCTCCATACACCCCCAGGACCGCCTCCCCAACATGGGGGAAGATGTCGACCTCAACGAGGACGAGCAAACAGCTCATTCGTCCCACGAGGTCCTTGGCCGAGCTGTGAGCGAGTTCCTCCACGCTAATCTCGGCCAATTCCAAAGCTTCCTCAACCAGAGGACCAACGAGGCGGGTCCCTCTAGGGCCCGGATCGAACACCACGGCCTCCCGAGGCCGCCTCCCCATCTTGCGCGATCGGCGCTCACTTTCGGCGTGATGGCCGAGAGCGCGATCGCGCCCGACGCTTGGAGCCGCTCACCGCGGCCGAGCCGCCGACCTCATTCGCGGAGCCACCACGCGGCCGAGCCGCCACCAACGATCGCCCCGCCATTCGCGCACCGATCTCCACCTCGTCATGCCGACCAGAGTCGAGCGAAGCAGAAGGAAGAAAGGCGGTCGAACTCCCTCGGAGGGGCGATAGGCGTCGCTATCGATCCCCCACCCTCCGTAAAGAGACGGCAACGATCTCCGGGGTTCGACCGCCACGGAGAATCATCTCCCTTTCTCGTGGAGATTCTAGACACGCCCTGCCGCCGGTATCGGGCACCCAACATAGCGGCCTCGATGGCCCGGAGACCCTCCGACTTCCTTTTCGCCTACACCACCAACATGGCGAACCAAGGATGGAAGATTTTCACATGTGCAAAATCTTCCCGAGTCTTGATCTCCAACGCACGGCGTTGGTTCACCTCGCTCGCCGAGCAGCATCCACCGCTTCCGTGACCTCATGGATCGATTCAGTGGCGCTTCTATCGAAGATGCCGCCCAGAGCCTTCCTCCGACTGCTCACAATCCGCCAGGGCGGGCGAGACGATGTCAAACTTCGTCTCGAGGTTCATCAAAGAGTCGCTCAAAATCGGCGACAACAACGATCTCTACATCATCAACGCGTTCAAAACGGATCCGCCCGCACAATGAACAAAGAAATCACCGGGGAGAAACCAAAGACGGCGAGTAAGCTTTGGAACTGGTGGATAACTTCGTCAAGGCAGACGAGTCGGATCGGAAGAAGCGGAGACACAGGACGGCGGTAAGTCCGAGAAAAAGCCGGACGATCAAGTCGAGGTGCGGACCGCAGAGCGCCTTGACGATGTAATCAAAAGAGGGCACGGAGTCCGGACTCGGACCTCGGCCCAACCCGCCGCAGCGCCTCCCTGCTCAAATCAAGGCGGAAATATTCGAGCTTCACGCCGAGCTCTTCCGGCTTGCCCGCCCCTATGAAAGGGGATCGAAGAGGTCCACGAGGCAGTATTGCGACTACCACCAAGGGTATGGTCACGATACCGAGGATCGCGAAACACAGGCTCACGGATCGACGAGCTCGTCAAAGGTGGAGCCCTCAAAAAATACCTCGGACGAGCTGGTCCGAAGAACAGGAAGCGCAGAAGGAATGGAGGCGGCAACAACTGCGGGCCGACCCGAGCGGCGACCCAACCCGAAGACGACGAGGACGAAGGTCCCAACGCCATGGAACAGTCATGTTGTTACGGACGCCTCGGGACGACGAGGTCGCCCTCAAGAACGACGCCGGAGGCCGGCCGGAAGAGCCAAGAACAAGCGACTCCGGGATGGCGAGAACATAACGTTCTCGAGGAAGACCCGTGCCTGTGATCATGCCGCACTGGACGCCATCACCATACAGTGCTGCGGTGGCAACAAAACGTCCACCGGGTCTATATCGACATTGGAGCCTCCGTCGATCATCTTCCGTAGCTATGCTCGGATAAGCTTGAGGTCGGAGGCATTCGAGTTCTTCCGCGCCCTCCCGCCTACGGAGCTTCACTCAAGAAGCGATCCGGCCGGGGTCATTACCCTTCCGGTCACCGTAGGGCGGGCTCCCAGGTCGGTCACCAAGGCCATCCGATTCTTCCTGGTCCGGGCTCCCTCTCCGTACAACATTATCCTCGGGAGAGATTGGCTGTACGCCACCAAGGCCGTCTGTTCGGTCTACCACCTCACCGTAAAGATTCCCACCCCGGTGGGAGTGCTCAGCATCCGAGGGGACCAAACGGCCGCAAAAGAATGCCTACGGCTCTCAACTCAGGATGCGGCCTCGCCCCAGGCATAGCAATTACCGGGCCCCCGGAGGCCGACACCCCGGGATGACCTGACCGAGGACCTCCAACTATACGACGACGATCCCTCGAGGGTCATCCAGGTCGGCACCCAGGGCCCGGCGGACGTCCGGCGGCACGTCAAACGACTTCTGAAAGAATATAGGGACGTGTTTGCTTGGTCCCCGCTCGATATGACCGGGGTGTCGCCCGAGCTCATAACTCACCGCCTCAACGTCGACCCGGCCACCAAGCCAGTCCGGCAGAAGAAAAGGATATTCGCGGCGGAGCGCAGCCAGGTCATTAGGGACGAGGTGACTCAACTTCTGAAGGCCAAGATCTTGTTCGAGTCAATACCCGACTGGATGGCTAATCCGATCGTGGTCGAAGCTCGGCGGAGGGTGGCGCAAAGGCGTCGATTATACCGACCTCAACAAGCACCGCCTAAAGATTGCTACCCTCCTCGATATTGACAAGAAGGTGGAGGCTTTGGTGGGCCACGAGATGTTCAGCTTCCTGGATCTATACAAGGGGTACCACCAAATCCTAATGAGCCGGAGGACGCACTAAAGATCGCATTCATCACCGACTTGGCGTCTTTGCGTCATCGAAGATGCCATTCGGCCTCAAGAACGCTGGGCTACCTACAGGAGGATGGTGGATGCAACATTCAAAGACCACATCGGGAGATCGTCGAGGTCTCGTCGGCGACATAGTAGTCAAAGTCGAAAACGGAGAGCTGCGCCGACGACCTCAAGCACCATCCTCCAACTGCTCAGTCGGCAAACCTCAAACTTAACCCCCAAAAATGCACGCTCATGGTAAAACGGGAAATTCTTGGGGTCTTGGGTCTCCCAAGAAGCTTGAAGCGAACCCCACCAAGGTAAAGACGTGCTCGAAATGCAAGTGCCAAAACCATTCATGAGGTCCACAAACTTCTGGGTGCCTAGCCGCCTCAAGAGGGTTCCTCTCCGGCCGCAGAGAAGCGCTCCCATTCTTCAAAATCTTGAGGAGGCCCTGACTTCGCATGGCGGGAAGAGCATCACCGCCTTCACACACCAGGAGTACCTCGCCGACCGCCTACCTTGACCGCCCCAAAAAGAGGCGAACTCCTCTCCTTGTACTTGGCAGCCTCGGACGAGGCAATCAGTGCAGTACTGGTGCGGGACGAGGTCGGACGGCAGCTTCCTATTTACTTCATCACCGAGCACTCAAAGGGCCGGAGGCAAGTCGCCGCCTTGAAAAGGTAGCACTGGCACTGGTGAATGCTAAGCGACGGCTCCGACCCTACTTTCAGGCTCACTCCATCCAGGTACTGACCGACCTGCCCCTGAGGCAAGTCTTATCAAAACCTGAGTCATCGGGACGAATAGCCAAGTGGGCCCTGGAACTTGGCGAGCACGATATCTCGTACTCCCCCAGACCGGCCATAAAAGGGCAAGCTCTCGCTGATTTCCTGGTAGAAGCCAAGTTTACTGAGCTCGGTCAGACCGCTAAGATTAGCTCCTCTAACGCCTCCACCTCGGTCATCCCACCCCTGCGGAGGAACCGACCTCCTCCACCGGATGGTTGTTGGCGATGTCGTGGGCGGAGCCTCGTGCAAAACGGGCAGCGGAGCGGGCATCCTTCTCCTCGGCCCAGATATGCAGGAAGTCACCTACGCACTCCGGTTTACCTTCCCGACCACCAACAACGAGGTGGAGTATGAGGCCCTAATCTCCGGACTCCGCCTCGCTAAGGAGCTGGGGGTGGGGGAGATCCAAATTTTCGGCGATTCCCAGGTCGTCGTGAACCGTGTTAAGCGAATCACGAGGCCAGGAGGACCGAATGAAACAATACCTCGACAAGGCAAAAGAGATGTTGACCTCGTTCAGATACTTCAGCATCCACCGAATCCCCCGAGGGGAAAACAGCCGGGCTGACGTCCTCAGTAAGCTAGCTGCGTCATCAACAAGTCCACCAGTGGAGGAGATCCGTTCCAGAAGCATAGCGGAGCCCCACGTCGGCATCATCACCGAGATAGAGCCGAATTGGATGTCTCCCCTGAAGGCCTACCTGGAACACGGCGCACTACCTTCAGATCGGCTCGAAGCCAAAAAGATGATGGCAAAGTCCCAGAAGTATCTCATGCATGAGGGCGTTCTCTACCGGAAGTCTTACCTTCAACCCCTCCTGAGATGCCTCGGGCCAGAAGAAGCCGACTATGTGCTCAACGAAATACACCGAGGGTCTTGTGGAAGCCACATCGGGTCGCGAGCACTTTCAAAGAAGACGCTGAGGTCGGGATACTACTGGCCCACCCTCGTGCAAGATTCGGCCGAGCTCGTCAAGAAGTGCCCAGTGCGGATCCACTCACGCAAAAGCGCCTCGAGGCGGATTGAGCGGCCTGCGAGTCCGTGGCCTTTCATGCGGTGGGGATCGACATTGTTGGCCTGTTCGACCGAGCACCGTGTCGACTCGATATTTAGTCGTGGCCATAGACTACTTCACAAAATGGGTCGAGGCCGAGCCACTTTCGAGCATCACGAGCAGAAGGATTCAAACCTTTGTGTGGAGAAATATAGTCTGCCGCTTCGGCATACCGCACATCCTGGTCTCGGACAACGGCACTCAATTCGTCGACAAAAATTTCAAGGAGTGGTGCGAAGAGCTTCACATCGATCAACGCTTCACTTCGGTAGCACACCCGCAAGCAAATGGTCAGACCGAGGTGACGAACCGCACGATCGTACAAGGATTGAAGAAGAGGCTGGATCAAGCTAAGGGCGACTGGGCTGAAAATCTCCCTCAAGTCCTCCGGTCTCACAGACCACACTCGGACGGCGACGGAGACCCTTTACACAGTCTACGGTGCCGAGGCCATCATACTGGCCGAGATCGGCGCCAAGCCCTCGCACTCTCCACTTCAACCAGGCGAACGAGGAAGACCAAGGGCCAACCTTGACGCCTCGAGGAGAAGCGAGCTCGCTCTTCATAAACGAAGCTAAGTCAAGAGCCGGTCGTACTACTACAACAAAAGAGTAAAGGCCTCCACACTCCGAGTGGGCGACCTCGTCCTGCGGAGTAATGAAGCAAGCCGAGCCGAGCGTCTTAACAAGCTTGATCCGACATGGGAAGGACCCTACCGCGTTCACGAGGACCTCGGCAAAGGGGCCTATAAGCTCGCCCTTTGTCAGGGCACTTATTCCCCGAACCTGGCACATAACTCATCTAAGGAGGTATTTTACATAGCTTTGATTTTAGATCGGCGACATGTTAGCCCTCCTATTGTTTTGACTGATGTGCGATGCTGTTTACTTGTTTAATAAAACATCCGTTTTTCTAATGAGTATTTCACTTCGTTACGTCTTACATTTATGTGAACATCCATTCGGATATACCACATCTAAACCTTCACAAGGGGACGCCCTTACGAAGATGAAAATCCCACTAAGTAGAGTGCACATCACGGACTACCCATTAAGTTGGACGTCTACATGCAAAGCATACAGATTACCCATTAAGTTGGACGTCTACATGCAAAGCATACAGATTACCCATTAAGTTGGACGTCTACATGCAAGCGACATCCAAACCGATCTCGCCACCTCATACCCCTTTATTTGGGAAGATATGCACTCCGGTACAAAGTCTAAAATGCATCAACGACTACAAACAAAGTACCAAGCCATATACAAGACAACCGTGCTTCAGAGCTCGTTTATACCCCTTTATTTGGGAAAATACGTTGTATACAGTATGAATACATTTATGACCAAAACGAAGTCCTAAGCTATGTTTGTACCTCTCAAAGGGGAAAACGTACACTTCGAAACGAGTCTAAATACATTTATACCTACATACAAGGTCCTATACTATACATGGCCTCATTCCGGCCTCCGGCTCGCCGCCAGACCGCCGGGCCGGCGCACCAATTCTCTACAAAATCCCCAGGCCGACGATGTATGCCTGGAACGAACTCGGTGCCTTCGACCCAGTCGATGAGGCCGGAATCACCACGGCCTGCTCCCGAAGCACTCGGCGCGGGCTCGGAGGCAGCCCGGACGGAAGCATCGACTCCAGGATCACCTTCACCCGCCTCGAGGACACTCAAAGTGGCGGCGCAAGCACGGCATCCCGGCGGGGGCGCACCGAGGTCACACCCGACCCCAGACCGGACACGGGCCGTGTGACGACCTCGGCCCTGCGGCTCTCCCGCCGACCTGAGGACCTCGGTCGCCGCCCGGTCCCAGAGGATCCCCCCCTGGATAATCCGCCCCCTGCCGGACCCATCAACCTCAGCACTACGGCGTGATCGGAGTATCCGCCCTCCTCCGCTGGTTCTTCTATGATCGGGTCGGCAGAGCCCGCTGTTGCCTCGCCACCTCGCCGGGGCATGCGACGTTTTCGGACGATGTCGTACATCTCCATAAACTTCACCACGGAGTTGACGCAGGCTTTGAACTTCTTGCTGTTGGGCCCTTCCTCATCCCTCAGCACCATGCCCTCCGCCAGCAAGCTCTGGACTCGGTCGTCGGCTTCGGATATGGTAGTCCCACCAGCGCGGCGGACTGCCCTCTCGTACTCTGCATGCTCCTCAGACAACCGAGCGAGCCTCTCGCGGTCGATTCAGTTGTTCCTGACCGCATCAAACGTCCGTGGATTGCGTCGGCAGATATGTCCGCCCACGGACTCATACGCGCGACCTTCAACTTCAGCGCCTCGTTCTCGGCCAGGAGGCGGGCCACCTCCCGATCAGCCTCGGTCAACTTCTTCTTCAGTTCGGAAGAAGACACCGAGCTCGCATCCATGGCGGCCAAAACTTGGGTCAGCTCGGCAGACCGACTCCTCCAAAATTGCACCTCCTCGTCCTTCTCGGCCAGGGCACCTCGGACCTCTTTCGCCAGCAATTCATGGTCGAGTCCCAAGTATTGAGATGCGGAATGCTATAAATAAAAAGACAACACAAGTCTCAGAAAGTGATAAACATTCTTTTATTGCATACGAAAGAATTTTATTACAAGGGCTCAGGGTCCTATCGACCCCGGCGGTTCAACCTATTACAATTGGCCCACTAACCTCGGCCCCCTCTCCGGACTCGCCGCCCTTGCTCTGCCGTTCCTCCGCCCGGCTCCATTCTTCTGGGTCATGGTCGACTGAGCCGAGCTCGGCTCCTTCTCCTCCTCCTCCTCTTCGCCCGGCCCGCACTCGCCGAAGCTCCTGAAGCTCTAGATCTTCATCCACCCGCATCGGGACACGGCCTCGGCCGTCGAGCGACGTCGAGGAGGCTAAGGCCTCCACCACGGGAAGGCGGTGCGATCGGCAAGCACCGGGCATACTCCAAGTTGACAGCCTCGATCAATCTCACCAGCCATGCTTCGCCTTGTCAAAATCTGGCATCGTGGCCGCCAACCCCTCCAGGTGGGTAGATATCACCTGCGGCCTCATCACGGCGGCCAGGTCGGAGATAAAGGCGGAGAAGGACTCCGACTCGATAAGTTTCTTGGCGAGGCCTTGATGGGCCCTTGCTCACCAGAGAGCACTCGTCCGATCCGCCGTCCTCTTCTCCGCCTCGGCCACCTCCTCCCGAGCGCCTCCACCTCGGCGCGGGCCTCCCGTGCAAAGCCACGGCCTCTTCTCCTCATGGCGGCCTCGGCCCGCCTGCAACCTCCACCTCCTCCTCGCGCCCGGCCGGCGAGGACTCACCGTGCCGCTTTCTCTCCAGCTCGTGTCGTGGGACGCAACAACGTCGGCCATGCGGCGCATCTCGCTCGCGATCAAGGGCGGTCCCGCAAATCAAACGATTAGTAGCGCAAAAAAAAAAAAAAAAAAAACACATGACCGCACAAGGCGTAAGATCGCGGAGATCGGTACCTCGCGCATCATGGGCACGAGCCTCCACCTCGAGGCCCGAGGAGATCGGTGCGGACCCTTCACAGATCGCCGAGGTGTTCCACCACCACGGGCTGCGAGGTGGGCCCACACCTTCGCTCTCTTTTAGAGGCTCCTGCCGCCCGGTGGCGCAGTCGAGACGAGGCCTACCGCTTCACCTCCTTCGTGTGCTTAAGCTTCACCGCATTCTGTAAGAAAATCGCGTTAGTCAGCAGGTCGAACCTATAAGAAGGAAAAGGAGGTGCCTCACCCGACTCGGACCCGTCCGGAGCTGCGACTGTGCACACTCGGCCCGGCATCATTAAGGTTGTCCTCGGTGAATTCTATAGAAACTTCACCGGCGCTTGAGTGTTCCTCTACCCAGCGAGGGCTTAAGCTTTATATCCGTCACCTTACCCATCCCCCATCCGTAGATCGGATGCCCATCGGCCCTCAAAAAGAAAAACTTCTTTTGCCACCCCGACACCTTCGAGGGTTGACTCACCCTAAACGGCTGCCGAGGCGAAAGATAGTACAACCCTCTCGAGTACTTGACGCTAAAGAATCGCATCAAGAGCTCAAAGGAGAACTCCTCGGCTACATGATAACAGGCTAACCCCATCTCAACTACCGACCTAATGGAGTTCGGGGTAAATTGGCAGATGGGGATTCGGAAATACTCCTGGAGGCTCAAAAAGATGGGGGCTAACGGGAACCTAAGACCGGCCCTAAAGGCGTCTATATACATAGTTATGAATCCCTCCGGAGGGGCTAACGCTCCTACAGATGGGTGCGGAACACACCACCAGGCGTCGGCGGAATGTGACATTCCTCCTACCCTTATTACATCGTCAAAATCACAGACGATCGGCGTCCTCACATTAACCCCATCCCACGCGGATGATATTGCTGGAACCTAGCGCTAATCTTCCTACACCTACCCGACAAGGTATAGCAGAATAATCCCTAACCTCGATTTCACTATCGGGAGAGGAGGATGGCGGTTCGAACCGAAACTCCGCGGGAGATGATCGGGCGGACCGGAAACAGGGCGGCGCATCGTAAACAGAGGAAGAAGACATACTTACTTTTAGGCGAGTAAACGGCTACTTGTTAAAATCGGGCTCGAAAATCTCTCACAAATTCTCTCTCGGAATTGTTAAGCGTCGAAGAAGAAGAAGTGAACGATTCTGCTTTTTTCGCCTATTTATAAGACAAGGCGCTGCAAATTGCCGTTTAAATTCAACACGTGCTACACGTGATTGGATGTCGTTACACGCCGCACGCTATTCGGCGCCTAACTACCGCTGGCGCGTCGGCGTACGCCAGATAGGGCGGCCGCCAATCGACTTAGTAATCATCATACGGACCCGGCGTCCTCTAGATGACGGCGCCTCGTGTCGCACACCGCCCTCCCCACAAATGTCAAGGAATCGAGATCGGACCTCGTCCAACCAGATCGGACCGCGGCCCACCGGATCGGACCGCGGCCCACCGGATCGGACCTCTGCCAACCAGATCGGGCCTCGGCCAACTAGATCGGACCTCGGCCAACCAGGCCGCAGAGTCTGCGCGGCCCGAGACACACCACGGCATCCCCGAAAAGGGCGGTCGCTCAGGCCGAACACCGGAGCCACCACGAGAGTAATACCACTACGCATCGCACTCGGCATAACCAACGCAGGTTGCGTTATCCGTGTCGTGCCGACTTCCATCGGTGCCACATCTTTCTCAAGCGGCGGACAATAAACAACCCAACTCGGATCGGCACGAAGACCCTCACATCCAAGAAACAACTCACCAAGCCACACCTCACCTCGGCGGCACTTGCTTCACTCCACCGCCTCGCCGTGCCTCGGCTATTCGGGGGCTATGATGGGATATGGCCCAACCAACTGGGCCACTAACGAGCCCAGCGAGCCGGGCCTAACGTTAGTAGCAGCCCACGCGGTCGAGCCCTAATCATTGCCCAAAACGCTAGCCCCGCAACCGCCACCCTCGGCGATGGAGAAGATGAACCAGGTCGCGCCACCTCCACGTGGCACGCAGAGGCGAGAGGTCCCCGCCCGCCAATGGAGGGCACGCCAGAGAAGAGTCACGCAACGACCAATGGAGGTCGGCGCGCTTGAGACAGCAGTCGGTCGTATAAATAGAAGGAAAACCGATGTTAGAAGGGTTAGCAATTTCATCAATACAAGGCTTGTAAACAATACTCTGCATTTAAAAGCTCTAGTGAAAGTATTGAGGAATCATTCCTCCGTGGACGAGATCTCATTAACGATCGAACCACGAAAAAGCACAGGTGTTCTTTATCGCTTCATATAAATCTCAGATACTCACATAGCTAGATTCATCAAGACGTAAATCTAGGGTTATAGTGTGTGAAAACTAGCTCATTATTTTATCTTGGTCCGTATTTTATGATGTAATGTAAATTCAAATTCAAAATTGGAAATTAAAATGTGTATTTTGCATATGGTGAGTTTTGAATATATTATTTGAGACATAAAGTTTTTTTCGTTTATCTTTTGCATTTACTAGTGTGCCACCTTCATTTTAGGTCATATGAAAGTTACCTTTATTTGTCACTATGTAATAAGAATATATCACGCTTTTTAGTTGGGGATATACATTAATGTAAAAGTAACTTATTAGTACAATTGACATTTTCTATAAAATAAAACATATACTTAGTTTACTTATTAGTACAATAGTAATTTGTTTTATATAAAATAAGCATATACTTAGTTTCATAGTTACGTTAGTATCTCCTTTCTATAATATTTTTGAGGAAAAGCAGGTTGAATAGCTAAGAGTTTGGTACAAGTCGTGAAACCGATGATACAAAGAGATTACATTATCCTCATAGAAATTTTGATGGCATGATAAATTTGGCGGTGATGAGCTATCTTGTTCGCTTTTTTCCACCCTTTGGAGCGAAGTCGGCAATCCCAAGATTTACGTAATGATAGTCCCAATTGGGGTCAACTTACTTGAAAAAAGCACGAGTGATTGGTTGTCCATTTTGACCTCAATCCATCAACACAAAATTCTATAAAATATATAGGTGTGCTATATCTCATTTCATATGATAATATTTGGAATGCCGTGGGCATTCTTGATTGATCTTGAGCTAACTATAGTGCAAAGTCGTATCTCTTTGGTTAATAAGATCCAAAAGGTTTATCGATCCCAAGGAGTGCAGATTCATAATAGGCATATAGAAATTATTATACGTCAAATAACATCAAAGGTCTTGGTTTCCAAGAGGGAATGTCTAATGTTTTTTCACCGGAGAACTAATTGGATTATTACAGGCGGAGCAATGGGGCTAGCGTTGGAAGAAGCGGTTTGTTACCGAGCCCTCTTATTGGGCATAACAAGAGCGTCTCTCAATACTCAATATATTTATATTAATAAAATATTATCATGTAGGATGAGATATAGTACATCTACATGTATTAAAAACATGTTCTCATATAAGAGGAGATGTAGTATACCTATATATTTTATAGAAAGAAGTTATGATACCTTTAAGGTAGGCAAGTCCTTCCACAAGTTCGATATCCTAACAGTGCGGTAATGTCTCATATTCATTGAGTTTGTTCCTTTTCTTGCTTCTTGGGAGAATGGAGGACGAAACTTGCATAAAGTCAAAACCTTAATGAATGTGAAAAGTATGATTCAATATTTACAAGTCATCATGGATTAATTATAGTTTGTGGCTGTCACAGCCCAGTTCGGCTTATCCTTACCGGACCGTGACTCGGGTTCGGGTTAAGTGAATATGAAAAGAATAGGGTTTTTCAACTCATTTCATCTATGAAGAAATATAGATGTTCTAAACAGAATCGAGAATCATGATGGGGCAAAATAGCTTATATATATATATAAAGGTTTCAAGGGTTCGACAAAACAAGAGCTTTTACAAAGCTTAACATGGTAACAAAATATATGAGTCTCACGAGTTTGGCGTGAAATAAAACGTGTGAGACATGCATATGAGGATGCATTCTCAAGGTGAACCAAAAATATTTCATACTTCTTGACAAAAGATTCCGCTCAACTCCCGCTCTGTTCCATCACTTGCTCAACCTGCACATTTAAAAACAAATATGCAGGGCTGAGTACAAAGATTGCACTCAGTGGACACATTGCCGAAAACATTTTACTTTACGAAATATTGTACTGCCCTCATCACAGTAAGACACAAGGGGTTTTATTTGAAAAAGGCCTTGTTCTTACAAAATACATTTTCTCATTTCTCAAAGTTGTCTGGCCAGACATTTTCTCATCACAACCACAATGTATATTCCAAGTCGGCTATGGATAACGCGCCGGGAGGGAGGCCTCCCTACACCGGATGCAACTAACCGCCCAGCGGTTCAGAGCATGACCGCCCAGCGGTTCAGAGGCCCAACACGTGTACACAACCCTAGCTGGGAATTTCTACTTACACCTCCAGACTGGATCCGACCAGAACTTCCATGTTGCCCAAGCAACCCGAATGGACATATACAAAACTCAAAACATTTCCGGCAGACAATATCGTATCTCAAAAATTTTGCAGTAAAACAGTACAGTAATAACAGTAAACATTTTTCAAAATGCTCATAAAAGGTTTTGGTAAGAAAGCCCACCTCGAGGACTTAAGGTTTCTTAAGTCACTAAAGTCTACTATCTGTTTCCGTTCTCCTTCGAGTCAAACCTTATCAGCGTAAGAAACGAGTTTTTAGCATATCATTATGCTTCGCAGGAATCATCGATCCGAACCAACGATTGTACTAATATCAACTCTATCATCATCAAAGATTCCCTTTATCGTTCTTAACAACTATATCACGTCGACTCATTATTCGTTTTGTTTCACAAAGAGACAATACTTTCTCTGCATATTCTTTCCTTCTGTTCATATCACTTTGCGTAGATACATATCTTAATTTTATCACTAACGTCGTTACGAATTAACGTATCAACATACTTCGTATTTATATACTCTAATCAACTTATTCTAAACGTCATTTCATGTAGTTCTTATACAGCTATCATCTTACACATGTATACCCTTTTTCATCGATTCTCAACCATATTCTTATAATTCTCGATCTTTTACACAAACAACTATATGTACTCAATATATTCACATATATGAACCAAATCTCCATATATTACTTCGTATTTCATAATCTTACGTCACATATCCAATATTTCAAAGTAAACATACTTTTTTTTATCTAAAAATTTCACATAAAATCATAGCATACTTTTAAACATATTTTGGTTCCAAATATGTGATTATATTTAACAAAATAATTTTTCATCTTTTTCCTTTATTTTCGGTAATTATATTATAATTACTATATATTTTTCAAAAATTCCAATTAATTCACTTAACATATTATTATTAACATAATAATAATATGACATAATTTCCTTTAAATCATGAATTATTTCTCAATATGTTCTAAGTTTTATTATTTTTGAAAATAGACTTACACTACAATTAAGCTTTTTAGCCACACATGGATGTGTGACTAAAAATATATTTATGTGTGAATACAGAATTTTACTTACACATAATTTAAATGTCAACAAGTGTCGCTAAATCCATGTAAAGAAAGAGTTTTACCTACACATATATATGTGTGTGGATAAATCATCAAACTTTTACCTACATATATATATGTTACCAAAAATAGATATTATGTGTGGATGAATATATTATTGTTAAAATATAATGATGAGGTGGAAATGACGTGGACGATGACATGTATTACACATGACAATTTGTATGTGCGGCTAAATGTCATAATTTATGTGTAGGTACTAATTTTTTTTATAATTAGATATTGGAAAAATTGTTGTTATTCATGAAAAATATAAAAATAATATGATATAATTTTAACTAGTTTAATCAAACGTAAATTAAATTGCAACACATTATATATAATAAGACTATCATATAAAAGATTTAATTAATAATATTCAGTAAAATCAAAGTACACAATATTAAAATTGCAATTACAAGAAATTTAAAATATTTGGATAACTATGCAACTAATCTAGAACTTTTGATTTTCTTTCGAGCTCTTTGATCACAAGCAATCCCATCTACATTAGAATACTTGATTAACTTCATCTTGACAACTGCTTCATTTACTCCTGTTAAAATAAAAAACACAATATTATTGAAGATACACAGTACAACATCCTCAAGAAATTTGATATGGTAAGATAACTATTAAATTCTAACTAAATTGCATTGTCTACCTAAAAACGAATACCTAACCACAAGTCTAAAAAGAACCACATACAAGTTATCTTGAGATCACAAACAAATATAATATATACAAAAACATTTATTGCTTCTAAAAATTTTACCAAAATTGAGCAAAGCTCATTAATTTTCATGTAAATGCATAGAAAACTTAAAACCTTACATAAAACATCGACGGCTTATGTACCTAACATTTTGCTCTATTTTGATCTAACCTAGTCAAAGCATGGAAGTTTTTTGGCAGAAATACCAGGAGCATTTTTTAAACACAAGGAAAGAAAATATAGGAGAAAGACGTCGCTGAGAAAACAGAGAAAGAGGAAGAAAGCAAAAGATGAACATACATTGGTAGAAACTAGGTAAAATTGTACCTACCGGGTCTTGCAGTGGTCGCTCGGATCCTAATAATTTTAATGCAATTGGCTGATCAGGTTCACGCACCTCACCAGAAGCAAGCTGAAAGATTAGAAAAATTATTACTCAAAAACTTGTTAAGTACTTCTTAAAGCCTCGAAATTTCATAATGACGCCTTCATTTAGCAATCACATTACATGCATTTCTACATTGATAGTTCAATAGAATCCAACTTAGAGATTATTGGAGTAAAATATTCTTACTTTGCAGAGAAGATTATTGGATATCATCCTCGCAGCACCAAAGACAGCGATGTTAACCAACTTCTTCCACGACTTCGTCTCCTCTTCCTGTTAATGAAATCTGTGCATCCACACATAAGCACATCTACACTGATCCATACAAGTAAGCAAATGAAACAATGTAGTAATGTCTCAAGATTTTTTGCATGATAAAATAACAATCTTCACTAATTACACATTTAATTGGGGGGTGGTGGGCACGGGGAGGACAAAAGGGAGTGAACAGATCGGTGAAGGAAGGAGGCGGCGAAGACCAAGGGCTCCGGCGACCAAGAGAACGACAATGGTGGGAGGGTACAAACACCATATATCAAAGCCACAATGGGCGTGACAACTCGCAATCTCTGACTTTTTGTAGGTTTTTTTTTTTTGGAACTGTTCATTCATGGAAGAGGTGGTTGGTTTGAACGGTGGGATTGGTTTGATAGATATGGCTCTGGAAGTGGAAGGTGGGTCTGACTGTATTATTTGTGATGCAGGTGGCTGTTTGAGGTTGTGGGGAGGTGCATAGAGGAATTGGGGATAATAGAGAAGACTGGACGGTTTTTCTTTTATGCAGGGTGGGAAAAGTGAAATAATTTGGTGGGTTTTTGTTTTGTTGGCGGAGAATGAAATTTTAAAATTATTTTGGAGCATGTTTCTTTTATGCGCCAAAAATGAGATTATTTTCATTTTCAGATTAAAATTATTCATTTTTTAAGATTTCATTTTTTTTATTAATTTATATTACTAGAATAATTGGCATATCTTTGTAAATGTCAATAATTACATGAGAGTAACTAGCCGCACATGTGTAATTGTACTTATGTGTGACTAATAATATATAATTTTCATATTAATTAAAATATAAAAAATATATAGAATTGGACAGAAAAGATATTAAATTAAGGTAAAAATATAATATGACTAAATATTTTATGTCACACTTATTAAATATTAAAAACTAATAGCTAATAGTTACACGAGACATTAGCCACTCAAATATAATCATTCATTATGTGTCATTGATAGTTTTTGATGATTTTTCACGCAAGCATAACAAATATCAAAGGTTAAATCAAAAATATAAAAAATGTGACTAAAAAGTTTTTCCACACATATCAAATGTCAATAACAATTAAATTTTTTTAAAAGATTCATCCACACATAAATAATTATGTGTGGGTGATAAGCCACACATAATTATGTGTGGTAAACTATGTGTGGCTAAAACTTCAATTTCTTGTAGTGAGGTACAAATAATTTTTAGAAATTCCAATAAATTCATATAACATTATTTTATGATTCTACATCATCAATACGTTATAATATTATTTAAACATGATTTATTTCTCAACATATAACCATATTATAATTTTCGAATTTAATAGAGACATGTCCTATAGTTTTTCAAAAATTCCACATAAAATCATACAATCTTAAATATTAATAACTATCATTATTTCATGTTTCAAACAACAATTAAATTCATGTATATCAACATATAACCTACATAATTTCGACTATGGTCATATAATTTCATATTATGCCTAACTTTGTAACAACATCATGATATATGCTTATAACTATCATATGAGCGTATTTAATTAATATCGCAAACATATAGCATATTTCTCACGTCGTCACATATTTTTCAAAAGCATGTAACAAAGCACATCACATATGATTTTCTAATATTTTTACATAAAATAATAAGAAGTGTAGGGTTTCTAACCTTCTAGTCGATTTTGATCGGCGTTTGACGACGTCTTCGTACTACGATCGAAGAGAACTCTCGGATGACTCTCTATTTTTTCTCTCTATTTTCCTTCCTATTTCCTCTTATTTTCGGTTATGGTATGATATGGAAGTCTCCTATTTATAGAAGTTATAAAGTGGTTTTAATCATTACTTTATAAAATATCTTAATATAAAGTCAAAATTACAACTCATGCTTATCACATTGATTTTTGGTCCTATGAGTTGTCAATGACTCATTTTTTATCTTATCTTATAATTTTAATTATTAATCTTATCTTATCTTTTTGAAATTATACAATTCTAGTTGTAAAATCAAAATTTACAACTCATATCTTATTTTATATGATTTTCGACCACCTCATTAGCTCATGAGATAATTATTTTATATTATTCTATAGTTTATTATGTTATTTAATTTATTTAATTAATGTATCTTATACTTATCATAAAATAAATAAATTACCACTTTTATACAATATATATATATTTTCGCCATCATTCTTTCTTTAGGATAGATTTTATTTTTTCTATATCAAATACTATATTATTATTATATAATAATATTACTTTTGAAAAGTCAAAGTTTTCAACTATAGGTTATAAATGAATTCACATTTGTTCACACTTATTTTTCAAAATTTTCAACTACTAGAAGACAAAACTATAGGTTACTTGTTTAATTTGAATTCTACCTCTACTTTACACCTAATAACATGATAAGATTATAATCTTATCTCTACATTAATTAAAGCGTGATATTTATATCCTTTCACACCTAATATTCCAAATTTTCGGCCATATATATATTAATATGCTAAATATTTTATTTTCATCCAATAAATAGCTATATGACACAATAATAATCTTAGATGATAAAATAAATCATAGGAAAATTAATTAAGATCAATTCTATGTACTAAAGTAAAGTTATCGGCAAATAATTAGAAATTAAGGATAAATTATCAAATTATTATTCTTTTCATAACCAATATTATTTTTATGAGTAATTATATTAATATAATGATATTATATCATAAAATGAATTTTTGGAATTTTTCTAAGCAATTTCCCAATTTTATTCGAAAACTAGGGTTTTCTAGGATTTAATTTTCATAAAATTCCATTCTTATCCTATTTTATTAATTTCGAAATTTTCATAATTTCTAGGAGATAAGATTGATCTAGAATCATGATATTTATCAATTATATAATTAAATAATTTATTTAATACAATTATTACATAATATTATGATTTTAGAGATTACACATAAAATAATACATTAATTTCGAAAATTATGCACATAAATATCCAAAATATTATCTCCTATGATACTCTACAAATTTCTACACATTTCTGAGAGATAAACATTATCTCTTAATTAATCATGACCTTATCTTATCTTTTATGAAAATATCATAGCAAATCTTATCTTAAAAATGTCATTTTCCAACCTATCACATCCACCTCATGCTTAGGTGTTCAAGATAATTATCTTATCATATACTATAAGATAAACATGACAACTCATCACATAAAATCAAGTGATCATATAATAATTCACAAATTAGTTATTCATTCTCATGATTTTCGAAAATAATCAAATAAATAAGGAAAAATATTTCTTTTTCTTCCTTAGTGTAAATAATTTCCTAAATATGCTTTAAAAACATATTTAAAAATTATTTTGTTCAAATTTTCAAGAGAAATTTCGATTTATTCAAAATCGATAATTACCGACGTTCACTTTCATACTCGTTTCTATCGTACTGTTCCCTCTTTATTTTCGAAATTTTTAAACCCAGAAATTCGGGGTATTACATTCTACCCCCCTTAAAGAAATTTCGTCCTCGAAATTTGCGTATCCTCATAACGTTCTCGATTCCTTCTTCATATCGAATTCTCAATTCCAACGTTGGTACCTCGTATTCTTTTCTAATCATCGTATGATCCTTAACTTTCATTCGTATCTACTCAACTATCGATTCTTATAGACAGTGAATCCTATGTCCAAATCTAAGTTTAAGCGAACTTACGCTAACGTCGTACCTCCTGCCTTTGATGAAGGAGATTCGTATTCCTTCATTTCGTTTCGTGCTAAGTTCTAAAATACTTGCGTATAATCTCATAATAAAGTCTTGAAATTGCCTCGTGCTTATTTATCTCACCGAGAACATTTCTTTATCATGACTTGCTGTATCTCTCTCTAGCTGAAGAAACATATCACTCTACTGATCTGAGAACTCAGGTGCCAAGATAAGTCAACCTATTTTATATTTCTTAGCTTCACGGACTGGAGGAAACGTATCATGACAACTTATAAGTGAGTACATGTTCACAATTCAAGATGATAATTTTTGAAATTTGAATTACTTTGAAATGAATAATTTGGAATATAGGGTCCGAAGACCAGAATGACGATTACTGAGATGTCTTTGGTCATATGGGTTGGCCAGGCCCGTCACAAATACTTCTCAGTCACATGAAGGCTTGGTTTCAAAAGGACTTTTATAAACTTTCGGTTGTAAACTTCTTTCGAGCAGTGAGAAAATCGAGGATATCTCATTTAAAACTAGGTCGTAGAGTAATACTCGATAGCGAACTTTAGGTAATGAATAAAATTTGAAACATCGTATACTTTGTCTTGGGTCATCATAAATCGTAAGGTTTCTCAAAATATGATATATATATCGAAACTTAAGTCCACATTACTAACTACGACTCTTAACTTTAAACATTTTCTATTCTACCGCACGGAATCCTTTTACTATGGATATTATTATGAGTTTCAACTAACAATTTGATCACGTCTCTATTAAGTTCTAATAGCCAACTCGGTGTTTCATGCGTGTGAACATCTACAGGGAAAGACTATACTCATGTTACCACTGCATAGTGACATTCATTATCTCAAAATCATCATTCCATTTCTACCTTTTCAGTCTTTTCTACTTGTATTTATTCTTATTTCCATTCTTGGACTAAAATTCTCATAATTCATATTTCTATGTTCTTTTCGCAAAAGGGATCATACATCTTAAGCAGTCTACGTTCTTTTTGGGATAACCTACTAACAACTTGCAATTCAAACAGTAATAACATAACTCGTTTATACCAATACATCTCATTGAATTCTATGAATTCAAACATTTCACTTTGACATTTCATTTCTCATATCTTTTCCAACTCTTTCTCATGTCCTTTTCCTTTTCACAACCTAAAACAACTTTTCAACTACTTTCCACTTAAAACTTCCATTTTCGTACTTGTCTTTTCAATCCGTATTATTCTTATTTCTTAATAAGACAATTGCTACTTATAAACAATACTTAGTACATAACTTATAAAACATCTCATAAACACTTATCTTATTCCTTACTTAGCATTCTATACACCAATTCGTATATCGCTCTAGATTTATTCGTGTAAGCAATAGTCGATTCAAAATTCTGTTGCGTAGAATTTCAAATGAAGATACTATGTCCATGTCACAAGTGACATTCGTTTATCGAAGCTTTCATTCCTCTACGTAGCATTCCAATTTACGTTCGTCAAATCGTACTTAAAAGCATTTCTAAGTTCTCAAGTTCTCGTGGTTTATCAAGCACTACGTTATACATAGAAGGGAATTTCCTATGATCTTGTTCAATCTAAGTTCTTTGTGAAACTTAGAGCTCATCTACGTTCTTTTGAAAATCAAAATACTTTCACAATTCAACTTTGTTTCATAAATATACTTTACTGACATATAACTCTATATATGTCCTTTCATCAATACTCATATACCAATCGGGTATAAACTTTACTTTCTCTCAAATTCATCATAACATCATGATCACATACCAACCGGGTATGAACTTATACTTCTTCGACAAACCACTTGTTTGCCTTATTATCAATGAATTATCAAAATTCAAAGCTATTCATTTTACTTTCAACGGCATGTCCACTTTTAAAAATATTTTTCACTCATACTTTCTCAAAACATAACTTCTTAATACTTTTAAACCCATACTTTTTATCGAACTCACTTTTCCTTCTTTGGTTGAGCGTGATGAGCAGGAGCGTTGGCGGTCGATCGCTTCATAAAAAGTCTAGTGATTCAAGCGGACTTTGGATAGAAAGAATATTTTGGTTCAAAGCAAACGAATCGCTCGATACCACTCTGTCACGGCCGGTTTGGCTTATCCTTACGGACCGTGACTCGGGTTGAGTTAAATGAATATGAAAAGAATAGGGTTTTCAACTCATTTCATCTATGAAGAAATATAGATGTTCCAAGCAGAATCGAGAATCATGATGGGCAAAATAGCTTATATATATATATAAAGGTTTCAGGGTTCGACAAAGCAATAGCTTTTACAAAGCTTAACATGGTAACAAAATATAACAGTGAGTCTCACGAGTTTGGCGTGAAATAAAATGTGTGAGACATGCATATGAGGATGCATTCTCAAGGTGAACCAAAATACTTCATCTTCGACAAAAGATTCCGCTCAACTCCCGCCTGTTCCGTCACTTGCTCAACTGCACATTTAAAAACAAAATGCGGTGAGTACAAAGATTGCACTCGGTGGACACATTGGCGAAAATATTTTACTTTACGAAATATTAGATCGCCTCATCACAATGAAGACACAAGGGTTTTATTTGAAAAGGCGCTTGTTTTACAAAATACATTTTCTCATTTCTCAAAGTTGTGCGGCGGACATTTTCTCATCAAAACCACAATGTATATTCCAAGTCGGCTATGGATAACGCAGGGAGGAGGCCTCCCTACACCGACGCAACTAACCGCCCAGCGGTTCAGAGCATGACCGCCAATGGTTCAGAGGCCCAACACGTGTACCTGACCCTGCTGGCAATTTCTACTTACACCTCCACTGGGATCCGACCAGTAACTTCATTTGCCAGTGCGGCCCGAATGGACATATACAAAACTCAAAACATTTTCGCAGACAATATCGTATCTCAAAAATTTGCATAAAAGCGATCAAGAATGACAAGAAACATTTTTCAAAATGCTCATAAAAGGTTTTGGTAAGAAAGCCCACCTCGAGGACTTAAGGTTTCTTAAGTCACTAAAGTCTACTATCTGTTTCCGTTCTCTTCGAGTCAAACCTTATCGGTAGAAAAGCGAGTTTTAGCATATCATTATGCTTCACAGAATCATCGATCCGAACCAACGATTGTACTAATATCAACTCTATCATCATCAAAGATTCCCTTTATCGTTCTTAACAACTATATCACGTCGACTCGTTATTCGTTTTGTTTCACAAAGAGACAATACTTTCTCTCGCATATTCTTTCCTTCATTCATATCACTTTAGCGTAGATACATATCTTAATTTTATCACTAACGTCGTTACGAATTAACGTAACAACATACTTCGTTTTATATACTCTAATCAACTTTATTCTAAACGTCATTTCATGTAGTTCTTATACGCCTATCATCTTACACATGTATACCACTTTTTCATCGATTCTCAACCATATTCTTATAATTCTCGATCTTTTACACAAACAACTATATGTACTCAATATATTCACATATATGAACCAAATCTCCATATATTACTTAGTATTTCATAATCTTACGTCACATATCGATATTTCAAAGTAAACATACTTTTTTTATCTAAAAATTTCACATAAAATCATAGCATACTTTTAAACTTATTTTGGTTCCAAATATGTGATTATATTTAACAAAATAATTTTTCATCTTTTTCCTTTATTTTCTGTAATTATATTATAATTACTATATATTTTCAAAATTCCAATTAATTCACTTAACATATTATTATTAACATAATAATAATATGACATAATTTCCTTTAAATCATGAATTATTTCTCAATATGTTCTAAGTTTTATTATTTTTGAAAATAGACTTAGGTACAAATAATTTTTAGAAATTCCAATAAATTCATATAACATTATTTTATGATTCTACATCATCAATATGTTATAATATCATTTAAACATGATTTATTTCTCAACATATAACCATATGATAATTTTCGAATTTAATAGAGACATGTCCTATAGTTTTTCAAAAATTCCACATAAAATCATACAATCTTAAATATTAATAACTATCATTATTTCATGTTTCAAAACAACAATTAAATTCATGTATATCAACATATAACCTACATAATTTCGACTATGGTCATATAATTTCATATTATGCCTAACTTTGTAACAACATCATGATATATGCTTATAACTATCATATGAACGTATTTAATTAATATCGCAAACATATAGCATATTTCTCACGTACGTCACATATTTTTCAAAAGCATGTAACAAAGCACATCACATATGATTTTCTAATATTTTTACATAAAATAATAAGAAGTGTATGGTTTCTAACCTTCTAGTCGATTTTGATCGGCGTTCTGACGTCTTCGTACTACGATCGAAGAGAACTCTGGGATCACTCTCTATTTTTTCTCTTTATTTTCCTTCCTATTTCCTCTTATTTTCGGTTATGGTATGATATGGGGTCTCCTATTTATTGAAGTTATAAAGTGGTTTTAATCATTACTTTATAAAATATCTTAATATAAAGTCAAAATTACAACTCATGCTTATCACATTGATTTTTGGTCCTATGAGTTGTCAATGACTCATTTTTGATCTTATCTTATAATTTTAATTATTAATCTTATCTTATCTTTTTGAAATTATACAATTCTAGTTGTAAAATCAAAATTTACAACTCATATCTTATTTTATATGATTTTCGACCACCTCCTTAGCTCATGAGATAATTATTTTATTTTATTCTATAGTTTATTATGTTATTTAATTTATTTAATTAATGTATCTTATACTTATCATAAAATAAATAAATTACCACTTTATACAATATATATATATTTTCGCCATCATTCTTTCTTTAGGATAGATTTTTATTTTTCCATATCATATACTATATTATTATTATATAATAATATTACTTTTGAAAAGTCAAAGTTTTCAACTATAGGTTATAAATGAATTCACATTTGTTCACACTTATTTTTCAAAATTTTCAACTACTAGAAGACAAAACTATAGGTTCTTGTTTAATTTGAATTCTACCTCTACTTTACACTAATAACATGATAAGATTATAATCTTATCTCTACATTAATTAAGCATGATATTTATATCCCTTTCACACCTAATATTCCAAATTTTGACCATATATATATTAATATGCTAAATATTTTATTTTCATCCAATAAATAGCTATATGACACAATAATAATCTTAGATGATAGAATAAATAATAGGAAAATTAATTAAGATCAATTCTATGTACTAAAGTAAAGTTATCGATAAATAATTAGAAATTAAGGATAAATTATCAAATTATTATTCTTTTCATAACCAATATTATTTTTATGAGTAATTATATTAATATAATGATATTATATCATAAAATGAATTTTTGGAATTTTTCTAAGCAATTTCCCAATTTTATTCGAAAACTAGGGTTTTCTAGGATTTAATTTTCATAAAATTCCATTCTTATCCTATTTTATTAATTTCGAAATTTTCATAATTTCTAAGAGATAAGATTGATCTAGAATCATGATATTTATCAATTATATAATTAAATAATTTATTTAATACAATTATTACATAATATTATGATTTTCGAGAATTACACATAAAATAATACATTAATTTCGAAAATTATGCACATAAATATCCAAAATATTATCTCCTATGATACTCTACACATTTCTACACATTTCTAAGAGATAAACATTATCTCTTAATTAATCATGACCTTATCTTATCTTTTATGAAAATATCATAGCAAATCTTATCTTAAAAATGTTATTTTCCAACCTTATCACATCTACCTCATGCTTAGGTGTTCAAGATAATTATCTTATCATATACTATAAGATAAACATGACAACTCATCACATAAAATCAAGTGATCATATAATAATTCACAAATTAGTTATTCATTCTCATGATTTTCGAAAATAATCAAATAAATAAGGAAAAATATTTCTTTTTCTTCCTTAGTGTAAATAATTTCCTAAATATGCTTAAAAACATATTTAAAAATTATTTTGTTCAAATTTTCAAGAGAAATTTCGATTTATTCAAAATCGACAATTACCGACGTTCACTTTCATACTCGTTTCTATCGTACTGTTCCCTCTTTATTTTCGAAATTTTTAAACCCAGAAATTCGGGGTATTACAATGGCTTCAATTTTGAGCATCATTTAGTTTATGGCCTCATTTTCAAGTTTTTCTTAAATGTCCTGAACTTTGATGAATATACAAGTTATGGCTTTAGAATCTCTTTTTCGGTACCGGAATGCTAAGTAGGGCGACATCTTATTAGGGTGGATTTGTTTTTCCACCTCCACCTTAGAAATGGTGTCGTTTTTCTACATTCTTAAAAAATGAAAAGGAATTGCATATCTTCTTCTTCTTCTTCTTCTTCTTCTTCTTCTTCTTCTTCTTCTTCTTCTTCTTCTTCTTCTTCTTTCTTCTTCTTCTTCTTCTTCTTCTTCTTCTTCATCTCACACAAACAATCCCCATCAACAACATCATCCCTCTCCCGACAAAACCACCATCTCCTTGTTGGAAGTGATTTTTTATGATAGAGATTAATACTGCCCTCGCCGTTCGTCGATGAAACATACTACATGATGACTGGATGCTTCAACAGTTGTGTTACCGAAAACCCCAGGAGGTTTGAGGGTTTGATGTTGCGGTGGATAATTTTGCGTTAATGGAGGTAGACTAACCCGACGAGGACTTGGCAGGCGAGATCAGATAAGGGTTGCTCGTGGGGGATGTGGGTTCCTCCAAAGGAGCCCTTGTCCATGCATTTAAGGAGGACTTAAATCTTGCTGTTGTGGTCGAGGAGGACTAGAATTTCCCCCTCTCTCACAGCTTGCCCTCAAGCTCCCAATCTGTCGCGCGTGCCGTCGCTTGAGCTCATCCTGTAGCTCATCCATGGCAGCCTGCGAGCATCAAAACTCATGCAACAACACCCTAACCCCACTGATCAGGCCCCGATCTCTACTATCCCTGCTGTTGTAGCTGCACCGTCAAGACCATGAACATCGACTTGAAACAAAGATAGCCCCGCCTCCTCAAAATCTTGAATCCATTCAACTTCAATTCAACTAATTGAGGGTTGGGGCTGAGAATATTATGACTTAGCTTGATGATTTCTTTGATGAGATTGTTGAAGAGATGAAGAAGCTTTTCGATTTTTGCTATCATTAGTAGAATTTATATTTTATTTTTATTGAAAAAAATTTAAGAAACGTGTAAAAACGACGTGGTTTCGTCTTAGGTGGATTAAAATCACATCAAATAAGATGTCGTCTTACATTGCTTTGGCATGTAGGGATGCCTCAAGACCGCACTTGCCACATCTGTCACTGATCTATTCTCATCCCTAACCGATTTGGGAAGAGATTAGGCTATCAATATGAAGTCTCGACTTAGTGAAACCGCTGCTATTCGTTTTCCATAGCTGCCTTAATTTCTCTCGTAGGTTTATCCTCTTCAAGGAACATATCAACGTAAACCTACTTCGGTTATCTCGATATTTCCTCTATACTTTGGTTATGAACCAACTCTTCCATTATCCCTGCTAGCTGACTGACTTTGGTCACTAAATGCTCGAGCGATGCGTCCACCATCTCGAACCTCTACTGACTCGTCTGTATGAAAGGCATCAATGTGTCTTCCAATGTCAGCTTCTTCGGCTGACTCGCCTGAACGAAAGCTTCTAATGTTTTCTCCAGTGTTGGCTGAACATGATATTGCTGGAACAAGAGGTTTAGACTCCATGGCAAACTTGGATAATACCTCCAGTAGGGATCATAGGTCTGATGCTCACGATCGGCGGTGATCCTCAAGGTCGTCGAATTGGACTTCTCCCTCGTAAGAAGAAATTTCCCAACACGACGAGCTTTCCACCACCAGGACTATCTGTCCATATTTGTGTAGCCGGTGACACTGCATTAACAGATACCAACTACAAAAATAAGATCACATGCGTCTGTGGGAGAAAAACAGTAACAAAGGAAAAAGAAAAAGAAAAACAAAGAAATAAAAAGAAGTACGAAGGGAGAAAAAGAAAACGGAAACAAAAAGAAAACGAAAACAAAGAAACACAAAACCTAAAGTCTTCCCCGACAACGACGCCAAAATTTGTTCCGACCTAGTTGTTCTCTAAGTCACTCGTAATTGTACGAGGTCCCTATAGAGCTGTATGTTCGATGTAGTCGTACTCTCAAGGAAGACTTAACATGACTATGGTTTTATGTCATGCACAAAAGTAGAAAAGAAAGGTCCTAAACATTATAATCCACAAAATAGGTTGTAATGGAACAAAGTAGAAGCATGAAAAAAAACGAAAACAAGAAAGGGGTGTACTTGGACAACAAGAGAAATTGACAGATACACGAAATTGGAGACGATGTTCTAGGTTTCAAAATGTATCCTCGTCATCAATGAGCTAACAACCAATTCACAGTGCAGTAAACTAATCACACCTCCTCATCTAGAGTTTAACATAAACTAGTCTCTCGATCCCATCTATGCTAGACTTTCAATTAACGACATGCTAGCCTCTCGACCCCACCGTCTTAAACTACAAAGGATAATCAAACACAAATGCAATCAATAGCAAACACCTATCCACATATATTTATCACTCAACGGCGAACTAGCCTCTCCATCCCGCTCGTCATCAAACTTATATTCAACATAAATATGCTCTTGCATTAATTCATAGTCAAACATAAGCATATAATAAAAGCTACACTATTCTTTCGAGCCCGTGTACTTAGACGTGTTTACGGGCCAGAACCGTCGGTTTAGGGCCGAGCCCGGTGGTTCCAAAAGTCAAGGCCCTAGCCCGGCCCTACATACTAGATGGCGGTTTAGGGCCAGGCCTGAGCCCGGCGGTCCCGGTTCGGGTTCGAACCGCCGGTTTAGGGCCGAGCCCGTAGGTTCGGCCTGTTCGCGCAGAGATTTTGTATCGATCCGTTCTCTCTCGTCCGAGCTCTGATTTTCAATCCGTTTGTGCTCACGAACTCGTATCGCGATATACTTCAACTCTTATGAAGGGTAAAATCTCCAATTCTATCTCAATTGTTCTGAAAGTTCAATAAAATATGCAACAAGTATCAAAGTCCAAGATTTTAACAAACTTTTAAGTTTTAAGTTTTAACTTTTAACTTTTAAGTCTAAAGCTTAATAAACTTGTAAATATGTGTCAACACTTTGCATTTTTAATAAATGATGAGTAAAATTACATAAATCCATTTATGAATTATGACTTTTACATAAGGATGAAAAAATAATAATAATAAAGGACTTGAGCTCAATTTAATTTCTAAAATTGAGTTGCCTACATATCCTCATAATCATAGAGGAATCAAAGTCCATGTAGTTCTATGGAAACTTCTAAATGCTCTACTCCGCACCCGATTCCGATCGATCCGTTTGGAGAAGGCCTCGTCTTCGCTCTCGTTACCATCATCCCATTGTGATTCTTGAGCTCTAAGGTCGGCCTACACCAATCATCGACCAACATTGTAGCTTGATGTTCGCCGGCTTCATGTTGCTTCTTCTTTGATCAAGCATTAGTCCTCCAATGCTAAATGCTTGTTCAACGGATCTGATGGATGCGGGACGGCAAATAACTCCTTTGCCATGATTGAGATGATTGGGTACTCATCTTTCTTCGACCACCACTTCAAGACATCGATCGAAGGACCGCTATCTTCAACACCAAAGACAAAAGGAGTTTGCAAATATATATCTAATTCACTATTACCTTGTCCTCTCGGCCTTTCGGATGTTCTATTTTGGTACATCAAGTCATTTGTTGCACCAAAGGTCAAACTCATTCATATCAAAAGGAAAATTAATCGTAGACATCATATAAGAAGGAGTTGGGTTTGAATATCATCATCACTACCATATTTCGACCTATATTCTTGAAAAGATTTCTTAAATTCTTTTCAAGATCATATTTGATTTGATCTACATTTGGGAGATCAAAAGAAACTATTCTCCTTCTATTCTAGCACCTAGAAAATCCATTTGATAAAAGAATCATAATAAAGATTAAGCATTTGACAAACACCATCATATTTCCATTTAGGATCTAAACACTTAGCAAGCAAAAAAATTGTAGGTATCTCCTAAAATATTTTAGCCACTTTGTGCCATAAAATAAATTACACCACATAAAGATGGTTTATTAAAACAAGTTTCAAAAGACATGGCAATATACATGCAATGTTCTAAAACCATAACGGAAGTGCAATAATAAACTCCCGATAATTGTTTCGTTGCACCATGAAATACCTTTAACAATCGATATAAATCCATGCAAGCATCCCAATGAGACTCATTAAGATGTAATTGAATAGATGTAAACTCTTTTCTAAAAAAATCACATAAATGACCCTTATATGAAATAGTACTATTAAGCATTTCATAAGTAGAATTCCAACGATGAGAAACATCCAATTTGAAACATGTATAAGCAATATTTTTTATACGACAATATTTTTGCCATTTCTTTCCACAAGTTTTGGAAGCATGCAAGCATTTTATAGCATTTCTAATAGGATTAACGAAATCTTGAAAAATACTAAGTGCATCTTGAACACATAAATTTAAAATATGACAAATGCATCTAGAATGAAAGTATTTTCCTTCAAAAGAAGGTGCACATTCTTCAATAAGTTGAGGAATACTAGCGGTGTTTGCGAAGCATTATCAAAATCAATGGAAAAATTTTATTAATCAAAGAATATTCATTTAACACACCAATTATAATATTAGCAATACCTAAAGCATTATGAGGCTCTTCAAACTCTCTAAAAGCAATTAAGCGTTTTTGCATAACCCATTTGAATCAATCCAATGAAAAGTAATACCCATATAAGAATTCTTATTATAAGCATCCGTCCAAACATCGGCACAAATAGAAACTTTATGACCTAAACGAACCAAATATTTCTTTAAATCATGTTTTTTTTCCATGCATTGTCTCCTAATCTTCTTAGGCATAGTGCTTCTACTAACTTTGTATGCATTAGGACCAAGTCACCTTTATAACAATCTTCATAAGTAACTCTATCGGCATAATTAAAAGGGAGTTTTTCCATAGCACAATATCTAGCCATTGCATCTTCATATTTTCCTTTATCAAATTTAAATAAAGCGGACGTACCCGTTGTGGAATATTGCGAATGCGTTTGAATTTGAGCTTGGTCCGTTGATATTCCATACTCGTGAGGATGAAAACTCTCCATGTGCCTATTGAGCGTTCCATAACCTCCTTTCTCGATCCATTTGTAGATTTTCGTGCAATAGTTGCAATATGCAACGTATCTCTGCTGCGGCAAGTCGGGAAGAGGAGGTTCGCTATCACTAACTTTTCTAAAGAAAATATCAAAAGATATTTTAAGAACTATGAATATGAAATTAAAATTATGAAACAAATTTGTAAGAAGGTAAAAATTTACGTACCTAAAGTGCTTTACAAAAACGTTGGACTTAAGTTCCTTTGATTTTAGTGGTTGTGGCGGCGACGGCGTATCTTGGTCAAACTCGTCGTCATATCCATCGCCTTCGCCTTCGCCTTCTTCATCGTCGTCTTGGTCGTTCGAGCCTACTTCACCGAAATGGGGACTTCTTTCCATTCGATGCACCATTTCATAAAATCGAGCATCTTCTTCGGCTTGTAACCTTTCGGCAACTTGCCTTGAGATTTCCTCCGCCGCTAAGGCCCTTCGTGAACGTTGAGTTGAAGGATAATCTCCTCCCTCACTTTGAGTTGGAGCTCCTTCATCGACGGCCTTTCCTTTTCCCTTGTTTGATCGTTTAAAGAAAGACATGATGATTGAGAGAGATTGAGAGCTTGAGATGAGAGTTGAGAGTAAGAATGAGAGCTTGAAAGCTTGAAAATTGTATGTAGATTGTAAATGAGTAAATTAAGGATGAAAAATGAGAGTAAGGATGATGGATATATTTATAGGATGAAAAATTGGGGATATAGCCGTTTTTAGCCGTTGGAACCGCCGGTTTCGGGCCGGCCCGCCGGTTCCAACGGCTAAAATGGCCCGGCGGTTCCGGTTCGGCCCTAGGCCCGTCGGTTCCAACGGCCATAAGTGGAACCGGCGGTTCGGCCCTAGGCCCGGCGGTCCGAACCGCGATTAACCGTCGGTTTCGGTCCTTGAGTTGCACGAACCGAGCCCGACCCTAGGCCCTGGCTCCCATTTCGGTTCAAGCCCGTTGACTGCCGGTTCGGGCCCGAACCGTTAACCGGCGGGCCGGGCCTAGGGCCGAACTGTCGGTTCGTAAAAACCGTGCACGTCTACGTGTACTATGATCATGAAATAACCAATCTATATAGATAAATAATTACAAATCATCAACACCACAATCACGATTCAAGACTATGAACCAATCTAACAATTATTTTATTTCAAATTAGTAATTCATTCTCACGGTGAAATTAATCATATAGTAATTACATAGATATAATGAAGCGAAAAACTTACAAACCAATCATCGATTTAATTCGTTATCCAAAATCCGAATCTTACAATCAGTGTTAATCCAGTACGAGTTTTAAAAGCGAAAATAAGAAGAAATTTCGAGTGTCTCCGAATATGGAGGGAGGCGACTATTTCTCCAAAATATATAAACCTTCATGAAAGCCCATAAATAGAGGTGAGCAAAATACCTGAAAACTGAATAACCGAATTGAACCAAATCGAAAAATCAAATTTGGTTCGGTTAACCGAATTAAAATTCGGCAGTTCGATTTTCGGTCGGTTCGGTTTTTTATTTATTTATTTAGAATTAGAAATTTAATATATCAATATCCATAATCCTATTATTTCTCTCTCTCTCCCTATTATATCAGTATATAGAATTTGTAAAATATAATATTATTTATTTATTATATAATACTATCAATTATTTTTTTGCATAATATTTTGTATATATATAACATATAAAAATGATTTTTATATATAAATATCAATATATAATATTATTTATATATTCATTTGAAAAAAATATTTTTATGCTAAAAATAAACCATTTTTTATATATATAATATCAATATATAATATTATTTATTTTTCATTTGAAAATATATTTTTTGCTAAAAAATCGGTTTAACAGAAATAACCGAAATATATTTCGGTTCGGTTCAGTTATTTTTTTAAAAATTTCGGTTAATTCGGTTAGATTATTTTTCGTCTGAAATCGATCGAATAACCAAATACTCACCCCTACCCATAAAGACACACCAAACATGGGTTTGTGGTATCCTGCTGATGATAATTTTGAGCTTTCAGGTTACTATGACTCTGATTTTACGAGTTGCGAGAATATCAAGAAATCAACTTCAGGGACGTGTCAATTCTTTGGAAGCAAATTGATTTTTTGGTTCTCCAAGAAATAAACATAAGTAGCAACGTCCACAATTGAAGCTGAATATATCGCTTCTAGGAGCTGAATGTAATACCCCGTATTTACATGAAATTAGCTCGTGATTAAGAGCTTATTAAGAAGGGCATTGCATCCTTAAGAAGGATTTGTTTAAGTTAGAAGCTTTTGTGTTAAGCTTCAGTTGAGACGATAGAATCGAGGCGAGAATCAGGTGCGATTCTCGGATCTTATTTAGGATAAGAAGACCTAGATTGAAGGGTCTTAAGATGATAGGTACATGCTCAATAAGTTTTGATTTGAAAATTGAGAATTTCAAAATCTACGTTTTGTGGCGTCGGCGTTTGCCGATTAAGCTCGGATTAAGAGCAAAATAATTAAAATGGTTTTAAGGTCAAAAATAATTTTAATTATTATATTTTAATAATATTTGATGATGGAAAAATTTAGAAAGTGATTTTGAAGGATTTAAGAATAAATGGAATATTTAATTCCATTATTTGCATAAAATGGAATTAAATCTCTATTTTTATAAAGTGAGTTCCTATTATATATTTTATAATTTTGGAACTTTATATTGATGAAAATGATGAGTTTAAAGTGTTAAGAAAATAAGATTCAATTTTGGAATTTTTGGGAATTAATTATGGAATTTTCTAGCATATTTTGGAAAATTACATGAAAATACATTATTATTATTATTTTTTTTATTAATTCCGAAAATTCAAGGAATAAATATGGAGATTATTTTATGGAATTCTCTAGAATATGGTGTGTTGGCACCATTTTGTTTGGGAAAAATAAAAGGAAATTTAATTTATAATGTGAAATTACTATTTTACCCTTATTAATTTACCTATACTTTTAAAACCATTTTCTTCCCCAATTTGCAGCCAAAACTCACGCAACACACACATGAACACACACTAATTTTCGAAAATTCCAAGAGAAAAATAGGAAGATCCAGCCGTTAAATTTTCGATCCGTCTTCGAAACGAGGTATAATCTCGTCTCTAGAACACATCTACGGATTGAAAATTTTAAAATTCATGAGCATATGTTATTTCATATTTTCGGTTATATGCTGAAAATTTGTAGGATTATGTTTGGTTTGATTATTTGTTAATATTATGATAGATTTGACGTCTACGTATTGTTTAACGTTGAAATTATAAAGCATATGTTATTATTTCGTAATTTCATGTAAATTTCGAAAATATTAAGGCCTTTGATCTTGAATTTATGATGTTGTTATGATTAAATTTACTTCATATATATGCTATTGGATTGATATAAAAGTGATTGGCGAAAGAAAAACGTTTGAAATCGAAAGTATCTGAAAAAGCCCAAATGGCGAAAACCCTAAGTGTTATAATGTTGGATTTTTGATTTTATTTGATCATTTTGACTTCATATTTGGATTCTATGATATGAATAAAGCCTAAAATGATTTATTCGGATTTTTCCGCCGACGTATTCAAAAACGGTAAAATTTTAGTTTGTCGGCGAAAATTTGTTTTCAAAGCCAAAGCTTTGATCTTTATGTTTTATTGATAAAATCATGATATTTAATGATAGTTGAGCATGTATATAGGTTCTTTAGTGTTAGACGGCGTCTCACGTGAATTTTCGACGTTAGACCTTAAGTGGCGTCTTAAGGGATTTTCGGTTATTGGCTAAGATGAGATGATTGAAGCTTGTTGTTGAGTTTCCTATGCATATTGAGACATCAATGATGAATTGATGGAGTTTGAGCTATGTTTGGTTGATCGGTGTTGATTTGGCGATCGTTTTATAAGCGTTCTGTTGCCGAATTTTCGATAGAATTTGTTTGTTAATAAGATGTTAGAGGATGAATGACCCAAGTTTTGATAGACCATAGTGTCTTAGATTTGATATCGAGAAGATATGATCGTGTCGACGACTAAGACGATTAATGTTCTTGTTTGGTCTTGATAGGCTTTTATGCCGTTTTATATGGATTGATGGTCCAAATGGGATAAAGAAAGAAATGGAATTGGGAATTAGTTCCTTAACTCTAAGGAACATCCAGGTGGGTATAAGTATTTTCTATAAAAGTATGCTTATGCTTTTAAATGTTTACAAATGAGATGATATGATTATGCATGAAAGATGACACTGAGATTTTATGATATGCATCTAATTGTATTGTTTTGAAAGATGATTGACTTGCCAAAGTTTGAGTATGAACATGAGCATAAGCATGATGCACTACCTATCCACGGGAAAGAAAGAAAGAATTTACCGACGTCGGGTATGATCGTAGTTGAGAACCTTCGGTCCAACTCGGGTATGTGATATAAAGGTGTTTGAGAAGGAGGCTCTTTCAACACGCAGAAAGAATCCGTGGATATGGGAAGGAGAGAAGAAAGTTGCATGCAAACATGATACATGCATATGTATATGATATTATGATGATATGAAAGCAAGTAAGTATTTATTTATGAAAGTACATTTTATAGCAAGTCGAGTTTATAGCCACAAGGGCAAAGTTTATCTTTATATTTTTGGCGTATACCCACCGAGTGCATTTGTACTCACGCCCGCATATATTTCTAAATATGCGAGTTGAGTTTGGAGAATCTTTGGAATCGAATCTTTTGCGAAGGAGCTTCTCTAAATGTTAATTCATAATAAGGTTGCTCTATTGTTATTGACATGTTTTGTTGCCCAGAGAGTTATGTCTTCATACATAATTCTCGACCACGTTCGTTGCTTGAGCTTTGACCTTACTTGCTTATATGTTACGATATGATAAAGTGATCATGTCCATGTTCGGTGAACAAGGATTCCTTGAATGTTTAGAATGGTTTTCGTTGGATTCAGTATCATTTGGTTGAATCGTTATCATTCCTTGTTTTAAATTGTTGATAAATCCTTCTTGTTGACAAAACATTCTTGGAAACCTACTTTATATTTTATCTTATTGAACCGTAAATGTTAGATTCATTCATAAAGAAAGTTGTTATCATCTTTTCTCTTGACATATGTTTGAACCCGTGGTCGTTAAATTTTCTTCTTAATCCCGAGTCACGGCCTAATTACCTGATTAGATAGTCGGGTCGTGACACTGATGTTCTCAAATACTCTGGCTGAAGTAATAGCTGAGAGATTATGAAATTATAACGAGTGAAGTACCCATCTACTGCGACATCTCCAGTGCCATAGAAATCACCCTTAATCCAGTCCTACACACCAGATCCAAACATGTTGATGTCCGACATCACTTCATTTGCGACCATATCAAGAAGAAAGACATCATTGTTGAGAAATTCATACTGATATTCAATGTGCTGATATACTCACAAAGCCTCTTGTTGAAGGTAGGTTCAACATGTTGTGCTGAAAGCTAGGACTATAGAATCCTGATGAGTGAAGAAACTGAAGCTGATGATGTTATACTGATCGAGGAAGACATACTGATCCCAGGGAGAATCCATGCTGGAAAGCTATACTGATAGACATCAGCTTGTTAACCATCGATATCTTGATTCGAGGAGGATCCTCTTGTTTCAACTAAAAGTGCTCTCTTAATTGACTCATAATCGAATGGATGTTGTAGAGGGTAAGTTAACCCAAGTCGTCTCTCAAGGAAAACTTAACAGGACTTATTGTTCGTGTCATACACATAAAGAGGTAAATCCTAAACAATCTAATACCAAAGAGGGGTTTTTGAACATACGAGAATTTAAATGCGAAAAAGTAAAATATATAAAAGAAAGCAATCTAACTAGGGGTTGTCAATCCCTAGTGGAGAACCTAAAAAATCATGAATGCAAGAAGCTAAGACGTAGAACAAACTAAACTAAATCTTCAAACAGAAAGCAATAAAATTCATCGGAGAAAGATTCAACATCATTTGCATAAAATGTAATTTATCGAATGCCGAAAGAAACAGAATCAATGGAAAACCAACAATCCAATATCTACTATGTAATTGCATCCAACATAAATCTCAAGTAATAATACTATAAATTCAATCCAACAATAATCTCAAAGCAAAACATGTAAATGATCGAATGGAATTCAACAGGAATCATAAAACAAAATGCATAAATTGAAAGGGTGAAGAACAAAAATTAATACTCTAATATTGTTTCAATCTCTATCTCGGTCGAATGCTTCAGAAAATTGGCCCAGGAACCACGGCTGCACGAAGAATAAGAACTGAATCCCTACTCAAAAAATGACCTAAGCGCGTGTATATATATATATTAAGGGAGTGAGCGTCGATTGTGGATGAGCGAGTGCGGAGCGGAGGTTCTGTTTCCAAAGTGAGCGCCGGTTTGGAGGGAGCGAGTGTTGGTGGAGACATTCTGTCTCAGAAGTGAGCGCTGGCTCGAAGTGAGCGGGCGTGCAATGGAGGTGAGCGGGCGTTCAGGCGTGAACGCGCAAGGAAAAATGGGCGAGCGGGCGCTCGGACAAGAGACAACCTTGGGTAGTGCGCGGTGAGGCAGCCGGGCGCAATGGGCACACAGGGGCACGGAGAGCTGGGCGTTGGGCGATGCCCAGCGTCGGATGGGGTGCGAGGGATGCGGGAAGTGAGGCGCTACGCCACGGGCGATGGGCGCTGAGGCGTAAGGCAGCGGGCAGGCGTCTGGCGCCGGGAACAGCTATGGGCGCTGGGGTAGCGCGGCAAGGTGGCGGCGTGCAGCCGACGGGCGGCGCGTCTTTGGGCGTCTGCGCGGCGCTGGCGGCGAGGCAACGTGTGCGGGCGATGGGCGCTGGCTGGAGGTAAAGGCGGGCGCTGGCGGGCTATCTTGCAGCGCGCAGCGGCAGGTGGCGCGCGACGCACGCGCGACATTGTTCGCTCCGTTCTCTCGCGTCCGAACTCCGAATTGCGATCCGTTTGCGCCTATGAATTCCTATTGAGATGCTCTTTAATATACTTGATCCTTGGAAAATTTAATTTGTAACGCCCCACTTTTTGCTTGATTTAATTTGCCTTAAACTTTAAATAATTTACATTGGATTTGTGAATATTTGATATGCTTGATTTTTTACGTTGGACTTGAGGGAGTCCGTAGTTGCGCCCCTAGCTAGAAAACGAACTTCGAATTTTATTTTAGGGTTTTCAGAAATTACTTTACAAAGATATAATATATATATATATATATGTATGGATTAAGTAATAAAATAAGTTTTGGGCTTATGTAATTATCAAATTATATTATTAAGTTTTGAGCTTATATATAATTGTCAAATTATATTATTTATTCTCAAATTGGGCTTTGTAGAATATTATTTTATTGAGCCCAAGTTCTATTTTATATTTATCTAGGATTGAGATTTAATTAAAAGAGTTCAAGTAGAATTAGGATTTGATTAGGGTTTTATTTTATATATATACACACTCACACAATTCACGCACACAATACAACGCACACACAACCACACTCACACAACCACACATCACACACTTTCAGGCGCACACGTTCATATTTCAAACCTCACTTTTGGAATTTTCAAGATTTTCCCTACTAAGAGTTTGATTGGTACGGCTTCAGGTCATCTATTCGTAAAGCATTTAATTTAGTTTACAATTATATCACTTTTTAGATCTCGTCTTTTTTGGAAATAGAATAGATATTTATTGAAAATAAACCTTGATCATATCATGCCTCGATTACAGTTTTGAGATTACAATTTTCATGATTGAATTGTTTAATACATTGTGTCTTGGAATTTGATTTTGTTCTTAATTAACAATTTTGATTTTATTTTTGAGATTAGTTCATTAAATTCAATTATTTAATTAGTCTCCTAATTTAAATATACGTACAAGACATCTGCCATTGTTTTCATTTTTTTTTAAGTTTCGCACTTGTCATTTAATTAAGTTGTGATATTAGTTTTTAGTTTATTAGTGGAAGTGTGTTCTTAATTCTGTTGCTAACTAAATTACTTAAAGTTTGAACTTCCCTTTTAATTATTTTGGATTGTTTATTCATGAAAACGAAAACAGCCATCAAAAGTTTACGTATTAAGTGATGGATTCTTGTATTTGTAAACAACTAAATAAAGATTTTTTTTTATATTGGTTTAGGATTTTGGTCAAGTGTTGCCTTTAGTTAATTTCTTGAATTGGGTAATTTGATTTAATTAAGTGTGAACTTACGGAAATTTTATGATTAGTGTACTAGAATTTGATTATTAGGGTGTTTTATATATATATATATATATATATATATATAGCTTGGTATTAAATATTTGGATAATGAGTTTATGACATCAACTATTGTTAAGTTCTTTTAAAATCCAATATTTGATTTGGGTTATAAGATCTTACTTCTTAATCTATTTTATTTTAATTTCCTGAAATGAGCTACTATATTAAACATAACTTTGTTGACACCAATTATTTGCGATGTTTTTATCTGTTTAAGAATAATTTTGGCTACTGTAATAAGTAGCTAAGTTGATTTATGAAAAGTTTAGTAATATTTATACTTTTAGGATTTGTGTCTTCAAAATTAAAGTGTAATATTTTTATTTTTTTTTATTTTTTTTCTAGTCTTGTACAATTATGCACAAAGGTATTTATCTAAGTCCTAGATACTTCCTTGAAGGATATAATTAGAGGCTCTTATAAAAATTATTATAATTATTTTATTTGACTAGGTGCGGTGCAACTAGGACCCTCGTCCCAGAATTGATTGATTTTGTTTTGTGGTGCTCGACAAAATAAGGTGGATGAAATCTTGTTTAACTTACAAATACGTGATTTGGAATAAACATATTTATTGTGTGATTTACTCTATCTGTAAGTTTATGGTGATAATCATTTTTGTATTTTGTTACATCCATGGTGAAAGCCTGTGTGACGTATTATTCCTTGTGTGGCGAATCATAGCATGTGTGGTGTATCATTGCCTGTGTGGCGAATCATAGCCTTTGTGGCGAATCATAACCTGTGTGGCATATCATTGCCTGTGTGGCAGGATTTTAAGCCGGTGAGGCTGAGTCTTGACGGTGTGTCATTGACTACGTATATATCCTATGCTTGTGTGGCAAGATTTTTAAGTCGGTGAGGTTGAATATGATTGACTATTACTTTCTTGCGATGTATATACGTTTGGACAAAAATAATGATATTCCTTGTTTCCCCACAACTGAGTACGTTTTTGTGCTCACCCCCTTTTTATCTAAAATGTTTTTAGGTTAGTGATCATGGAGCGACGTGGCGGTGTAGGTGTGCCTAGTGGTGTTATGTCGCTTTTAATTCCTTCCAAGACTTGTGTTATGTTTGTTTAAATTCTTTTCCTTTATTATTGCTGTTGGATTTGAGTTACTAGAACTCCAACTTATCTCATGCTATTAAGTCTTGCGTAGTTTACTTCGGGTTGTTGGTTGGCGTCAGTTCTTGTGCAAAGTTTAGACTTGAGTTTGTTGGATTCATTTTTTGGAAGTTTTATTTAAGAGATTTTATATATTTAAAAGAAAGAAAAAAAAATCATTTGACATGTTTCCGCTTTAGCTATTTAAGAAAATATAGCATTTCTAAATTATGAATTTAGGGTGTTACATTTAGTGGTATCGAGCAGACTACGTTTCGTAGACTTTAAAATTTTAAATAATTTGTTATATGATGTGTTATGATAAAAGGCATTACCCATTCCCAAAGACGCTCCCTCACTCGAGGTAATTTACGTTGTTTGATATGATAAAATATTTTGGTGAGCACGTATTAGTGAAGATTCTATCTCAAATATTATGAGATGTGGTGGAGTTTTGTATGTGACATTATATGAGAGTTATGCATCCTTTAGCGAAATTATTGTTGAACTTGAGCATGAGTTGATTGAAATTACTTATTTATGTCCTCGAAATTAGAAGGGACTTAGTTGCTTGATTATTAAGCCTCACTTGTGTAGGCTAGATGAAGAATAATTATAATCTACCTCCAGTTTATGAGCATGCACTTGTCGTAGTCCGATTCTGGCAACGTACTTAAAATCTCACTCTAGGCTTCGTAGAGAACTTGTAGCTTGAAGAGAGTTGTGGCTGAAGATTGTTACTCACGAACAATCAATACCTGAATATGAAGCTTTCTCTAGTGTCATTTATCTGGCACCCAATGAAGTTAAGGCTATTGTTGGAAAGACATTTATAGATCGATAGACAGTCTTGGAGAATGGTCAGCATCAAATCAATTTTGAGGATTACATGGCCACCTTAATTCGTAGATGTAACGATCTTTTTCGTGGCATCACAATTATAGAAGATGACGAAAGTCTCGTGTCACCACTACCATAACAGAATATGGAAGTACCTCAAGAGAAGGAGGGAATAAAAGAAGATGATGACGATCCCGAAGAGGAAGAGGACCCTGAAAACATCCTAGTCCGGTGGTTATAGACATTAACGGTGACGAGAAATATGATAGTTAAGTTTTGACGCGTTTGTTTCTTTTTCTTGAGTGGAACGTTGTGTTGTTCACTTTTTTTTTTCTTTTGGTTGTTAATAGATTTTGGATAAACGAATGTGAGAAAATAAGAATGACTGTAGGAGTAGAGAACATAGCTCTTGATGTTAAGATTCCCTCAGGAGAAACACTAAGAACTAATACGATGGTAGAAAGTGTGAAAAACGTGTTGGGAGGAAAAACATTATCGAGGGATCTTTATGCATTAGAGATGCATGCCTTTGATTTATCTTGGGGATGTACTGGTTAAGTAGCAATTACGCCACTATAAGGTGTCATGAGAGAAATGACTTTTCAAATATCGAAGAGAATGAGTTTACGTTCTACTGACGAGGATCGAAAAAAACCCACTAAAGATAATATCTGCAATGAAAAAAAGAAAATGTTAAGAAAAGGGAAAGTCGAAGGATTCTTGGTAAATGTATTGGTCGGCGCCGACGGAGACAACAATAGAGGATGTGGAAGTGGTTCGAGATTTTGTCGATGTGTTTCAAGAAATACCAGGTTTACCACCGAACCGACAAGTGGAGTTTACCATTGACCTTGTGCCCGAAGTAGCACCAGTTTCTAAGGCTCCATATCAAATGACACCAAATGAGTTAGAAGAGTTGAAGACACAGTTACAAGAATTATTGGATAAATGGTATATTCGACCGAGTGGTTACCATGGGGAGCACCAGTATTGTTCGTAAAGAAGAAAGATGGTAGCATGAGGATGTGTATCGATTATCGAGACCTAAATCAACTTACAATAAAGAACAAGTACCATCTACCGAGAATTTAAGACCTCTTCGATCAACTACAATGTGCATGAGTTTTCTCAAAGATAGATCTACGATCTGGATATCATCAATTGAAAGTGAAGGAAGATAATATTCGAAAGACGGCTTTTAAGGCAAGATATGGTCCCTATGAGTTTGTGGTAATGCTTTTTGGATTGTCCAATGTCCCGCAATTTTTATGGATTTGATGAATATGGTGTTTTATCCATATTTGGATAAGTTCGTGATCGTCTTCATCGATAACATCTTGATATACTCTAAAAATCAAGAAGAGCACGAGTCGCATCTACGCACAGTCTTGGAGATACTAAGGAAAGAAAAGTTGTATGCCAAGTTTACAAAGTGTGAGTTTGGGCTGAATCGGATTGGATTTCTTGGACACATGGTGACATCAGAAGGTTAACTCAACAAGAGGAGTTGGTGAAAGATTTTGAAAGATTGAGTCTTGAAGTAGTGACCACACCTGAAGAGTCGGATGCTATTATCTCAACTTTGGTAATACGCCCGACATTGCGAGATAGAATTCGAGAAGCTCAAAAGGATTATGAGTTTCTACAAAGGATGCTAGCTAAGGAAGTGTCTGATGATCCAAGAGGATTTTCAGTTTTGCATGACGAGACACTTGCCTATAATAAGAGAATTTGTGTGCCAATAGATGAGGAGTTGAGAAAATAGATAATGGATGAGGCACATCGAACTGTGTACACAACACACCCTGGTAGCACCAAGATGTACCAAGATTTAAAGAAGAGTTTTTGTTGGTATAACATGAAAAGGTCAATTGCAAAGTATGTGGAGCGGTGTCTGGCTTGTCAACAAATGAAGGCTGAACATCAAAGACCATCAGGGTTGTTAAAGCCCTTGAAGATACCAGAGTGGAAGTGGGAACACATCACTATGGATTTCGTAGTTCGACTTCCTAGAACTTTGAGAGGTAATGATGCAATTTGGGTGATTGTTGACCGTTTGACTAAGTTAGCGCATTTCGTGCCAGTGCACATGACGTTTTCGATAGATAAGTTTGCACAGTTATATGTTCGGGAGATAGTTTGACTTCATGGGGTACCGAAATCCATTATATCTGATCGAGATCCACGTTTTACGTCAAGGTTTTGGGGCAGTCTACACCTTGCTTTGAGTACAAAGTTAAAGTTTTCGACATCGTATCATCATCAGACAGACGGCCAGTCAGAAAGAACGATTCAAACTTTGGAAGATATGTTAAACCTTGTGTCTTGGATATTGGAGGAAGTTGGGAGACACACTTGCCGTTGATAGAGTTTGCTTATAACAATAGTTACCACTCCAGTATTGGTATGGCTCCTTATGAGGCACTCTATGGGAGAAAATGTAGATCCCTTGTCTTTTGGGATGAAGTTGGTGAAAGAAAATTTTTGGGACCTGAGATGGTGGAAAGAACTGTTGATGTTGTCAAGAAAATTCGAGATAGGATCAAAGTTGCTCAAGATAGACAAAAGTCTTATGCTAATAAAAGAAGAAATGATTTGCATTTTGAAGTTGGTGATAAAGTGTTTTTGAAGGTAGTGCCAATGAAGTGAGTTTTGAGATTTGGTAAGAAAGGAAAGTTAAGACCTCGCTTCATTGGACCGTTTGAGATTTTGGAAAAGATTGGAGATGTTGCCTATCGTTTGGCGTTATCGCCTGAGCTGTCATCCTTGCATAATGTTTTTCATGTTTCGATGTTGAGGAAGTATATGCATAACCCGAGTCATGTGGTATCTTATGGTGGTATATCACCTAATAAGGATTTAACTTACGAGGAAGAACCCATCGCGATTCTAGATCGAAAAATCCACGAGTTGAAGAATCGACGTGTGTCTTTAATTAAAATACAGTGGAGTCACCATGGCCCCGAGGAAGCGACTTGGGAGCATGAGGATGAAATTCTAGCTAAGTACCCGTCCCTAATAGCACCTGGTAAGACAAATTTTGAGGACAAAATTTTTATTAAGTGGGTAGGGTTGTAACGCTCCACTTTTTGCTTGATTTAATTTGCCTTAAAATTTAAATAATTTACATTGGATTTGTGAATATTTGACATGATTGATTTTTTACGTTGGATTTGAGTGAGTCCGTAGTTGCGCCCCTAGCAAGAAAACGAACTTGAATTTTATTTTAGGGTTTTCAGAAATTACTTTACAAAGATATAATATATATATATATGTATGGACTAAGTAATAAAATAAGTTTTGGGCTTATGTAATTATCAAATTATATTATTAAGTTTTGGGCTTATATATAATTGTCAAATTATATTATTCATTCTCAAATTTGGCTTTATGGAATATTATTTTATTGAGCCCAAGTTCTATTTTTATATTTATCAAGGATTGAGATTTAATTAAAAGAGTTCAAGTAGGATTATGATTTGATTAAGGTTTTATTTTACAGTAAATCTTTGTGGCCACATTGTGGCTGGCCATGTAACGCCCCACTTTTTGCTTGCATTAATTTGCTTTAAATTTTAAATCTTTTGTGTTGGATTTGTGAGTATTTGGCGTGCTCGAATTTGTGTTGGACTTGAGGAAGTCCGTAGTTGCTCCTAGCTAGAAAAACGAACTTCATAATTTATTTTAGGGCCTTCTAATATTACTTTACAAATATGGGCTAAGTAATAAAATAAGTTTTGGCTTATGTAATTATCAAATTTTATTATTTATTCTCAAATTGGGCTTTGTAGTATATTATTTTGTTGAGCCCAAGTTCTATTTTACTTTTATTTAGGATTAAGTTTTAATTAAAAGAGTTCAAGTAGGATTAGGATTTGATTAGGGTTTTATACTTATATGACACACCACTCTACACACACGACGCACACACACCACTCCACACACACGGCGCACACACATAACACTACACACACAGATCACTCACAAACATACAATTTTTCTTGCTAAAAGCATCGTTCGGCTTAAGCAGTTTAATTCAGTTTAACTTTTGGTAAGTTTTCCCATTCCTTGTCAACCATTTTTCTTTCCAGTAATCATTAGCATTGAAAACAAAGGCATATTCCTATTCTATGTGTTTCATCAAATTATTACTATTATTATTATTATTTTGAATGAGATTTTCTTTTAGATAATAGTCTTCCAACATAAATGACGTATAGCATCTTCTAGATAGTGGTATTAGTATAAAAGTAGATAGAGTTTAGTTTTTACTCCTAATTAATAATTGGTTTTGATTTGATCATTAAATTATTGATTGAATTAGTAAACCAAATCTAATTTTACGAAATAGCTATAGTCGGTGTTCGTTTCTTTTTTATTTAAGTTTTAAATATATATATATATCTTTGAAAAATCCTACTGTGTTTCTACAAAGAATTTAGCTATGTTTAATTATGTGATTAAATATTAGATTTTGATGTCAGTCATTATCTTGAAATTAATGTGAGGTCCAATTATCTATTTTTAAAATAAAAATAAAAATGATGGTTGTTTCTTGTCAATAAAGTTATTAGTTTGATTTAGTTAATTGAATTGAATCAATCTATACTACACTACAGTTTAATTTATATAACCTTTTTAATTAGTTTAAACTTTTGGAATTCATTTTTCAAAAGCAAAATTTTATGATCTTTGGTCGATTGCCTAAACTTTATAAAATAGTTAGTTTTGCTTAAAGATCCCTTATAAGATTTATTGTATTTATTGAATTAGGTGCGGCACAACTAGGACCCTCATCCCAGAATTGATTGATATTGATTTATTGTGCTCGACAAAACAAGGTGGGTGAAATCATCTTTAACTTGCAAATATGTTATTTGGAATAAACATATCTATTGTGGAATTTACTCTATCTGTAAGTTTATGATGATAATCATTATTGTGTTTTGTTACATCCATTGTGAAAGCCTGTGTGGCGTACTATGTGGCGTAGCCTGTGTGGCGAACCATAGCCTGTGTGGCATACTATGTGGCGTAGCCTGTGTGGCGAACCATAGCCTGTGTGGCGTACTATGTGGCGTAGCCTGTGTGGCGAACCATAGCCTGTGTGGCATACTATGTGGCGTAGCTCGTGGCTAACCATAGCACATGTGGCGTACTATGTGGCGTAGCTGTGTGGCGAACCATAGCTTTGTGTGGCATACTATGTGGCGTAGCTGTGTGGCGAACCATAGCCGTGTGGCATACTATGTGGCGTAGCTCGTGTGGCGAACCATAGCACGTGTGGCGTCTATGTGGTGTAACTTTTGCACGTGTGGCGTGATTTCTAAGCCGGTGAGGTTGAATATGATTGACTATTACTTTTTTGCGATGTATATACATGTTTTGATAAATAAAATAATGATATTCCTTGTTCCCCACCACTGAGTACGTTTTTGTGCTCACCCCCTTTTATCTAAAATATTTTCAGGTCAGTGATCATGGAGCGACGTGGCGGTGTGGGTGTGCCTAGTGGTGTTATGTCGCTTTTAATTCCTTCCAAGACTTGTGTTATTTTATTTTAAATTCTTTTCCTTTATTATCGTGTTGGATTTGAGTTACTAGAACTCCAAGATATCTCATGCTTTTAAGTCTTGCGTAGTTTGCTTTGGGTCGTTGGTTGGCGTCAGTTCTTTTGCAAAGTTTAGACTTGAGTTTGTTGGATTCATTATTTGATAATTTTATTCAGGAGATTATATATTTTTTTTAAAAAAAAAATGACATGCTTCCGCTTTAGCTAATTTTTTTTAAGAAAATATAGCATTTTTAAATTATGAATTTAGGGTGTTACATTTAGTGGTATCAGAGCGGGTCTACGTTTCTGTAGACTTTAAAAATTGAGTAATTTGTTATATTATGTGGTTGTGACAGAGGGCACCACCCATTCCCGGCACGCGCTCCTGATCGAGGTAATTTACGTTGCTTTTGGTGTGATAAAGTATTTTGGTGAGCACTTATTAGTGATGATTCTCTCTCAAATATTACAAAATATGGTGGAGATTTGTATATGGAATTATGTGAGAGACGTGTATACTTTTGTGAAAATTATTGTTGAACTTGAGCATGAGTTGATTGAAATTTTTACATATTTGTGTCCTCGAAATTAGAAGAAACTTAGTTGCTTGATTATTAGGCCTCACCTGTGTAGGTTAGATGGAGAATAACAATAATATACCTCTAGTTTATGAACATGCTCTTGCCTTAGTCTAATTCTGCCAACGTTATAAAGTGGAATTTAATCTTTATAGGAAATGGCCCGTGGACCCCAACGCAACCCCAATAATGTCCAACAGACTGCGAATTTGGTGGAAACACTAGTTGCCGCACTGCAAGAACTCACACAGCGCCAACCTCATGCAGCGCCTGCTCTGCAAAATAATGCACCGCCGACTACTAGCAAAGTGATTGAGCAATTTAAATCGACACGCACCGAGGTTCGATGGTAGGAGTGGACCTCTAATTTTAGAGGAATGGATAATGGAGCTCGAGAGGATTTTTGAGCATATAGAGTGTCTTGATGCCCACAGGTGTCGTCAGCATCTTCCATTCACCAAGATGCAGCCATGGTGGAAGTCTTATAAAGTGGTTTGACCGAGCGGAGCATCGAACTTAACATGGGAAAAGTTCAAAGAAGTAGTTATGGAAAAATACTTTCCACGCTCCTACCGCAATCGAAACAAGCGTAGTTCCTCGACTTGAAGCGAGGCGGTATGATCATGGATCAATCTGACGGAAGTTCAATAAACTTGCTCGTTATGCTACACGACCGTCGATCTTGATGACCAAAAGGCTGATCGTTTTCTTCGTGGGCTTAAACACGAGATACGGGCATCCTTGCGATCACGAGATTGTAAGTTATGGGGTTCTTTGTCGAAGAGCTCATGAAGTAGAGTACCGGACTCGAAGTTGATAAGAATACAAGAAATGTGGATCATCCAAAGAAAGAGGAAGTGGGACAATCGAAACCGAGGAAACAACCATGTTCCCTATAAGAAGGGAGAATGATTAACACTCAAAGATGCTCCTAATACGTCGACGCAGAGGCCCGTGTGTCGGTGATGCGCGCCACATTTTGGAAGATGTTTTGGACAAGTCGGAGTATGTTATATCTGCCGTGATCCTCGACATTACGCCAACAAGCGTCGAAAGAAGGAAGAGTTGAGCGAAGCAAGGCGGTAATGCTCGATTATATGCATTCACTCGGCGGGAGGCGGTGAAGGGTGGTACTATGTCGTATGGTTATCGCTTCAATTACCTGTTTAGCCTTATTTGATTCTGGAGCATCACATTCTTTTATATCTGTTGGGCTATGTGAGAAAACAAGAATGTCTGTGGGGGTAGAGAACCTAGCCCTTGATGTTAGGATTCCCTCAGGAGAAACTCTAAGAACTAATACGGTGGCGCGAAATGTGAATGTTATTTTGGGAGGAAAATCATTAGTGGCGGACCTTTATGCTTTAGAGATGCGTGACTTTGACTTGATCTTGGGGATGGATTGGTTAAGTAGCAATCATGCCACTATAAGGTGCCATGAGAGAGAGGTGATTTTTCAAAGACCCGAAGAGAATGAGTTTACGTTCTACGGAGCAAGGATTGAAAAACCACTAGAGATAATATCTGCAATGGAAGCAGTGAAGATGCTAAGAAAAGGAAAGTGTGAAGGATTCTTGGTAAATGTATTGGGGTCAACGCCGACAGAGACAACAATAGAGGATGTGGAAGTGGTTCGAGATTTTGTCGATGTGTTTCAAGAAATACGTGTTTACCACCGAGTCGACAAGTGAGTTTACCATTGACCTTGTGCAGGAGCAAGACTAGCTTCTAAGGCTCCATATCGAATGGCACCAAAGGAGTTAGAAGAGTTGAAGGCGCGCTTACAAGAATTATTGGATAAGGGTATATTCGATCGAGTGTTTCACCATGGGGAGCACCAGTATTGTTCGTAAAGAAGAAAGATGGTAGCATGAGGATGTGTATCGATTATCGAGATCTGAATCAACTTACAATAAAGAACAAGTATCCTCTACCGAGAATTGAAGACCTATTCGATCAACTACAAGGTGCGAATTTTTTCAAAGATAGATCTACGATCCGGATACCATCAATTGAAGGTGAAGGAAGATGATATTCAAAGACGGCATTTAGACAAGATATGGTCACTACGAGTTTGTAGTAATGCCTTTTGGATTGTCCAATGCCCCTGCAGCTTTTATGGATCGATGAATAGGGTGTTTCATCCATACTTGGATAAGTTCGTGATCGTCTTCATCGATGACATCTTGATATACTCTAAAATCGAGAAGAGCACGAGTCGCGTCTGCAAGCACGATCTTGGAGACACTAAGGAAAGAAAAGTTGTATGCTAAGTTTACAAAGTGTGAGTTTTGGCTGAATCGGTTGGATTTCTTGGACACATGGTGACCTCGGAAGGAATTGAAGTGGATCCGCAAAGGTTGAGCGGTAAGTAATTGGAAAGTGCCGACAAGCGCCATGAGATCTGAAGTTTTCTTGACCGGCGAGGATATTATAGAAAATTTATCGAAGGTTTTCAAGGATTGCGGACCACTCACTCGATTGACACGGAAAGGAATACCATTTGAGTGGACGGAGAAGTGCGAAAGAAGCTTTCAAATATTAAAAGAAGTTGGTAATCGCTCCAGGTCTTGACTATCCCTGGATAGTTCTAAGGGATACATAATCTATAGTGACGATCGAAACAGGGGTTTAGGATGTGTGCTAATGCAAGAAGGAAAAGTGGTGGCTTATGCATCTCGGCAGTTGAAACCACATGAGCTAAATTATCCTACACACGATTTGGAATTGGCGTGATGAGTTCATGCTTTGAAGATTTGGAGACATTACCTTTATGGGGTAAGTGTGAGATTTATACCGACCACAAGAGTTTGAAATACTTTTCACGCAAAAGAGCTAAATATGAGACAACGAAGGTGGTTGGAGTTGGTCGAGGACTATGATTGTAAGATTTTGTACCACCGGAAGGCAAATGTTGTGGCGGATGCACTAGCGAAAGGATGGATGCAAATCTGTAAGAAGGTTAACTCAGCAAGAGGAGTTGGTGAAAGATTTTGAAAGATTGAGCCTGGAAGTAGTGACCACACCTGAAGAGTCAGATGCTATTATCTCAGCTTTGGTTATACGTCCGACATTGCGAGATAGAATTCGAGAAGCTCAAAAGGATGATGAGTTCCTACAAAGGATGCTAGCTAAGGAAGTGTCTGATGATCCAAGAGGATTTTCAGTTTTGCATGATGGGACACTTGCTTATAATAAGAGAATTTGTGTGCCAGTGGATGAGGAGTTGAGAAAAGAGATAATGGATGAGGCACATCGAACTGTGTATACAGCACACCCTGGTAGCACCAAGATGTACCAGGATTTAAAGAAGAGTTTTTGGTGGTATGGCATGAAAAGGTCAATTGCAAAGTATGTGGAGCGATGTCTGGCGTGTCAACAAGTGAAGGCTGAACATCAAAGACCCTCGGGATTGTTAAAGCCCTTAGAGATACCAGAGTGGAAGTGGGAACACATTACTATGGATTTCGTAGTTCGACTTCCTAGGACTTTGAGAGGTAATGATGCAATTTGGGTGATTGTTGACCGTTTGACTAAGTCGGTAGCATTTCATCAAAGGCATAGACGTTTTCGATGGACAAATTTGCACGCTTATATGATCGAGATAGTTCGACTTCATGGGGTACCAACATCTATTATATCGATCGAGATCCACGTTTCACGTCGAGGTTTTGGGGCGATCTACACTTTGCTTGGGTACAAAGTTAAAGTTTTCGACAACGTATCATCCTCGATGCACGGCCAATCAGAAAGAACGATTCAAACTTTGGAAGATATGTTAAGAACTTGTGTCTTGGATATTGGAGGAAGTTGGGAGACACACTTGCCGTTGATAGAGTTTGCTTATAACAATAGTTATCACTCCAGTATTGGTATGCCTCCTTATGAGGCACTCTATGGAAGAAAATGTAGATCACCTGTCTTTTGGGATGAAGTTGGTGAAAGAAAAATTTTGGGACCCGAGATGGTGGAAAGAACTGTTGATGTTGTCAAGAAAATTCGAGATAGGATCAAAGTTGCTCAAGATAGACAAAAGTCTTATGCTAATAAAAGAAGAAAGGATTTGCATTTTGAAGTTGGTGATAAAGTGTTTTTGAAGGTAGCTCCAATGAAGGGAGTTTTGAGATTCGGTAAGAAAGGAAAGTTAAGACCTCGCTTCATTGGACCATTTGAGATTTTGGAAAAGATTGGAGATGTTGCTTACCGTTTGGCGTTATCGCCTGAGCTGTCATCCGTGCATAATGTTTTTCATGTTTCGATGTTGAGAAAGTATATGCATGACCCGAGTCATGTGGTGTCTTATGGTGGTATATCGCTTAATAAGGATTTAACCTATGAGGAAGAACCCATCGCGATTATAGATCGAAAAATCCACGAGTTAAAGAATCGGCGCATGGCTTTAATTAAAATACGATTAGAGTCGCCATGGCCCCGAGAAGCGACTTGGGGCGTGAGGATGAAATTCTAGCTAAGTACCCGTCCTAATAGCACCTGGTAAGACAAATTTCGAGGACGAAATTTTAATTAAGTGGGTAGGGTTGTAACGCCCCACTTTTTGCTTGCATTAATTTGCTTTAAATTTTAAATCTTTTGTGTTGGATTTGTGAGTATTTGACGTGCTCGAATTTGTGTTGGACTTGAGGAAGTCCGTAGTTGCGCCCCTAGCTAGAAAACGAACTTCATAATTTATTTTAGGGCCTTCTAATATTACTTTACAAATATGGGCTAAGTAATAAAATAAGTTTTGGCTTATGTAATTATCAAATTTTATTATTTATTCTCAAATTGGGCTTTGTAGTATATTATTTTGTTGAGCCCAAGTTCTATTTTACTTTTATTTAGGATTAAGTTTTAATTAAAAGAGTTCAAGTAGGATTAGGATTTGATTAGGGTTTTATACTTATATGACACACCACTCTACACACACGACGCACACACACCACTCCACACACACGGCGCACACACATAACACTACACACACAGATCACTCACAAACATACAATTTTTCTTGCTAAAAGCATCGTTCGGCTTAAGCAGTTTAATTCAGTTTAACTTTTGGTAAGTTTTCCCATTCCTTGTCAACCATTTTTCTTTCCAGTAATCATTAGCATTGAAAACAAAGGCATATTCCTATTCTATGTGTTTCATCAAATTATTACTATTATTATTATTATTTTGAATGAGATTTTCTTTTAGATAATAGTCTTCCAACATAAATGACGTATAGCATCTTCTAGATAGTGGTATTAGTATAAAAAGTAGATAGAGTTTAGTTTTTACTCCTAATTAATAATTGGTTTTCGGATTTGATCATTAAATTATTGATTGAATTAGTAAACCAAATCTAATTTTACGAAATAGCTATAGTCAGTGTTCGTTTCTTTTTTTATTTAAGTTTTAAATATATATATATATCTTTGAAAAATCCTACTGTGTTTCTACAAAGAATTTAGCTATGTTTAATTATGTGATTAAATATTAGATTTTGATGTCAGTCATTATCTTGAAATTAATGTGAGGTCCAATTATCTATTTTTTAAAAATAAAAATAAAAATGATGGTTGTTTCTTGTCAATAAAGTTATTAGTTTGATTTAGTTAATTGAATTGAATCAATCTATACTACACTACAGTTTAATTTATATAACCTTTTAATTAGTTTAAACTTTTGGAATTCTGTTTTCAAAAGCAAAATTTTATGATCTTTGGTCGATTGCCCTAAACTTTATAAAATAGTTAGTTTTGCTTAAAGATCCCTTATAAGATTTATTGTATTTATTGAATTAGGTGCGGCACAACTAGGACCCTCATCCCAGAATTGATTGATATTGATTTATTGTGCTCGACAAAACAAGGTGGGTGAAATCATCTTTAACTTGCAAATATGTTATTTGGAATAAACATATCTATTGTGGAATTTACTCTATCTCGTAAGTTTATGATGATAATCATTATTGTGTTTTGTTACATCCATTGTGAAAGCTCGTGTGGCGTACTATGTGGCGTAGCTCGTGTGGCGAACCATAGCACGTGTGGCATACTATGTGGCGTGGCTCATGTGGCGAACCATAGCACGTGTGGCATACTATGTGGCGTAGCTTTGTGGCGAACCATAGCCTATGTGGCATACTATGTGGCGTAGCCTGTGTGGCGAACCATAGCCCATGTGGCATACTATGTGGCGTAGCTCGTGTGGCGTACTATGTGGCGTAGCACGTGTGGCGAACCATAGCTTTGTGGCATACTATGTGGCGTAGCTGTGTGGCGAACCATAGCTTTGTGTGGCATACTATGTGGCGTCCCTGTGGCGAACCATAGCACGTGTGGCGTTATGTGGCGTAACTTTTGCACGTGTGGCGTGATTTCTAAGCCGGTGAGGTTGAATATGATTGACTATTACTTTTTATGATGTATATACATGTTTTGATAAATAAAATAATGATATTCCTTGTTCCCCACCATCGAGATGCTTTTTGTGCTCACCCTTTTATCTAAAATATTTTCGGTCGTTGATCATGGAGCGACGTGGCGGTGTGGGTGTGCTGAGTGGTGTTATGTCGCTTTTAATTCCTTCCAAGACTTGTGTTATTTTATTTTAAATTCTTTTCCTTTATTATCGTGTTGGATTTGAGTTACTAGAACTCCAAGATATCTCATGCTTTTAAGTCTTGCGTAGTTTGCTTGGGTCGTTGGTTGGCGTCGCCTCTTTTGCAAAGTTTAGACTTGAGTTTGTTGGATTCATTATTTGATAATTTTATTCGAGAGATTATATATTTTAAAAAAAAAAAATGACATGCTTCCGCTTTAGCTAATTTTTTTTAAGAAAATATAGCATTTTTAAATTATGAATTTAGGGTGTTACAGCCACACACCATTTTTCCACATATTACGAAAAATATTAAATTATTAAATTTAAATTTAAGTTTAAAATTTTCATTCGATAGGTGCAATATTGTAATTCCATAAGATAGTTTTAATGTAAAACTAATTTTTTAATAGATCAAAAATTAAATAAATTAGTTTTTTATTTAATAAAGTTGATTGTGGCCGGCCACAATGTGGCCGAATTGCATCACTATATATATATACACTCACACAATTCATGCGCACACACACAACCACACATCACACACTTTCACGCGCACACACGTTCATATTTCTTCAAAACTCACTTTTCGAATTTTCAAGAATTTCCCTACTAAGAGTTTGATTGGTACGGCTTCAGGTCATCTATTGGTAAAGCATTTAATTTAGTTCACAATTATATCACTTTTTAGATCTCGGTGCATACACTCTTTTTGGAATAGAATAGATATTTATTGAAAATAAACCTTGATCATATCATGCCTCGATTACAGTTTTGAGATTACAATGAAATGATTGAATTGTTTGATACATTATATCTTGGAGTTTGATTTTGGTCTTAATTAAAAAAATTATTTTATTTTTTAGATTAGTTCATTAAATTTAATTATTTAATTAGTCTCCTTATTTAAATATACGTACAAGACATCTACCATTGTTTTCATTTTTTTTAAGTTTCGCACTTGTCATTTAATTAAGTTGTGATATTAGTTTTTAGTTTATTAGTGAAAGTGTGTTCTTAATTCCGTTGCTAATTAAATTACTTAAAGTTTGAACTTCCCTTTTTATTATTTTGGATTGTTTATTCATGAAAACAGAAACAACCATCAAAATTTTACGTATTAAGTGATGGATTCTTGTATTTGTAAACAACTAAATAAAGATTTTTTGTTGGTTTAGGATTTCGGTCAAGTGTTGCCGTTAGTTAATTTCTTGAATTGGGTAATTTGATTTAATTAAGTGTGAACTTACGGAAATTTTATGATTAGTGTACTAGAAGTTGGTTACTAGGGTGTTATATATATATATATATATATATATATATATATATATATATATATATATATAGGGATGGGTTATAATACAAACCCCTTAAAATAAGAAATAAGAATTCATCTTGATCATCCATTTGCCATTAATAAATGGTTCAAGATTAAGTTATCACATTCCTATAATTAAGGGACGGTTATTTTCGTAATATTATGTAATTACCATTATACCCTAATTTGATTTAATCACAATCACTCATCTTCAAAAATCAATGGTTCAAATTTGTTCTCATTTCTTATTTTGAATGTGTTTTTATTTGAACCCAATCCTATATATATATATATATATATATATATATATATATATAGGAGAGGGTTAACGTGAGAACCATTTTTATTGTGAGAACGTGAGAACCAAAACCGATGAATTCATAAAGTGAAAGTTGATGAATCCGCTAGAAAATTATCAATCCAAAAATAGAATTTTCGCCTCATGGGATTCGAACCGGGTGAAAATTTCTTAATTTTAATTCATTAACTTTCTCAACGGATTCATCAACTTTCATAACTAATTCATTTGGTTCTTAGTTTTTAGGATAATAATGGTTCTTATTTGAACCAAACTCTATATATATATATATATATATATATATATATATATATATATATATATATATATATATATATAAAGCTTGGTATTAAATATTTGGATTATGAGTTTATGACATCAACTATTGTTAAGTTCTTTTAAAATCCAATATTTGATTTGGGTTATAAGATCTTACTTAGTAATCTATTTTATTTTAATTTTCTAAAATGAGCTCTTGTATTAAACATAATTTTGTTAACACCAATTATTTGAGATGTTTTTCTTTGTTTAAGAATAATTTTGGCTATGTAATAAGTAGCTAAGTTGATTTATGAAAAGTTTAGTAATATTTATACTTTTAGGATTTGTGTCTTCAAAATTAAAGTGTAATATTTTTATTTATTTATTTTTAGTCTTGCACAATTATGCACAAAGGTATTTATCGAAGTCCTAGATACTTCCTTGAAGGATATAATTAGAGGCTCTTATAAAAATTATTATAATTATTTTATTTGACTAGGTGCGGTGCAACTAGGACCCTCGTCCCAGAATTGATTGATTTTGTTTTGTGGTGCTCGACAAAATAAGGTGGGTGGAATCTTTTTTAACTTACAAATACGTGATTTGGAATAAAATTATTTATTGTGGGTAAAATTCTCTTTAAATTGTAAACATGTGATTTGGAATAAACATATTTATTGTGGAATTTACTCTATCTATAAGTTTATGGTGATAATCATTGTTGTGTTTTGTTACATCCATGGTGAAAGCCTATGGGCGTATTATTGCTTGTGTGGCGAATCATAGCCTGTGTGGTGTATCATTGCCTGTGTGGCAGGATTTTAAGTCGGTGAGGCTGAGTCTTGACGGTGTGTCATTGACTACGTATATATCATATGCTTGTGTGGCGGATTTTTAATCCGGTGATGTTGAATATAATTGACTATTACTTTCTTGCTATGTATACACGTTTGGACAAAAATAATGATATTCCTTGTTTCCCCACCACTGAGTACGTTTTTGTGCTCACCCTCTTTTTATCTAAAATATTTTCAGGTCAGTGATCATGGAGCGGCGTGGCGGTGTGGGTGTGCCTAGTGGTGTTATGTCGCTTTTAATTCCTTCCAAGACTTGTGTTATGTTTGTTTAAATTCTTTTCCTTTATTATTGATGTTGGATTTGAGTTACTAGAACTCCAACTTATCTCATGCTATTAAGTCTTGCGTAGTTTACTTCGGGTTGTTGGTTGGCGTCAGTTCTTGTGCAAAGTTTAGACTTGAGTTTGTTGGATTCATTATTTGGAAGTTTTATTTAAGAGATTTTATATATTTAAAAGAAAGAAAAAAAATCACTTGACATGTTTCCGATTTATCTATTTAAGAAAATATAGCATTTTTAAATTATGAATTTAGGGTGTTACACATTTCATCATATTTAATGCCGTTTTTCTACAAAATATCGAAACAAACCAAGTAAGTCTGAATCAATAAATACTAATCAAACAAACGACATAAATAGAACAAACTATTGAAGATGACATGTAAAAGAATACCAAGAATAAGCACAAAATCATGCTAAACACCTACTGATAGGTCAAACCGAAGAACACAAACTCAACAACGATATTTATTAGTCGTCAGTATCAACATCAACTGGTAACATCAATTGGTATCAGTATCGGTACCAATTGACGTTAGTACCATCAACTCTACTAGGTATCAACTTACTACTATGTTCAGCAGACCAGTAAGTATACTAAAATCTCATACTAACTATTTCTGACTGATAAGTCTCATACTGATATAAATGTTCTGATTGATTCATTAAACACTTAGAATTAGTTTCACTTTATTTATAGCTAATGATTTGAATTTAATATTATCGTATTTATCGTGTCCCCTTAAGTGCGCAGGATATATCTTTCTCGTATTTAATGTCATGTCATAAAAAGTCTGTAAAAAGTGAAAAGTAAAATCACTTTTCAAAACTAAGACTTTTTACCCCTGTAGCACCCTTTACTTCTAATTTACTTTTCGCTTTTTCACTAGGATAATCCAAAAGCCTTTGTTTAAGTATTTTTTAAAATGCTAAAGGATTGGGTATAGGTGGCGTGATAGTGTAGTGAGTCTATCCATAACATTTATTCCTCAATCGACTCGCGTGAAAGAAGACATTACGAGCTAGTTTTAAATGCTTTCTTTATTTGATCATCACTTTCACACGATCTAAATTTACCACCATTGCTATGTATTTCAAAATTCTTCAAGCTTTCATACTTACCAAATCCTACAAATGCTTACAGTTTATTTTCGGAAATGTCTCTCACAGAACCTCAAGTTAACCATGACTTGACGATTTCTTTCTTTAAAATCACCAACGAGGATGCTCTGGAAATCCTACATATGTTTTAATTAAAGGGGTAGAAACACTTATTAAACCACTAGTCCTAGCTCTATGTAGATGAACAAGTGGCAGAGTTCTATTCCACTCTTCGCCAAGACAACGACTCCAACACTCTATTTGCCACCATACCGTGAAAACTGTAGAAGAATCCATATCCACTCACCTGCAATAAGACATTGATATCATCCAGATGGCATGCCAACTCTTCAGACTGTCGTACAAAGGCAAGCTCCTCTATACAGAGTTGGAACCTCTGTTCGTGGAAGATGGCATGATGAGAATGCTACAGGACGACACTCCGTCCACCCCAACCTTGAAACGTGCTTGGTTTATGCCCAAGTACAAGCTGATGATTAGCATAATTCACTGGTAATTCTATGGTATTTTGGGATCGTTTGATCAAGTCTCAGCAAACCATCAGATATTGCTGATGAGAATCGTGTCTGACATGGAGATCAACTGAGAGAACGCCTTTCATTTCCATGCTGATGTCGATCAGAAAACTCTCATCTGGGAAAACAGGATAAAGCTAAGAGGTAAAATGTCTTCTGTTTTGCATGTTTTTGTTATGTTTTTCATTGTTTGTTTTAGACGATTTTGTTCCTATTCGTTTAGTTTTGAATATCTTTTATTGGAATCATGTTCGTTTTCGTTTTATGTAGGGAATGTTTGCGTTTAAGCATTTTGTGCATAAAATGCACCCAGCGCGGACTCGGCGTAGCCGATGGAGTGCGCTTGGCGTCGAGAGGACACGCCGAGAAGGCCCGTCTGCGCTGAATACAACCACGCCGGGCGCCAGATCACCCAGAGCGCCCAGACGCTGGCTAGCGTCCGGCGCTGGCGCCAAGTTGAAGTTGTCGAGAGTGCCGCGTCGTGCGCGCGTCCGTCTTTGGGAGCAAGCCGAAGTTGTCCAGAATCGATCGTCCGCGGCCCCCTGCTGCGAAGCAGCCGCTGGCTCGCCGCTAGCGTCCGCGTCCCGAGTGACCCGCATTTCGTCTTACTTTGAAGGGCACGCGTCCGTGCTGGGTTTGCGTCCGATCAAGCGGGAATTCGGACGATATATATATTAGTTAAAACGCTGAAAAACCCTAGTTCTATCATTATTATTCAGTTTATTTTCTTTCCAGCGCCTCCTCCACGCACTACTTTTCTTCCTTTGTTTTCCAAGTATTTTCCTTTGCACTTCGTTGATTCAAGAACTTTGATTGAAGAAATTCATCAACGATTATTGCAATTGTAAGGATTGTTATTCTCTTTTCTTCCGTTGAATTATTGAATAATGATTTTTATTGATTTCAATTGTTTGATCCGTGAGATGAGCATGAACTAATCTTCTTCTAGGGTTGAGTGATTCAAATCGATTGATTGTTTATTTGTTTTGATTGAGTATACCAATTGAATCATAGGAATCAATTGGGTTAGAGGTTACCGGAAACGGGTACTCTAATAGTTTATGTATTTGTGAAATCTTATAACCTAGGTTTAATCCACGGAATGAAAGTCGAGTGTTTGGATTAAGGTTTGAGGATTGCATGAGTAGGTAGATTTCGTAAGCAAGCATAATTAATTAATCAAGGCGAAGAACCCTAATACCCTAGTCTTTCTCACAATCTTTAATTACTCCTGTTGCTATTGAACTGCTTTGAACATTTGTTTGAATCGTTTTGTGATTTAATTTCCGTCAATTTTAGTTAAGTATCCCCAATCAAGTTTAGGATTTAGATTTACCGTTTTTTTCATAACACATCATAAGCCCTGTTAAGTCTTCCTCAGAGATTCGACTTTGGTCGACCTTACCACCCTATAGGGACCTCGTACTATTGCGAGCGACTTAGTAGAACAATTTGGTGGAACAAATTTTGCGCCGTTCTTGGGAAAGGCTTTAGCATTTTGATTGTGTTATTTTCCTCCTTATCTTCTATTTTTCTTTATTTTATTTTTGTTTGGTTATTTTCTTCCCACATGTGCACGTAATCCATTTTCTTGTCTTGTGTTTGTGTATGCTAGGTCGTCGAAGTCTTAAAAGGAAGTTGGCACAAGTATTCGACAACATTCACAGGGTGAGAGATTTTAATCTTTCGAACTCGGAAGAAGAAAGCTCGTCTGAAAGTGAGACGAGTTCGGCGACAGTTGAGTACGAGAATTTGGAGAATATCTCCAAGTGAGGAATTCGTGCCAGAAGAAATGGCAGCAAATGGAGGAGTCAACGAGGAAGGAAACCGGCGGATGCGTAACTTTGCTCGACCCGTCATTGGGGTGACAACGTCATGCATAGTCCTCGGGGATCCGGCCGAAACTACGAGTTGAAGCCCATTCACTTCAACCTTCTACCGTTGTTCTATGGGATGCCAAGCGAAGATGCTTTGGACTTCATCTGGGAGTTCTATGCAGTGGTTCACACTTTTCCGTTGAACGGGCTCACAGAAGATACTCTGAGAATGAGGTGTTTTCCTTACACCTTAAAGGATAGAGCCAAGACGTGGTTGATATCTTTACAATCTGGTTCATTGACGAGTTGGCAAACAATCTATGATAAATTCATGGGAAAATATTACTCGAACCAGAAAACGCAAGAGCTGAGAGCTAAGATAGCTACTTTCAAGCAGATTGTTGGAGAACCTCTTCATGAGGCATAGGATCGTTTCAAGTCGTTCTGACAGAATGCCTGCATCACCATTATCCAGCTGAGCTCCTCAATCAGTTTTTTGTATGATGGATTGACAATGGACTTCCAATATATGATAGATAATGCGACTGGAGGAGACATTGGTAATTACACTACCGATGATGTTAACGAGATTTTGGAGACATTAGCTGCAAATTCGCAAAGGAGAAGCGCAGGACGAAGGCCTACTGCAGCAAATGAAGTGACGCCTAACTTTGAAGTGACACAGAAATTAGCGGAGCTCACTCGCCAAGTTCGACTATTGAGAGTGAGCGAGTCTCAACCCCGCCTCAATTCCAACAAAGAACAAGTGATGTCGATGGAGACACGTGGTATTTGTGGTGAAGCGGGACATGGGGCCAACACGTACAACGAGCCAATGAGATTGCATATGACAAAGTGCAAGTTAATGCTATGCAAGGTTCCAACAAGGGTTCCAAGAGGCAATCAACAAGGATATCAACCGAGGCCTAAATCGATCCTTTTCAAATTCATACAATCCCTGGAGAGATCATCCTAATTTCTCCTAGAGTCAGAATCGAGGGGATCTAGTCGGGAGTTCGATTCGACAACAACCTCCTCAAAGCCGAAGAACAACAACTACAAAGAACCCATCTCCACAAACCCAACAGCACCCTGGTGCACCGAGGAAGCCAACACTTGAGGATTCTCTACATACTTTTATCCAGGCAAGTCATCAGATATTTGAGTCTGTGGAAGCATCAATGAAGAGGATAGAGACTCAAGTAGGATAGTTAGCTGGGACCGTTGGAGAATTGGCACAACAAGGACAGAAAGGAAAACTGCCTAGTCAGCCTGAACAAGCACAAACAATCACGGTTCTCAGGAGTGGAAAAACGATTGACAATAGAGTGGAAATTCCACTAGAGGAAACTGAATTAACTAAGGTGACTGAGAAAGTACAAAAGGAAAGCACAGAGGAGGAAGAGAAGAGACATCCGAGGCTTCACAAAGCCGATAATCCATATCAACCTCCAATTCCCTTTCCAAGCAGGTTGAGAAGTGAAAAGAAGGATCAGCAGTTCTTAGAGTTCTACAAGATGCTCTCTAAAGTGAATGTGAACTTGCCTCTCCTAGATGTTATTCGAAACGTGCCAGCATATGTCAAATTCTTCAAGGAGTTAGCATCGAAAAAGAAGAAGTTTGTAGATAACGAGAAGGTGATTGTATCCGAGGTTGCTAGTGCTATTTTTCAGCATCAATTGCCACCAAAGCAGCGTGATCCAGGAAGTTTTGTGATAAAGATTGTTGTGGGAAATGGAAAGGAAGCTACAAGCATGCTCGACTTAGGTGCAGGTATAAATTTAATGCCTTACTCTATTTTTGAGCAACTAGAATTAGGGGAATTAAAACCTACTCGCATGTGTCTACAGTTACCTGATAGATCAATTCGTTACCCTAGGGGGATTATCAAGGACATATTAGTCAGAGTGGGTGGGTTGATTATTCCTGTTGATTTCGTTGTTCTTGATGTGGGTGACGTTAAAAAAAATGGTAGAGAGCATACAATTCTTTTAGGTAGACCTTTTATGGCTACCACCAACACGTTGATTGATGTTAAAAATGGCATATTAAAATGACAGTGTTGGGAGAAACTGTATCCTTTTCTGTTAGATATAGCACTATAGTACCATCTTCTGATGTGATTGATAATTGTTCTAACATAGATGATATTGATTGCTTTGTGGTCGAGACATGTGTACTGCAGGAAGATCGCATAGGAACCTTTCTTGCAGGTTTCGATGAAAAGAAAGAGAAGCTATGCCTGGAGAGCAATATTATAGAGGAGAACCGAAAGGTAGAAATGGAAAGATTACCTCCGCAAGGAAAACCAGACCTCAAAGTGTTACCTGAACACCTCAAATATGTCTACCTCGAGGATGGTGAGCAGAAACCTGTCATAATCTTTGTCGGGCTAAACAAGGTAGAGGAAGAACAACTCATTGAGATGCTGAGAAAGAATAAACAAGCTCTTGGATGAGTATGTCGATATTCGAAGGATAAGCCCGAAGATGTGCATGCATCGGATAGTACTTGAGGAAGGGCTAGGCGATTCGGGAAGGACAACGAAGGTTGAATCTAATCTTATGGAGGTAGTCAAGAAGGATATTCTAAAGCTCCTGCGAAGGACTCATACAGTCCAGTTCACGTGGTACCCAAGAAAGGTGGCATCACTGTGGTGAAAAATGATAAAGGAGAGCTTGTGCCAACAAGGACCACCACTGGATGGAGGATATGCATCGACTACAGAAAATTGAATGCCACCACTAGAAATGATCATTTTCCTCTTCCATTTATTGATCAAATGTTAGATAAGCTAGCTGGACATTAATACTATTGTTTTCTTGATGGTTTGTCTGCTTATTATCAGGTAGCAATTGCTCCGGAGGATCAAGCCAAAACAACTTTCACTTATCCGTTTGGCACTTTCGCATGGATAAGGATGTCGTTTGGTCTATGCAGTGCCCCTGGAACCTTTCAAAGATGCATGACTTCTATCTTTTCAGAAATGATTGGTAATTTCATTGAGGTATTTATGGATGATTTTTCAGTTTTTGGATTATCTTTTCATGATTGTCTTATGAAGTTAGATGTGGTTCTTGCACATTGTATTCAATGCAATCTTACATTAAGTTGGGAAAAGAGCCATTTTATGGTGACAAGTGAGATTGTATTAGGACATGTGATATCTAAAAAGGGGATCCAAGTTGATAAGGCAAAAATCGATGTAATTGAAAAATTACCACCACCAATTGATGTAAGAGGAATTAGAAGTTTCTTATGGCACACGTGTTTTATAGACGATTTATTAAGGATTTTTCTAAAATAAGTCAACCATTATGCAAATTGTTTGCCCAAGATGTTCATTTTCGTTTGATGAAAGTTGCTTACATGCTTTCAATACTTTGAAAGAAAAACTTATCTCTGCACCTATTGTTGTTGCCCCCGATTGGTCATTGTCCTTTGAGATTATGTGTGATGCATTGAACACCGCAGTAGGAGCTGTCCTAGGTCAACGTATTGATAAAATGTTGCGTGTGATTTACTATGCAAGTTTAACTCTTAATTCTACGCAAGGAAATTACACGACTATAGAAAAGGAGCTTTTAGCTGTGGTTTTTGCTTTAGACAAGTTTAGGTCTTATATTCTAAGATCTAAAACAATTGTACACTGCGATCATACAGCTCTTCGATACTTGATGTATAAACCTCAAGCCAAACCTAGATTGATTAGGTGGATTTTATTGCTGCAAGAATTCGATGTTGAGATTAAGGATAGAAAGGTTAGTGAAAATGCAGTTGCTGATCATTTATCTCGTCTTCCCTTTAACCCCCAATCGGATGACTTACATCAATCTGGCATTAGCGATGAGTTTCCCTTTGAGCATGCATTTGAGACTTCTGTTATTCCTTGGTATGCTGATATATGCAATTACATTGCAAGTGGAAAATTACGTTCTTATATTTCTTCTCAAGAGAAGAAAAGGTTCTTGTCTTCTTGCAGGAACTATTATTGGGATGATCCTTATCTTTTTCGCCTTGGTAAGGATGAGGTTATCAAAAGATGCATTCCAGCAGAGGAGCAACTAGAGATACCGACGTTGTGTCATGCTTCGCATTGTGGAGGACATTTTGGGGGTCGTAAGACCGCCTTTAAGGTTCTTCAATCTGGATTTTATTGGCCGTCAATCTTTAAGGATGCACATAAATTCTGTTTAGCATGTGATAGGTATCAACGAGTTGGTGCGATAGGAGTGAGAAATGAGATGCCTCTTAATACTAATTTACCTATTGAAATTTTTGATGTGTGGGGCATTGATTTTATGGGTCCTTTTCCAAAGTCTTGTGGGTTTGAGTATATTCTTCTTGCTGTAAATTATGTGTCCAAATGGGTGGAAGTGATTCCTACCCGGACATGTGATGCTAATATTGTCATCAAGTTTGTACAGGATAATATTCTTTGCGGTTTGGATTCCTCGAGCTATAATTAGTGATGGGGAGAAACACTTCTGTAATAAATTATTTGAGAAATTGATGAAGAAGAATGGAGTTTCCACAAAGTAGCAACACCATATCATCCTCAAACTTCGTGACGGGCCGAGACGAGCAACAAACAAATCAAGTGGATTACGGAGAAATGGTGAAGCCATCGAGAAAAGATTGAACAACGGCTGAATGAGGCTCATGGGCATATCAAACGACTTACAAAACCGTGTTAGGGATGAGCCCTTATAAGTTGGTCTATGGTAAGTCTTGTCATCTTCCGGTTGAGATTGAACATAAAACATATTGGGCGATTAGGAATGTGAATTTGGATTTGGCTCAAGCTGGAAAAGAACGGACTTTACAGTTGTTTGAACTTGAAGAGCTACGTGATGAAGCTTATGAGAATGCTCGAATGTATAAGGAGAAGGTGAAGAGAATCCATGATAAGAAGTTGGTGAGAAAAGATCTTCAACCTGGAATGAAAGTTCTTCTTTTTAACTCACGGTTGAGACTGTTTCCCGGGAATCTTCGGAGCAGATGGAGTGGTCCATATGAGATAGAAGAAGTGTTTCCATACGGAACGGTGAAATTTTATAATCATGATGAGAAGAAATCTTTCCAAGTCAATGGACAACGTGTAAAGTTGTACATTGAAGGAGCACAGAATGTGATGGAGACTGAGTCGATAAGACTCCAAGAAGCGATTTGAATGAAAGATTAATGGTCAGGCTAGTGACGGTAAAACTAGCGCTTCGTGGGAGGCAACCCACATTTCTTTATGTTTTGTTCTTATTTTCTTTTGGTTTTGTTTTGTTTCTGTTTGTGTTTTTGTCTTTGTTTTTGTTTTGTGTGGTGCAGGATTAGGAGTTATATATCTAGGAGTCTTGGGTGTATGGAGAATAAAAATCGAGGTGTGGAACTATCATTTTGCCAGAAGCAGGACCCCAAACACCGGACGCAGGCCAACCGGCGCTGCGCTTTCTCAAAATTGCATCCAGATGAGTACCCCAGGCACCGGACGCACCGAAGCGGTGTTGGGGTACCATTGAAAAGAAACCGTGTGAATACAGAGAGTTCACCCAATACCGACGAGGTGAAACCGCTTAAAGCCGGTGTGAAACCCAAATGGGCAGAGGATGTGACCCAGCGCCGGACGCCACGAAACCGGCGCTGAGTCCATTTAAAAAAAAAAGAAAATTATTGTTTACATATTAGACGAATGTTAGGTTTCGTCTCTCACATTTTTATTTTCTTTCAACGCAGCGTCGCGCCCCTTCTCTCAGTCCCACGTTTCACTTCCGTGTCTAGCCCCAAGCGTCGGTTTTCGTCTCTCCGTCTGGCACTCCATGCTAAACGCCGCGCCCAGTGCCGTGCTCCCTCTTTCCGTCCGACGCTCCGTGTTCTTCAACGCCGCGCCCAGCGTCGTGCTCTCTCTCGGTCCGACGCTTTCAGTTAGCATCACGCACCGTGTCCAGTGCCGCGCTCGTTCGTCCGACACCCCTCCCTCCGTCCGGCGTTCAACCTCTGTGCCTCAACCCCAGCGCTAGCCCTATTCCGTCAGGCGCTCGCTTATCCGTCGTGTCCCCAGGCGCGTGATTCCTTCAGATGTTATTTCCGGTAACCGCTCAGCGCTCGCCTCCTCCGTCCGGCGCTACCTCGGCGCCATGCGCCTAACGCCACCTTTCTTCCGAATCCGGCGTTTCTCCGAGCCTCGACCTCATGACCTTTTCCCACGTTAAATCGGTACCTCTCACACAAAGATCAATATGGTTCAAACGAAGTAAGCTACGAGATCCAGCTCCCGTCATCCTCGAGATGATCATATTCCTATGGAGGAACCCCAAGAAGACATCAGCATAATGTACTCAACCGCTTTTCCCATCTATAATCGTGTGGAAGGTACTCTTCATCGTCGTTTTATCCATCAAGATATAACTCATCCGTGTGTATTTAATTGGCAATTGATGCAAAGCTTGTGTAGTAACCCAAAATTTTTATAGTATTAGATTAAGGCGTAATTAAGTATGACTAAGGGTTTAAAAGCTATTAATTTTATAAGAAGGTATAAAGAGGTATAGAATGGGTTATTAATCGATAGAAATTCGATTATTTCTCAATTTAAGGTATGAGACTAGAAAACGTAGAGATTAATTAGAAATGAATTTTATTATGATAAAATGTAAATTATGTGAATTTTTTTATATGTGTTTGAATGAAAAATGCTATTAAATAGAAATTTTGCTATGAAATGCATTAATTATTTTTGCATGTTAATTTTCTTAAAAAATGAAATGAATCATTGTTTAAGCTATTAATTTGCTTGGATAAATTTATTTTATTAATATTTAGTGATAAAAGAATTAATTGGTATGATTTTTGAAATTTTAGAAGCATGATTATAATTAGTTGAATTTTTACATATGAAAGAATTTAAATTGTGCTATATGAATTTAATTTCAATTATGGATATAAATTGTATTAGGTTTTATTAATTACTAGGAATATAGTTCTAACAATTAAAATACACTAAGGTATAACCTTAGTAAAAGTTGAGGTGTAATTATAAATTTGTGGAAATTTGTGTATAATTATAATGAAATTAGAGCTAAATACACATGAAATTATACTTATATAATTCTAGAACTATAACACATGGAATATATCATCTCCAACCTCCAAACTCCCTCCATTTTTGGCACCCTCACACACTAACACACACAAATTTTATTTTTCACTTTTAAATCCCTAATTAAGTGTGGAATTAATAGCAAATCACTCCAAGCAAGGTAATTACTTCATTTAACTTAAGTTTATGTGATTTAATTTGATGAAAATAATGTTCTATACATGTAGGATTTTCAAAAATTTTAATATTGTAATTATGATTGATTTGTTTAATTTTTGTTATGTTTATTGAATTAATTATGTTTATGGAGCTTGATTAACATATGCTATGGTTTTAAATATATTCTTTAAATTCATGAAGTTGAAAAATTAAAGAATCACTTATAAACCTTAATTTTTGTACATGAATTATATGATGGATTTAGTTGAATTGAGCTTACATATATACTTAGGAATGAATATAAACATCATATGATTAAAGAAATTAAAAGTTAAACCATGCTTGTTTAATTCTTAAAATTTTTGAAAACTATAGATGATGGGAACTTGAGGATTTTGATTTTATTTGATTAATTTAACATGATATTTATGCTTAAGGATATAAATAATGCATAACATGAATTTATAGGAATTTAATTCAACTATAGACAAAATGTACAAATTTTCGAAAATGAAGGGCATGCCATGAACTATGATTTCTTGATTTTATTTGATACATTTGATATGATATTTGAGATCTATGATAAAAATAATGCTTAAGTTGAATTTATAAGAATTTATGGACATAAATTATAAAAGTTGAAAAAAATTAAAGTTTAGTAAAACTATTATTTTATGTGATAAATTTGAGTTAAGAATGGAAGTGAACTTGGATTGATGATCATTTATGCTATATGAGTATACTTCTATGATATTTGATATTAAATGAAATGTAGATGGTAACATTCTTGAAATTTTCTATATATGTAGTTGAAGGACATTAGGCGATTAAGTTGTAAATGCATGAGTTTAAACTTGTTTTAAGTTCTTATATGTATATTTAAGTATATGTTGATGATATTGGGGAGTTTGGGATGAAATTGGATGAGTTTGGTTTAAATGGGCTATTCCTATTATAAACGTTACTCTGCCGAAATTTTGGTAGAATTTAGTTATTAAAAATAACGTTTTGAAATTTTAATTGGCAAACCATCGATAAGTAGTTAATTGAATAAGGAAGATTACTAAATTCGATAATAATTTATGTTACAAGGATCAAGCAGAGGAAGTCGTGAAGTAAAGGACGAGGAAACAAATCTTTTAGAATAATCGTTGCAAGGTGGGTAATGCTTTACAAATTTATTTTATTATTTAGCAAAGTTAATTATATGCTTGAACTTGTTACTATCATGAACCATAATTAATCACCACATGATGAATATAATGAAAATGAATGTTTTACCACATTGTGGGTATGACGGCTTTTTACCTATCTACGGTAGGAAAATATTATATACTGTGCACAGGTTATGGTCGTGAGCTTGCAAATGTAGGCCGACCATGGTATTGGGGAGGAGGCCTACTTCCCATTACCGAAGGACGTAGATAGGGTATGACCGTAGTTGAGATCCTTCGGGACCAACTCGGGTATGTGATGCCGGTATGTTTCAAAATAAAATTGTGGTGATATGATAATGAAAGTTTCCTAAGAAACCATTATTCAAGTTATCTTATTCAATGTTTACTTAAATTGAATTTATAAGTTTGAAAATTTTGTTGACAATTACCCACTGAGTACCTTCTGTACTCACACCCGCAAAACGTTTCTGTTGATGCAGGTTGAGCTTGGCAGAGATGTGGTTTGGAACTGAGCTGGATAGTTGTTCTTATTTTTGTTTGTTTGAACATCTGTGCCCGAATGCCATGTCTCCATACATGACATTTTCTGCTCTTCCGCTGTTAACTTTGGAAACTTGAAATCGTACTTTTGAGAAACTTTGTAAATATTTTGAAAACGTCTATGTATATATTATGGAGGTTGTGACCTCGTTTTAAATTATTATTTGTTGTTAGTTATTTGCTGAGTGCAGGTTGGCTTATCCATCATTTAGGGGTTATGCATCCCGTTTATCGTAAATATTATTTCACTTAAACTTATTCAACTGTTCACAAATTTTAATGTCTTCACCAGTCACGGTCTGATTAGTTAGTTAATCCCATAATTATTAGTCGGGTCGTGACAGCTTGGGTCTTGAAGATAGAATTAAGAAATATTTAAAGAATTTAGGCCTTCTTCAATATGCTATGATGGAATTGCCTCGTTATTCTCCGTTATTGGTTGAATTTTATTGCACAATGAATTTTGATGATGAATCCGATACTATGACCTATCGTCTGCTGGGGCAAGAGTATGCTGTAACGCCTCGTATTATGAAGGGGGTGTTTGGATTTCCGACTTCAGGTGCACGTGGTGTACCTCAATCATTCAATGTCAGAGAGGCTTGGCAGGAATTATCAGGGTTTAACAACTGGTCATCAGTTAGAATGCCGAGTGGATTTATTAAGGATGCAGCTTTGGCAATGGTACATAAATTCGTTGCATTCAATGTTTTCGAAATGAGCAGGCCAACAAGGTCAATACTGCTGAGGTCTTCTTGCTCACATGTGTGGTAAAGAAGACAAAGGTTTGTCCGACATTCTTCATTTGGGATCACTTGCAGCTAGTTCAACGGCGTAAGAAATGTCGGCCAACCTTGTGTCAAATCCCTACTGGGCTATCGGTACATTTAGGGATAATTAATAATGAGGGAACACATATTCCTGGGCAAGATCTGATACGACCTAAGATGATTGACCTTAGTGAGCTTCGAGGTGCTCCTTTTGCACATAATGAGACAACTCTTGTACCTCATAATTTGAGGAACTGTGTGAAGAGATATATGCATGCGCAGCTTGCTGAAGCTCAGCAGCAGGTGCAGGACTATCTCATGCACCTTCTGGCGACATGATCATTTTTTATACCACTCTTGCATCCGATGATGAAGGCGACCAACATACCGAGGTAGGAGGGGATACAGAGCTCGTTCAGAGCAACGCCGAACTCAATCATCCACAGTTCCCTTTTGAGCAAGGTGCATTGGGGCAAGGATATAATTACATACGTGAAGAGTTGGGACAGTTTAGGAGTGAATTAGCCACCATCGGACGAGTTTCATCAAGATATCTACTATCGATTTGATCAGCAAAATCAACGTCTTGACGAGCGAGCAGTTGTGGCATGAGCGTAACCGGCCGGAATCAATATAATCGCAGATGATTGAGCGAAATCGGCGCATGGCTGCTCTTGAGGCTCGATGGGCGCTTGGACTACATTTCATGGCGCTCCACCTCCACCACCGCCGTCCGACCAATAGTGATTCTTCACTATTGGAGTGTATGTGTTTTTTTTTTATTTTTGTGTGCGTCGTTTTGTTTTTGTTGCTTTGTTTGTCTTTGTTTGGTGTTTTTGTAGGTTTTGTTTCTGGTTTGATGCCCCGTCGTTCCGTTTTGTCGCTTTCAGGGAAGTCGCCTCTTCTATACTCTTATATTTATCTACGATGAGGTCCTTGCCTGTTTTAAGTGTGGGGAGGTTTCGTTTTCCGTTTTGTTTGCGTTTTTGTCATTTTTGTTTTGTCCTTAGCTTTTTTTTGGATAAGAGATGATTTTATATTCTTGAAATAAATGGTGCGTGAAGAATTGTGCTTTAAGTTGAATTAATTATGTTTTGATCTGAATTTCATTTCGTCTTGGTATATATGGTTTTTAGTGTGATGAAACTTAGGTGTCAATTTGAACTGTGGGACATGATTAGGAAGCTGTGATTAGACAATGTGTGTGATCGGTTGTTATATACTTCATACATGGGACCCTTATCTTGTATGATTTTTCCAAAAAAAGCACAATTAAAAAAAGAAATATGAAAATAATTGAAGTGATGTTGTGAAATAAGTGGGCTTAAAATTCGAATAAGGGGCTCTACCCATCTTGCTTGTGTTGTCTCTCGAATGGAGACTATGCTATGGGTATAGATAACTATGTTAGGATACTCGAGTGTATCACTTGAATGTTTCACCCAACGATTATTGTCCTATAATCGGTTTTAAGTTCCACATGTTTTATTTATTTGTATAATTGGGATGTCTTACATTAAAGGAACCATGTGAGTTGTATATTGATTTACGAAATCATATTTGAGTCGAAGCACGCTTATTCTATGATAAGTCACATGTTTGTATTGATGAATGAGGATCATTATATTGAGAACTATATTATTAAGATGCATTGAAAAGAAGGGAATATGTGATTGATTCTATTTGAAGCATTAATTTGATGTGTACCATTCTTTTCAAGAAGTTAAAATTTGCTCGAGGACAAGCAAAGAGTTAAGTGTGGGGGAGTTGTTTTGCATGTTTTTGTTATGTTTTTCTTTGTTTGTTTTAGACGATTTGGTTTCTATTCGTTTAGTTTTGAATATATTTTATTGGAATCATGTTCGTTTTCGTTTTGTGTAGGGAATGTTCGCGTTTAAGCATTTTGTGCATAAAAATGCACCCAAGCGCCGGACTCGGCGTAGCCGACGCTGGGTGCGCCTTGGCGTCGCGAGGACACGCTCGAGAAGGCCAGCGTCCGCGGCCAGGCGCGTATCGTCGAGCGCCCGCGTCCGGCTGGGCACCCAGTTGAAGTTATCCGAGACGGTCTGGCTTCGTCCGTGGCCGGAGCCAAGCTGAAGTTGTCCAGAATCGATCGTCCGACGGCCCCCGCTTCCATGAGCAACCGCGTCGCGCCGCCAGCATCCGTATTGGGTGACCCACATTTCGTCTTACTTTGAAGGCACGCGCGCCGATCTTTGGGTTTACATCCGGCACAAGGAGGAATTTCGCGATATATATATCGGTTAAAAGTGAAAACCCTAGTTCTATCATTATTCTTGATTTATTTTCTTTCCGCCCTCCACGCACTACTTTTCTTCCTTTGTTTTCCAAGTATTTTCCTTTGCACTTTGTTGATTCAAGAACTTTGATTGAAGAAATTCATCAACGATTATTGTGATTGTAAGGATTGTTATTCTCTTTCTTAGTTGAATTATTGAATAATGATTTTATTGATTTCAATTGTTTGATCCGTGAGATGAGCATGAACTAATCTTCTTCTAGGGTTGAGTCATTCAAATTGATTGATTGTTTATTTGTTTTGATTAAGTATACCAATTGAATCTTAGGGTTTCTTGTTAAGTGATTGATCATCATTTAATTGTTTATGTTTCTTGTATTATCGAGAGAGATACATTACATCTAGGAATCAATTGGGTTAGAGGTTACCGGAAACGGGTACTCTAATAGTTTATGTATTTGTGAAATCTTATAACCTAGGTTTAATCCACGAAACGAAAGTCGAGTGTTTGGATTAAGGTTTGAGGATTGCATGAGTAGGTAGATTTCTTAAGCAAGCATAAATCATTAATCAAGGCGAAGAACCCTAATACCCTAGTCTTTCTCACAATCTTGAATTACTCCTGTTGCTATTGAACTGCTTTGAACATTTGTTTGAATCGTTTGCGTGATTTAATTTCCTGTCAATTTTAGTTAAGTATCCCCAATCAAGTTTAGGATTTAGATTTACCGTTTTTTAGTAACACATCATAAGCTCTGTTAAGTCTTCCTCGAGAGATTCGACTTGGATCGACCTTACCACCCTATAGGGACCTCGTCTATTGCGGCGACTTAGTAGAACAATTTGGTGGAACATCTTCCATTATACTGGAAGCACTTAAAAGAAAATGAGTCACGTGGTACAACTATTCACCAGTACCAACCAGGGATAGGATGTTGTAGTCTGATGAACTCGCACTCCATGCCATCGAACTAAAATCCTAGTTATGGAGAAGACGTATGGGGTCGTCATCCAGGAGGTGCTAACAAAAGTGGACGCAGATAACAACTCCAGCTGGTAAAGGAAGAAACCCTTCCAAGAGAAAATGAAAGATTAGTCATCACCAGAGCAGTCTCCTCTGAAGATGAGAAGGAGGACTACTGCTGAGATTGCCAGGACCCTTCTTTTATGAACTTGAAATACCTAGTCTGACCCTGAGCTAGCCCACTCCTTTCATTATCCTACATCACCAACACTACTTCTTTAGCCTCCTCACACCTCGAGCCTACCTCATCTCCCCCGCATATTCCTATTTCCCCAGCACATACTACCTCACATTCTCCATCACCTCAGCCTACCTCACCCTAACAACCAGCCTTTTCCACCCACTTTACTGAATCCTCCAAGGGATTCATAGCGATAAGCCCTCACACTCAACTCGCACCACACATGACCATACTGAAAGCCTCTTTTGACCAAAATACCAAAGCCTTCTTGCTGAAAACCTTTCCAATAATGTAGAACCTGCCTTACATACTGGCTAAGGCTATTCGTCTCCATGTCTTTTTGTAGGTAAAGATGACTCTTTTTTATCATCTAGCCGATCTGATCAACCTGGAGTCACGAGAGAAGTATTATGAAGAAGAGATGGAGCTCGAAAACTTACATTGTATCTTCAGCATTTGGACTACTCTCAGGACTTTTGAGTCCATAATCCAGGGAATGATTGATGATGCAATTGCTGAGAGTGCCATGGTGGAGTAGATGGCTGAAGTGAGCTGGGATGTTGAAGCGGGTCCCTCATGAGCAAATGAAGGTACAACCGAGTGCTGGAAAAAGCGGCAGATGAGCCTGCTGCTGAATTGGTAGAGAAGCCAGTAGTAGGGTGTACTGATGTGCATCAAGCACTCATGACCAGTTTGAAGAACAACCTGATACTGAGTTGAGCGAACAATTTCAAGGAAGCATTGTTCATTTTTACAGGTACATGTAGGAAAATATGAATTTAATCATGTATTCAAGCTTCCGAGGATCTATCTTAGTCCTTAGAATATCATAATTCACCATACATTGATTACATCCCTAGCCTATTTCTATAAATTTAATGCAACACATATGTTTTCACAAACAAACCTACGAATTGATGACACAAGCAATCGATTTCTGACTCCAACTTTGATGTTCTTGACTGTATCCCGGTTGCCCAAATCTTCAATACTTAGTGAAAGTATGCTATGAAGATCATAAAAAATTCTCCCCCCTAGTCTTGTGATTTTCGAAAATAACTGCTATAAGAATATGTATTTCTCATTTTCTCCTACCTTGTATTTATAGAGATCTCTAAACCCTAGTGCTATAGGAGTAGAACTCTATCTCCAAATAAAATAATAATTATCTTCCAGCTAGAGAATAATTCTGTTATAAAGAATAATTATCTCTTGATATCTTTTAATATAATATAATTATGTCTATACTAGGAAATGTATTAAATAAATAATACATTAATCAGAACACATTCCCTCTAAAACTGTGTATAGGGGAATGAAATATATGCTGGTAAAGGGCCTTGATGGCTCAGCCTAAGGATCAAATCCAAGGAATAAAGATGAGCCTCAAATGTATTAATTTCATATGTTCTGTCCAGAACATAATTAATTCATAAATATTAATTCATTCCACTAAAGAATTAATATTGACTTGTCTCTTTACTTCCATTTGAGTCGGGGCTTGCATTAGACGTAAATAATTCCTATATTTAAGATATACACCACCTATTAATTAATTAGAGCTTCTGATAGCTCTGAATTAATTAATTACTAATTAATAAATAATTAGTTCCTTAAGTAGTACAACTCAACTTTATTATCGTATCTAATAAAATCAACATGCAATGTTTAATACGATAAACCTTTTGAGTTCCTTAAAGGGATGTCATCAACCTAAACCGAATATGGTTACCTAATATATATTTTTAGATATCATCTACGAACTGCTCTCACCCAATATGCAGTGTATATTGAGTTATCATAGAACTCTCAACCATGACACTTAAAGTGAGAGTCAAATATGTATATATTGTTGAAATCCTATTGGGGTTAGGATTACATCAAGTCACCAAAATCTATATTCTTCATGACAATCGGATAAAAACGCGATCTTCTCGTGATCCTTATCAATACGTAAAGACGCATAGTATAAACAAGTAATCAAGACAAACTACTTTCTATTTACATCAAGAAGATAAACTAACAACTTGTCATCAAGTTGTTTCGATTTATGATAATAGTTTATATCTCATAAGGTTAATCGATCATATAATCTTTTGTGTTCTACTACACACATATGATCTACTTTATGATGAGATAATGGGACATACATATACGATAAGTTAACAATTCAGATAGAAGAATAATAGTGAACTGAGAACATTGTGTACAAGCACAAAACGTCTTGCTTTCAGTATACAAACCCAACAATCTCTCACTTATACTAAAGCAAACTTTTCATATACAAGGTGTCTACTTTCTAGCTATAACAAACACAATCACTTCTATCACTTATACAAAAGTTTCTTAAGTGGATCTCAAACGACACAATCCTAGTCTTCGAACTTGACTATTGAAGCCCTTTGCGGCGAGCTCTTTATGAAAGGATCAACTAGATTTTTCGTTGTATTCAACTAACATATCTCATCGGCTTATGATTTCTAGTATGATATGGTATTTTCTCTCTATGTGCTTGGTCGCCTTGTGGGTTATGGGTTCCTTAGAGTTTTCCACCGCACTAGAGTTGTCACGGTACACTTGTGATACTCTTTGGTAAACTAGGTACCACTCCAGATCCAAGAGCTAGTTCTTGAGTCATACAACCTCCTTAGCCACACCTCCGATGCCCCGATATTTTGGCTCCATATTGGAGTCTACAATGCACATCTGCTTTGCACTCCGCCAAGAAATGGTTCCACCTCCCAAGGTGAACACATAACCTTACGTAGATTTCTTCTCATCCTAGTCAGCCTAGAAATTCGAGTCGATATAACCCACAAAAACTAAACTATCTGACCGATACACAAGCCTATACTCCCTAGTCTGATTAAGGTACTTGAGTATGTTCTTGACTGCAGACCAGTGTTTCTGTCTAGGGTTAGACTGATATTTCACAACCATGCCTACTGCATAACAAATATCAGGTCGTGTACACAACATTTCATACATGAGGCTATCTACTACTGAAGCGTAAGGTACTTTGCTCATATCCTCTTTCTCTTTTTGTGTCTTCAAACACTGCTCCTTTAAAAGAAGAGTGCTATGACTAAAAGGGAATAATCCATTCTTAGCACTCTGCATGCTGAAGCGAGCCAACATAGTATCAATTTAAGATGTTTGAGCTAACCTCAACATCCTTTTATTGTGATCATGTATGATCCCAAGGATGTATGTTGCCTCGTCTAGAAATTTTATGGACAATCATATCTTTATGTTTGATAACAACTCCATATTGTTTCTAATTAGGATAATGTCATCTCCATAAAGTGTAAGGAATACCACATCACCAGTGACATTAAAATGGTACATAAAACTTTCATTTTCCCACTTAATAAATCCATAGGATTTAATAACTTTATCAAAACATAAGTTCCATGATTGGGAAGCTTGTTTAAGTCCATAAATGGACTTCTTGAACTTCCACATGAAATGCTCTTCGCCTTTATTCACAAAACCTTCGGGTTACTTCATATAGATGCATCTACCTTCTTCAAGGTAACCGTTTAGATAAGCGATTTTGACATCTATTTCTCAAACCTCAAGACTTAGGTGAACTACAAGTAGTGTTCAAATGGACTTGAGCATGACAACTAGAAAAAATGTCTCATCATAATCAATACCTTCCTTTTGATTATAACCTTTTGCCACTAATCTGACCTTGTGGGCCGTAACCTCTCCATTTGAAACTCTCTTTCTTTTGTATACCCATTTTTTGTCTATGGAGATAAATCCATTTGACAGTTCAACTTTCTCGTATACATCCATAGCAGTTATGGAATCAAATTTCATTTGCATAGTGATGAGCTACTTGTCAGCGTCTACATCATTCATTGTCTCATTACATGTCCATGGGTCGATATCATGTTCGTCTCTCACGATCAAATCCAAAGATTCTCCCACGAACATAAAAATCTCGGCTTGACGAACAACCCTCCCACTACGATGAGGTAATGGCAACGCGCTGTCAATGGTCGATGTAGTCACTTGTCAACTACTGGTGCAGTTACTCGTGGTAAAAACCCTTTCACTTTTGGCTGGGTAGTTGGACTTGCAATGACATCCCTTTCTATTTCTTGAAGAGCAATGTCAGACTTGGATTTATGGTTATTTACGAAGTCCTCCTCTATGAAATGTGTGTTAGTGCTAATAACGATCTTCTGATATTTAGGACCGTAAAAGTAACCTCCTTTCATGCCCTTAGGATATATTATAAACAACCTTACTTCTGTTATAGACTCCAACTTATCAGCTCCCTTGTTTAGCATATGTGCTAGACCGTCCCAAATCCTTATGTGACTCAAGCTAGGCTTTCACCCAAGGAATTAACAAGAGATTAATTATTTTAAGCAGTTAGAATACTATAAATAATTAATGGACATCGATATCTAAATACAAAGATTGGTAAGTTTAAGTACAAGCTGACTCAGCTTCGATAATAAATGGTTAAGTCAATATTTATTCTCTAGTGTAATGAATAAATGTTTATAATTTTTATTCTAGGATGAAAATAATAAATTTGGGCCGTTATATAATAAGTGGGTTTTTTATTGTTCTGGTGCGCACTGAATAGAATTTATTTCTCATTCAAGTACCCAAAAAAGAGACAAAGAAGGATAAAGCAAACTATGATAAATACAGCAGAAAAATAACTATAAGTTAGACTTATTCAATAAAAACGGTATACATAATTTGCATCGATCCATGGTATTACCTATCTAATTTCTTAAAGCCTACAATTTGCATAATCACAACCTAATTATTGGACTTGAAAAATAAATACCTTCATTTGATATGTTTGAACCAAGGTATACATACTATTTGTATTATAACATGTGGTTTTATATAATATATATATGATTGGATTGATATGATGATATATTTGGCAATTTATAAATGGAATTGTTCTCTCTATATATATATATTAGTTTTCTTTCAAAAATGATTAGTAGCTGAAACTCAGTCACGTCAATCGCTTAATAAGTGATGAATATATACCACTCTTGTGGTGCATTGGAAATTAATTTCACGGGGGCTGCGGAGTCAAGCACCAAGATAGCATAGTAATTGCTAATTTACTTTATCATTAAATAATGCATGAATGTGTTAGTTTACGTTCGTTTTCGTTTAAATGGGATCATGTTCTTCAAGTCAGATTACACTATACATGTCTGATAATATAGGTAACAAAGTAGGTGCAAAGCATTTTATCTTAATGTCACATCTATAGTCCTATTAATTATTGAACTCTCAATCGCCCTATGCCAACTACATACACACATTGACGGAGCCACTCTTGGCCCTGGTGCCATAGCCCCAAACATTTTTCAAAAATTAATAGTATATATGTAGTTTAATATATAATAATTAATTATAATTGAGAAAGAAAATGTTTTTATATCATATTTATCATAACTTAGGATGTAAATTTTAAATATATTGTTTGTTGCTATTTTTCTCTAGTTTATATACTTCTTGCTTATTTTAGTGTTGAATTTAGAATTAGGATTAATGATGAAGTTGTGACGGATACAAGAAAATTAAGATTTGAGTATTGTAGATAGTATTTTATTTCTACCAACACTTATAATTTTCTTATTAGGTTGAATTATTTTAATTTTTAAACAATTATTATTTTTTAATTATTTGTAAGTAAATTAAATTATTCTGTTATTAAAAGATATATCGATATTAAGGTATATAAGGGGAAGAAAAAATTGTTACAAACAATTACCTCTATTGTATGAAAGCTATTATTATATAATTGAGAATTGATCGTAAAATATTTACACAGTTATTAACTTGAACTAGACATTATTTATTATTTAATTTATAACTTTCAAATAATATTAAAAAAAATTCATGGTATCCTCAGCTATTAGGTAATCACGTTTTTTATTTTATTTTAGTGATATCATGTAATTAAAACAATATTATGCCATTATTAAAAATTATTATTGCTTTAAAAATTATACTTATTACTTCTTGAAATCATGATAGTTAAACTTGGAGCCCCTATATTCTTAGCTTCATCACTTACTACACGGGAAATTCCCCTTACTACACATGTATAATAGCTTCACATATAACTCAAATAACGAATTTGATGTTTCCTACCATATTTCCGTAGAAATGATTTTCATAATGACCTATATTTAGAGGAGAATATATAAGAAGAAAGACGTATAGCTTAAGATGTTCTTTATATTTTCTTCTGTCTTTCACGTTTTGAATTAAAAGATTTGGCTGCACTAATTTATTGAGCATGTTCATCTTTGTTGGTGGAACTGGACAGAATATACATAACATTATGTTAATTAATCTACCCTGATATAAATAAAAAAATTATTGAATTAATAAAAATGAGTCCGCTTTAAAAATAAAAGTAAATCAATAGAATGACGACGCTAAATAAAAACATAGCTAGTCGCCAAATAAGTTTATTTTTGAAACTTTTATCTCTTCTTACTTCTTGCATTCTGTGAAGTCTTTTGTTCCTCTCACTAATTTCTAATTATTTTGACATAATTGTCCGACCCTGAAAGCCTAAATTTAAAGGATTTTCCTCTTTGTATCAAATTCCAAATAAGGAAATAATTTTTGCAATAAGCGGACATTGAACTTTTCATGTATGTCCTTTCTATTAAACTAGTGTATAATCCGTCGAAATTCGACGGAAAATTATATTACTTAGTATCTATGGTTATAAGAAATAAAATATTTACGTATAAAATACATATTAATTAATTATCAAAATTCGTATAATAATATCTAAATATTATAAAGTAAACATTAATAATACATAGTATTAAAAAAATCGAGCACCACTAATTGTGAAAATATTAAAAATGGAGAAAATAACTAAACATTTAAAATATGATAAAAATTAAAAGTAGTCTTGAAGATTAATGATCGCAATCACTTTAAACATTCATAAGCATGCTGATAAATGTTTGTATTCATCTACAGTATATATATATGCATTCATCTTAAATCCGATTAGTAATTACCCAACCTCATAAATTTATAAATATAAGTTGTTAGAGTGATTGGAATTTATATGCACGTACATATCCAAAATCTGATTGAAAAAAATCTGATTGAAAAATAATTTTATTACTCGTTCTTGTCCCAAAAATATGTGCTATCTATCGAAATATATTTAAATTTATAAATATAAGTTGTTATAGTAATTGTTTATCTGTCTCGATGATGAATCGAACATTCTGAAATAATTATTAATTAATATAGTCTATTATTCTAAATTCTAATGATTAAAAGCGAGCACAAATCGGATTAAAATTGATTTTACTATATGTTCTCGTCTCATTCTCGTATAGTAGAATCCACTAATTACCTGAATTGTTTAAATTTACAAAATATATAATTAATAAAAATATATATTTATTTCAATAATTGGTTATCCTCTCAATAAAAAATTGAATTTATTATTTTTATTTCAAAAAAATTTATTAATTGTGAAGTCTCACAAAAAAAATGTGAGCTTCAAAATTTCACATAGGTATGTCGATAAATGTACTTTCTTGTTCCCAAATAATATAAATAGCAAAATACTTAAAAATAGAGACAATTGTATTCTCGTCTCATTCTCGTATAGTAATATCCGCTAATTACCTGAATTCATTTAAGTTTTAAAACATATAATTAATAAAATATATATTATTCCAATATATTAAAATTTGAGAAAACCCCACATAGACAAATCGATCAATGTCTAGGTATGTCGATAAATGTATTTTCTTGTTCCCAAATAATATAAACAGCAAAATACTTAAAAATAGAGACGATTGTATTCTCGTCTCATTCTCGCATAGTAATATCCACTAATTACCTGAATTCGTTTAAGTTTTAAAACATATAATCAATAAAATATATATTATTCCAATATATTAACATTTGAGAAAACCCCACATAGACAAATCGATCAATGTCTGGATCAATTTAGAATCTATATACATGTAGCTGTCACAAATTTGATTAAAAATTTATTTTACTATATATTTGTTCTTGTCTCATTCCAACATAGTAATATACGTTGATACCTGAATTCATTTAGATTTATAAAATCAATAATATAATAGGATTAATGATTGACGCAATCTCTCTCCTACGTGGACTATTTATTTCAATTTGTTTTATTAATTTGTGAAGTACCATGAAAATCAATATGAGTTTCAAATTTTATTTTTAAAAATTGTATAAGATATATTCTTTTATTTAGATTTTTAATTTGTGAAATTCATGAAAAGATATTTGATTTAAAATTTGCTTACAAAATTTTACAAAATATATCATTCAATTTGTTGAATTGGTGAAGTTTCATAAGAAAAAAATCAATATAAAAATATAATTATTTACTTGGCGATCTAATTAATTGATGGACCAAATAAAATTGGTGGGTGCAAAATATTGTGTGGTGGAATGAAAAAAATCTACTCACAACTATTTATATAGGCTTTATTTAGGATGTAGTTTGATAGGAAGTCAATGTGGGATATGAGATGTAAATATTAAGAATAAATGAGATTTGAGAAAAATAAAAATGGAGAGATTATATGATGCCACGTAGGAAAGAGAATCACTAAATAATTAATCGTATTATACATTGATAGAAATATATATATATATATATAGGGGAGGGTTAACGTGAGAACCATTTTTATTGTGAGAACGTGAGAACCAAAAACTGATGAATTCACAGTGAAAGTTGATGAATCCACTGGGAAAATTACTGAATCCAAAAAAATAGAATTTTCGCCTCTCATGGGATTCGAACCCGGGTGAAAAAATCTGAATTTTTGAATTCATTAACTTTCTCAACGGATTCATCAACTTTCATAACGAATTCATTTGGTTCTTAGTTTTTAGGATAAGAATGGTTCTTATTTGAACCAAACTATATATATATATATATATATATATATATATATATATAGGGGTGGATTATGATGAGAAAGTTCCTTAATGTAGGAAATAAGAATGATAGCACATCTTTTATAGGAGTGGAAATTTGGAACTGAAAAATCGGTTATTATCCAAACCAAACCGAGTTTTTGGAGTTCGGTTATCCGAATAACCGAGTTTGGTAAAATCGGTTCGGTATTCGGTCAAGAAATTTTAAAAATTTCGGTTTCGGTATACCCGATAACCGAATGGGTATACCGATAACCGAAATAATTGTATTATATATATATATATATATATATTAGTTTTATAATTATTTTAAAAGGACTAAAACTATAAATAACTTGAATATGTTTACAATATTGTTTGCAATCATGCATTTAATGTTAACTGTTTTATATTACTATTAAATAAGAATCGTATTTATAAAGTTGATTAAATTTCTATAAATGCCACAATATTAATAAGTACAAGATACAATTAAAAAATATTCGATAAAATTAAACCACAAACTACAAAGTAATAAAATTTCAAGTGCACAAGTAAATAAAAATACACAGAACAATATATTGAATTATCACTACTGAACTTGAAAATTGAAATGATATTAAATCAAACAAAAATGAGCATTACACTAATTAAAAAAAATCGATTTAACCATACAACCGATAACCGAACCGATCGGTTATTCGGATAAACGAATAACCGATCGGTTCGGTTATCGGTAAGCATATATATGTATTTTCGGTTTGGTTAACCTAATTTTCGGTTCGATTAACAAAACCGAACCGATTTCCACCCCTACATCTTTCATATTTGTGTAGCACAATCATATTTACTATGTTGCATATATTAGTTTATCACATATTTCATACCTTCAGTAGACATATGCTAAATATATTAGTTTAGCACATCTTTCATTCAACAGAAGACAAGAAGATTTCTAGTCTTTGCAATGAATCCGCGTAGCATACAAAATCTGTAGCACAATCAAATTAAATCTCAACCATTGATACAATAAATCAAAGGCCCAGATTCATTCTCATTTCCTATCAAATTATCATTTCCTACCTGAACCACCTTCTATATATATATATATATATATATATATATATTAATTATAGTAAATAGACTAGTTAAATAACATTTTATTTATTCATGGCTTTTCTAGTACAACAAGGAAAAACTCACAAAACCGGTTGGTTAAATTATCCATGTACTGATTATGGTGCAAGTGTATAGTTTATACGCACGTGGAGACCTTATCTAATTTAACGTATAAAAATGGAATATCAAAAGATTATCAACTACATTTATATTTTCGGGAATTTTTTTTTTAAAAAATTTCCGTAGTCTTATCAGAACGTGAAGAAATAATTTACAATGATTCGACGCTTAAAAATAAGGAGGACCAATGCTGTATTTATATTTCTTGATATTAATGATTGGTTAACCAAGATCCTCGATTGATTTAAGGATCCAATGAACGATTATTTTCGAGACAAATATTATATGATTATATCTATTAAATCAAGTTCAGCAATTTATAAATCTTTGCATATTATTTTCTTTGGTACATAACGTTTAGTGCTAAAGCAAACCAACCTGAAGCACAGAAGTGAATCAAAATGTGTGCTCATAATTTTGTGGATCAACATCAACTATATGAGCAATGGTGATCGGGCTTTCATGGCCGAAGAAGAAGAGATCGCGAAGACTGTAGGGTCCGAGAGCGGCCGATGGCCCGTCCCAGAGAGCTTGAGCAAACTGTTGATGAATCCTTTGAGTTGGATGAAAAGAATCCCACCAGACGTAGTCGTCGGCGTCGGCGCACAGATCGTAAGTCGTCATCTTCTTCGTTCCTCCGCAGCTGAATATTCCCCAAATGGGCCTGATCCGCAGCAAGCATTTTTCCTTCGGTGAAACCTTCATGATCATCACAAACTAACTTATATTAGTTATTAGAAAATAGATGAAATTATTTAAGTTAAATTCTCGTGCTTGTTGTGTACTGATGATGGCATTGTATGTGCGTAGGTATTTTTGAAATACCATAGTCAGATGGATTGTTGATCCGATCAAGAAGCCAAGTGTAGAAATCTGAGTTGCAATACTTGAAATCTTTTAGAAGGTATTCGAGATTTTTGAGGACAGTTGTGAGGGCATTGTTATGTGCCAATGCAAGAGAGTTAGCTTCTTCGAAACACCCTCCTTCGGCAGCCTTAGGGTTAATAGCTCGCATAACCGGCAAACACCCGAGCGGGGACAGACCTAAAAATCCAAATTTCCTCGCACCTTTCATGTATAGTTCCTGAACAAGTGTCGTTTACTTTGAATGGTCGATATAAAATTAATATAAGTCAACGTACCGTACATTTCAAATGATATACAAATTTTGGATAACTCGGAATCTAATATCATTTTCAAAATACCGGTCTGGGTCGCGCCCACTAGGCCAATCTAGCCTGACTTCAAAATCTTTCAGATCTAAAGCTCATGACCCAATTCGGGCAGGGCCGAAATCATGTCCTTCAAATTATATCTGGTCGGACCAGGCCTATTTTGAAACTCTAATAATTACTCTTGCCAAAATTATTTGAAGAATATAAGTATAATAAAACTTTTGGACTTACTTGTATCGTCGCTGTCAAATTTCTACAACCATCCCAACATATAGTTCGGGATGGTAGAGTTGTTGCATCTTAGGATTCCCAAGATAGCCCCCAAATAATCGTTGCTTCCAATGCTAAAAAAGTAAACTGCATTCGATACGACTTCTTCTGCTCCCGAGGCTCCCAATTTCGCCGTCAAACGTTGCTCCACTTGTTCAAAATATTTCAACTGCGTCTTGAGATCAATTGCCTATTATGCACACACATTATCATCATCATTTAATTGTCAAAGTTGTAGTGATAAAACAAAAACCTTTTTATATATGTTAATTACCTGTCCCTCATTTGTAGTAGAAAGAATCCCACCTCCGCCAGATGCAAAATTAACGCCATGGCTAAGATTATCGGATGCAGATGGATCCAAGAATGGTGGAATCATAGGCAGCTTAGCATATTCAGCTGTATCGTATATACATAAATATCACAAATATCAATAATCAAATAAAGTAACGCACATATATACGTAGGTAAATGATTAACATGGGAACTTCTCCTCTCCTATTATGTAAAGCTCAATCTGAACCATTAATATCTGTACGATTAATGGCTGTCATCAAAAAATATATATATTTTATAGATGACAATTGTAGAAAGATCAATGGTTCAAATCGAGTTTTAGATACCACGTGAGAGAAGATTTAGTTTTACCTAAGTAATCTACGAGGATACGTCCGTCGGAGAACCGCCCCGTGGGACCCTCAAAGAGGCCGTTCCGACCATAAGGGTGGCAGTCTGCTTTGTTTTCCGGTATGGTTTCGATGAAATTATTGTTTCCGGCATCGACGGATGAGTCACCAAATATGAAAAAAGCAGTGTGTTTTTGTGGTAGAGCAGCAACTCCATCATCCCACGTGGAAGATAAGATCGCAAGTAGTAGCCACGCAAGAAGCGCCATCTTTGAATGTTGGTGGTTTAGTTCAGACGCAGAGCTTAACGTAATTACTTAAATAATAACATAAGATTAAGGAGAGGGCGTTTCCACCAATGCAAATGCTGTAGGTTCTGTTTTTATGCTTTTATCCTCTTCTTTGATACGTTGTCTGTCTTGGAAATATTTATCATACTTTGAAGTTTTCAGCACCGACGGCAGTATCTAATCCGTCCATCTCAATCATAGTATTGAAAATAAAACAATGATCGATATAAACAGCATAAATTATCGTGCAAATTAAGTAGATTCTGCATAGGGATATTATAGTCATCTATCTAATTGGGTTCAAATAGTTGCTGAATAGTTACTACTGTTGTATAGATCCGGATTTGATATCAAATACTCTATCCGTCCCAATATTCATAGCCCCTTTCTTTTTTGCACGTAGATTAATGAAAGTTGTGTTTTGTGTGTAAAGTAGTGAGTGACACGAAATTCAAGATACTTTTTAGCGTAAAAAGTGTTTTATTTTTTGGAAACAGACCAACTTAATGGGACAACCCAAAAAGAAAAACGTGTCATGAATATTGGAACAGAGGGAGTATGATTTAGTAGATTATTAAATTCCAATAATGATACATATTATAAATTTTTCTTAAGGAAAAAAATTCGTGGCCGTTACAACTTCTATTGGGTCCTAACTGTGGAACTCTTGAGATTCTATGGCTACATATAGCAATTCTATGGTTATATATCCTAGAGATCTCATTTAGAGGGTGTTTGGCTGAGCTTATAAGCTCTCAAAAAACAACTTGTAAGCTATTTTTTAAGCTTATAAGCTATTTTTGGGGAGCTTATAAGCTCAGCCAAACACCATCTTATATTGCTCTTGTATATAGGATTTTCAATCTCGTGTTGTTTGTAGGTTTTGCATAGAAACGTGAGATCCCAGTATGTACCAAAAGTAGTGATTTCAGGTTCCCCATGAATATATAAGAGATGAATCATATGAGAATGTAAATATTGATGAGAAATAAGACCGCACCGGTGTATAAAGTTGTTGCACTAAACGTATAAATTTGTTGCACCAAATTCCACATATAAAGTTTAACACTGAACATATAGTTGTTGCACCGAATTTAGTGCGATAAATTTATATATTTAGTACAATAACTTTATACGTTCAGTATAATATTCTTATTTCTCACCAATATTTGCATTCTTACGTGAACTACCCCTTCAAAAAAATATTTATTTTCATTTTTCTCAGCATTGTTAGTGATGCTAAATTAATGATCTGGGCTGAAGTCCAATGAAAACCCAACTCTAAGCCTTACGATTGGCCTGGACGTTGTAGTAACGAGTGAATTTTAATTGGGCCTTAATTTAAAGCCCAAATCAATCAGATTTTAATTCTTTTATGCAAGGATAGAGATGTAATTCCCCTCCAATTCGCGAAAGCCAACGAGCAGCAACTCGCTCTCTCTCTTTCTCTCTCTCTCTCTCTCTCCCCACCGTTGTTTATTTATTTACCGACTATTTGAGTGCTAAATTTCCCATCTAAAAGCCCTAAACCGCGAAATTCATCAGATTGAATTTCCCACTTTACCAATTAATCAATCTGCTCTTCTTACTTGCTCAGCGATGTCGTCGAAGCGTAATAACAAGGAAAAGACCGTCCGCCGCCACCAGTATGTGTTCCCTTCAACATCTTCATCTACTTCGCTGTAATTTCTAATGATTGCATTCGTATTGCACCTTTTTCCTGCATTTAATTTGCCACTGTATGCTAAAAGTTCATTTTTAAGTTTTTAAGCTGTCTCGACCTCATTTAGTGCCTTGCGTATTTCGTCATGCTGGATAAATACGGTTGATTGATATTACAATTGTTTATAATAAATCAATAATAACTGGAGGTGTTGCGTTCTGGTGTCATCGCGTTGAGAGTGTGAATTGAATTTTCAGTAAGGAGGAGAAGCCGGAAGAGCCCGAGCTGCCGAAATACAGGGACCGAGCCAAAGAACGGAGAGAAGATCAGAACCCGGATTACGAGATTACTGAGTTGACGTCCTTTCATGCCGTTGCACCTCCGGGAACTGTTGATATCTTGTGAGATACTGCACCATAATTGGCATTAGTTATAGTTAGCGTGCTCTTCGTATTTTTATGCACATTGTGTTATTACACACTGGTCTTCCTTTCTTACTCAGGTCTGCTGATGCGCACAAGTTATCTATTGAGAAGAGCAAATATCTTGGAGGTAGGAGTCTTTAGATGATTAGGCAGTTGCTAATATTTGTTTTGGTAGTTTGTGCTTATTGCTGTATTCGGGTAGCAGCATGTGTTCTGTTTAGCTCGACACTTGTCCATTATTGGAATTAGGTTTTGTTTCAACCAATTATGAAATCCTAATCACTTGTGAATCCATGTTTATGCTTTGACTATTGAAGGAGTTGGAGCTCTTCACTTTTTTCCTGTTAAAGCGTCTTATTAGTGGCTGATTATATTACTCAGGTGATGTTGAGCACACTCATTTAGTCAAAGGGTTGGATTATGCTTTGCTTAATAAAGTACAGTGAAATAGATAAAAAGCCTGATGCTGGAGAAGAGAATGACGGGAAACCTAAGTACGTTACTCTTTTCTGATCGTGAGTGGCTTGATATCTGTTTCTACTCCTCTTAGATTAATTTTGTGGCTTGTTGGGTTCTTAGATTTCCTTTGGATTCTCTTGTGCGTGCATACACACTTTGTTTTTCTTAAAATTTACTTGTATGTGTATCCTAATTAATAGAAAGGCCACTTGTATATATTGTTGGATCTCTTTGCTCTTGTGTCTTGAATGGCAATGCTTTCTTCATATTTAACCTGTTAAAGAACAAAGAGAATGCTTCAGTACTTGATACAAACATGCAGGCTCGATGCGTTTGGATTTTCACAATCCTGTTCATTAAGAGTATTACTTCTGAACAGAGTACAAAGGATGACCAACCTGTTGCTTTCCGCACTGCATCGGCAAAGGTGTGTGTTTCCTTTTCTCTAGGGGATATTTTTTTGAGGTTTCTGCTTGATATTTGTTCTTTGAACTAATTGTAGTGTTCATATAACAGTCAGTTTATCAATGGATAGTCAAGCCACAAACAGTTGTCAAGACAAATGACATGTTCCTTCCTGGAAGAATGGCTTTTATTTTTAACATGGTATGATTTTTAATTTTGTATGGTCTAGTCAATTTATAGTTTCTGCTTGTCTGCTGAAATTAAGGAAGAAAATAAATTTTATGTGTCATCCATAGTTGGGTAATCTAGAGCTTTTTGCTTGTTCCCAATATGCAATGATGCTTCGGACAACTATCAGGGAGTTCCTTCTCCATTTTGCACTTAGTTATGCTAAGGTCGTCCATCCTAATTGCATCAAATTCAAAGTATCATGATCATGGTTTCTGCTACCAAAATTATGATAGTCCAGCTAGCCTTACAAAGAATTAATGGCATATTTTATGTTCACCGTGCCATTATGTTAATGCTTTCTGCTGTATGTATGATGCCCTGTTCATCTATATACAAGACTCATTTGGCAGCATTTTGGCTGAATGCCTACATTTATTGACATAATTGTGTGCTTTTGAAGCTTAAATAGTTTTGCAGTCCTCTTTATTGAGAAAAAATGCTATGTTTACCATGTAAAAACAATAATTTGTGTTACATGTATGACAGGAAAGTGGGTTCTCTCATGACATTCCAACAACTGTCCACAGAAGTAAAGCTGATTGTCCTATTCCAGAGGTATTTTAATTCCTCTTCTTTTTTGTTGGTTTTGTTTTGCCTTTATTATGTTTGTCTGTGAAACTATGCCCTTCCTTTATCTCCAGGAAATGGTTACCGTGAGTGTTGATGGTTCAGTGCTGGATCGAATTGCTAAGATTATGTCATATCTTCGCCTTGGGTCATCAGGGAAAGTTCTGAAAAAGAAGAAGAAAGACAAAGATGGAAAAGGTGTTTTATCAAGCATTTGCCAAACGTGTTCAAGTTGTTTTTCTATATTTATAGCCAGAATGCTCATTGTAGTTTAGCTATTGAACCACAAACGTATTTTGATCTTGGAAGTTTGATGTGCTAATGTGCTATTTTAACATTATGGTAGACTAAGAAGATACAGACATGATTGCAAAATGCAGTCAGGAGAGAGTCATTGTTGCTATTTTCTTATTTGTCTTTGCATTTTCTACTCACACTGTTTTATCTGTGTCATTGTTGTGGTTCTCTTGACTTCCATTTTAATATCTCCTGAATTGGCCTTTTCATATTTGTGTCTGATTTAATATGACTTGTGATATTTAGGAAAAACTTTATCTGTTTCTAACGGATATGAGGAAGATGAAAGGATTTTGAAATCTGATTCTCTGAAGAATCAAAATGATGGGGAATTCCTACCACCACCACCTCCCCCACCTCCCAGAAACAACTATCCTGACCCAAAAGAGAAGCTGGAATTGCCCGTTGTTAGGAAAGATGAGGAAGATATTTTGTGGGTGATGGTGTAGACTATACTATTCCCAGTAAAGATATGAGCCAAAGCCCAATTTCAGAGGATATGGAAGAATCTCCTCGGAACAAAGAGAAACAATCTTACTTTGCTGAACCTGCCTATGGTCCAGTACCACCTGCTGATTTGTCTCATGGTTGGGAACAGGCGGTGAGTGCATGTTAAATTGCTATACACCAATATTTTGCTCATTCTCTTTTTGACTTCTCTGATTGATAGTTTCTTTTGAATTGTAATTCCTAAGCCCCACCCCATCCTCCCACCCACCCAAAACGTCATGCAGCGGTTTTCTAGTACAATTTGTCTTACTGCTCTATACTTTTGGCTCCGTTCCGTTTATCCATGACTTCAGTTTAATTGCTCCATGTTTCTCAAAGAGTTTCATCTTTGCTGCTCAGAATGGATATGAGGCTTTGCAAGCACAGGTGTTGGCTAGTGGCTACCAAGGAGAGTGGCAGAATTACCAGTATGCGGAGCAACTGACTTACCCTGAGCAGTATCTTCAGCAAGACATAGAGTCTTATGATATGGAAGCTCAAGCCGGTTCAAATGTTCTGCAGGATCCACGTTTAATGACTCAAGAGGAGAAGGATAGGGCTTAGGATCCGTGTTTAAGAGGGATGATCAAAGACTTCAACAACTGAGGGAGAAGGATGCCCGAGAGAAAGACCCTAATTTTATATCTGAGAGTTACTCCGAATGCTACCCTGGTTACCAAGAATATAACCGCGAGGTTGTCGACAGTGATGACGAAGGTGATTTGTCCAAGATGGACATGGGTGGACGGTAATTTTTCGCAGTTGTTTCTTAAAGTCAATGGTTGTAGCATTTTGTGTTTTCTGTGGAGAACAACTATCAGATACAACTTTTGGTGCAGGCGAAAGGGCGACTTCACCGGTGGGACTTTGAAACGGAAGAGGAATGGGCTACATACAATGAGCAGAAGGAGGCAATGCCGAAAGCTGCATTCCAGTTTGGTGTGAAGATGCAAGATGGTCGGAAGACGCGAAAGCAGAACAGGGAACAGAAACTCACCAATGACCTGCACAAGATAAACAAGATACTCGCTCGGAAGAAGGGCGAGATGGGTGGTGACAAAAATGATGATGGCAAGGCGTATGACGATGAAACACCTGGGAAGAAGCTGAGGATATGATGCAACTTTGTTATATATATATATATGCTCAAATAAAAACTTTTTCTTGTGTGTTAATTAGGATCCGATCCGAGCCCCTTATTTTTTTTCGATTGATGGATAAGATTAATTGATGATATGTAATCTATTTAAATTTAATTATTATATAAACCAATTAACCGAACACCTTATTTGTTGGGATAATGTAATATGTTGTTTCTCTTTCCAATATTGCACTGACCGTTTTTAGATAAGAGAATAATATAAAATATTAAATTTTATTATCTATATATATATATATATATATAGGGTTGGTTATGGTGAAAGTTCTCCTAACGCATTTGAGTAGGAATAGTAAGATATCTTTCATATTGTGAAGACAATCGAATTAATGATCGCATATGAAAGTTTAGCATATATTTCATCCATTCGTAGACATATCTAAATATATTAGTTTAACATCTTTCATTCTTGAGAAGACAAGAAGAGTTATAGTGTTGACAATAATCCGTGTAGACACAAATCACAAAATGTAGACACACGAAAATTAAATCTCAATCATTGATATAACAAATCAAAGGCCCGATTCATTCCTATTTTCTACCAAATTATCTATTCCTACCGATCCATCTCCTATATATATATATGTCTCTCACAGATTAGGTATATAAAATATTATCTTGGTGCCTTGCAATAAATTGCCTCTGAATAATTAAGTTTCAATAAATTACCTAACGAATTATATATGCAATATGTTTGTTTAATTCTCAATGCCTCTTCGTATATATTTGTTTAAATTCGACATGACTCTTCGTATGTTTGTTTAAATAACAAAGCTGATTATGTATATCCACTAAACAAATTCCTAATTACATGGGATCTTTTTTTTCTTCAAATTGATCGGATATTTTCTATCATAAAGATATTAAGCAATTAATTTATAATATTTTCTTAATCTTAACGGTCCATTAAGTATAAATCTAAGGTCTATAATGGTTCCTAGTTAACACATAGAGGTTGGTTTCTATTATAACCCTCCCTTGTATGTATTCATATATATACATATATATGTATTCATATTTTACCATTGGTAGCCAGTCTTCTTCTTCGTCCCCTCTTTTTTTTTTTTTTTTTAAAGTTTTATGTTTTTGTTTCCTGAGTTTTCTACATGGATTTGAATTCTGATTCACGGCTATAAATGATGACTTCGTTCACTTTGACTTGATGATATCGATATGTAGCCTCACGTATTGCACCAGGTCTTGCCAAATTATTGAGTAGAATATTTTTGAAGAAGGGGAAGTAATGTGCAGAATTTCTTTCTTTCTCTTTTTGAATGAGAAAAGCAACAAATATATTAATGCAAATTTGAATGTACATCATTTCTTAGTAATGAAACTTTTTCTTCTTTTTTTGAGAAGTCCTTTTTGAGAAGGTGATATTTAAAGGGGAAACTTTACATATAATCAAAAAAAATAGGGTTATAAGGTTTATAATCATATTTCATATATATTAAGCTATGAGTTTCTAGTCACTTTGATTTGACCAAAAATACTTCTAATGCCCTTCCACTAAAGAATTCAAATTTTAACTTATTATGTTTGGAAGATTCTCTTTCTTAGAGCATTTTGGCTATCCTTTTCTTTTATTTTCATTTATTAAGAAAACAGTCATTTTTAACAATTCTCTCAATCTCTCTCTCACTCTCACACACACACGAATTGCAACACATTTTAGACGTGAATTTCATTTCGATTCGTGAATACAAAGCATTAAGCTTAACCATTAAACATCAAGTGATTCGGCTACCGAATCGGACCCTCACTACTCGTTGGATGAAGAAGAGCAAGCGACGGTACAAGAAGAGAACTCCTCACCTGGAGCGCATGAAAGCATGGCGGCCCTCTATGTCGGGCTTGGAATTGTGACTACTGCCGCCACTAGTTAGTCATGTGGCTTAAATTATGAAATTTTGCTTGGTTGTTAGGAGTACACGCATTTTTTCATGTTGTACATGAGTTTTTTCATGTAGCACTATACACAAAATACAATATTCTTCAGTGTAAGAAATTGTGTACTGAAGAACATCGTGTTCCATGTACCGACGTTGTTTGTTTCATGTTTATTTTTATGCAATTATGGGTGTTGTGTTGACCATATTGTATAGATGATATTGATTTTTTTGTTGTTTTTCCTCGTGCACAGATGTGTTCCTGGGCACCCGAAAGAATTCATTAGTGCACAGAGGAGCACCGTGTACCACTGTGCACTGAAGAACAGTGCGGTTCCATTGTACACGGAACACACAGTTCTTCAATGCACGATGCTCATTTTCGTGCACAGATGAATATGTCCATGTACTGAAGAAATTTGTATTTAGGATTTATCCGTGCATGGAACAAGCTGTAGAATAGTACACGATGTTCTTCAGTGCATGTACCTGCATCCGTGCACTAATGAACAACGTCTATTTAGGGGATGTTCATGGTACCGTGCACTAAAATGAACAAGGTAACATATTATTTTTTAGGGTTCTATTGTACACGGTCCACTCTGCACATAATTTGTTCGGGTTTCACTGTACACAGTACTAATTTACCTTAATCTTCTGTTCTTACAAACTCATTATCATTGGATGAGACCTTACATGCAAAACTATCTCGAACACATCAACCGGTATATCCGTACCGAAGTATTGAGAGAAGTTAGGACATGTTCAGAGGGTTTAAAGTGTCTTCACATGTTTAGAGATGGTTGAAGGAAATATGATTTTTTGTTTTCTAATGTTCTATCATAAATGTTTAATTCACCATATATTTATTATAATCATAGCCTACTCCTATATAATTAATTGCAGCACATATGGATTTTCTCGGATTTACCTGAGAATTTCTGATATAATTGATCAATTGCAGACTCCAACATTGACTTATGAAAAATATACTGATTGTCTGAACTTCAATGCTAAGTAAGAGCAATTTATGAAGAACACAAAATTTTATCATCCCCTATGTAGTTTTTGAGAACCAGTAGCAGATTAGATACTACTAATTTTCTCATACCCTGTACTTATAGTGCTCTCTTAGAATTCTAATCAAATCAGAATTTTTTGATAAATCTAAGAAATACAATAATTATCTTATAGTCAGAAGATAATTCATTCTTGAATAATAATTATCTTTTGATATTAGATAATTATATCTAGACTAGAATATGTATTAAATTAATAATACAATTAATAGAGTCCAGTCCGATAAGCCTTATTTGGATAAGTACATGAATCAAATATAAGGAATAAAGATGAGTTTCAAATGGATTAATTATCTTATGTTCAGCCCAAAACATAAATTAATTTATAAATAATTTATTTATTCCACTAGAGAATAAATGTTAATGTAACCCTTTATTATCGAAGTTGAGTCGGGTTTGTACTTTGTCACAGCCCGACTACTTAACCAAGTGATTAGTCAAGTAATTAGGTCGTGACATGGGTTAAGAAGGAAATTCTGGCAATCGACAACATCAAATATGACCAATAATTCATATCGATCACAATGTATGATCTCAACTTTCATTATGAAAGAATCGAACATTTATGGTTCAAAGAGGTAAAATGGAGTTTAACAAAGAATGATTTTAGGTTTTGAGGAAGGATAATCACAAAGGAATAACCAATATTATGAATGTACATTTTCAAACATGCTTTGACAACATTGAGAATTTGTCGACGTTTCAAAATATGATTCGACAATGATTTCATAACATCATGTGAGGTTCAACAACAACAACATCTCTGGACCTTCAAGTAAATCCTTGTGCGCATAGACATTTCAATAATTCATGTTCTCAGAATCAAATCGTTGTCAAAACAACAATGCCGAGATCACAATATCAAAATAAGACTTTCATCAATATTTAGTAAATTCGGCATAACAAAACATAGCAACAAGTGAAGGCCAAAGTTCGACAACGAAAAGTGTGGTTGAGAATTATGTGTGATGACATAATTCTCTGGGCAATAAAACATGTTAATCATCAATGAACAATATCAACAATTGAATATTATCATTATGAGTCAAAGATTTAGAGAGGTTCCTTTGGCCAAGAGCGAGGATGCGCCCTAGCGAAAATGTAAAGTTTGATATTATAAGTTTTAATGCTTTAGTAAATTATAATTCTGATTTTTTTTTAATGAAAGTTTAATTTTTATGCATTGGTCATTAATTCATGATATTACGTGATTTGGATATAAGAATCGATTAAAACGTTTACATGTTATGCATTAGAGTAATAAATTAAAAAGAAAATAACAAATGGATATATATGTAAATATGAATATTTGATGCCTAATATGTGGTAATGTGTGGAGAAGTGTAGAGAATTATAGAATTCTCTAGAATGGTGAATAATCACCATTAAAATAATTGAAAAATAAAAGAAAATTTGTGGATAATTTCTATAAATAGGCTACTATTCATCATTTTCATCATTTTTCTTCATAAATTTCGTGCTTCACACACTACACACACACTAAAATTTTTGAAAACTTCATGCTCCAAATTTCACGATCCAACCGTTAAATTTTCGATCGGTCTTCGAAATCAGGTATAATTCCATCCTTAGAACACATCTATGGTTTGAAATTTAGAAAAATATGAACTTATGAACATGATGTATTTTCGGTCATTTTGTGAATTATGAAGAGGATGTGTTGTTGTTTGATGATTTCTTGATCTTATGTTAAGTTAATCGTAGACAATCGTTTAACGTTGAAATTTTGAACATATGTGCATTCTTTGGAATTTGATAAATTTCAAATTTTGGAGGTCTTTATCTTGAATTTATGTTGTTTATATGCTTGATATTTGTTCATATATGTGTTGTTGGATTGAAATAAATATGTTTTGAACAAGAAAAACGTTTGAAATCGAAGCCGTTAAAAACCCCTTTTTGGCCGAAAACCCTAGACCATGTAATGTTGGATTTTTGATTTTATTTGATCATTTTGACTTCATATTTGGATTCTATGGTATGATTAAAGCTTAAAATGATTTATTCGGATTTTTCGGCCGACGTATTCAAAATTTGGAAAATTTTAGTTTGACGTCGAATTAGGGCTTTCAATGCTAAAGCTTTGATTTTTGGATTTTGATGATTGATTTATGTTCTTTGATAATAGTTGAACATATATGGAGGCTCGTTTAAGATAAATGACGTCTTATGCGATTTTTCACGTTGAACATACGTTAGGTTAAAAAGGGTATTGTTGATTTTTGGTTAAGACTAGATAATTTGTACATGTTGATGAGTCTTATATACTTAATTGGACATATGAAACTTAGTTAAGAGTAATGTTAAAGTGCTAGGTGGCGAACATCCAAGCTCAAGGACTAACAACCAAGCAAAGGCTAAAGAGTTTTGAAACGTTTACACGAGTGGGGTTTACTCTATCCGTAAGTATGTTGTATGGTTATAATCATTGTTGTGTTTTGTGCATGCATGTGAGCTAGAATGTTAAAGAAGTACCTCGAGGAGACCCACAAGGGTCTAGTGTAGCGATCTACACTCGGGGAGGCCCACAGGGCTCAATGTTAAAGAATTTCCCTCGAGGAGGCCCACAGGGGCTAACCAACGCGATAAATAATGAGTACCGCAAGGGTAATCGCCAATGAGATAAATAATGAGTACCGCAAGTGGTAATCATAAAGAAGAGTTCATTATGTTGTGTGCATTACGCAATTGGTTATAACTGCTTGCAGTGTATTCCCCACTGAGTATGTTTACATGCTCACATCCCCTATTTTCATATATGTTTTGCAGGCTGAGAAGTTGACGGTTGATGCTGACGGGAATGAGCTCCACACATACATTCTCTCAGGATCATGTTTTATGTAAATATGTTTTAAACCATGCTAGTACTCAAATGTGTTGAGAACAAACTTAAATGGTTTTTGGCTAAAACTATGTTTGATATACTATGATATTTAATAGATATATATATATTCGATGAGGGCTGTGTCCCTAGATGTTGTTGATATCGTCATAGTTGTTGTTGGAATTGTTGGTATTGTTTTTGTTTCAGGTTGGCATATACGTATTTCCAGGGTATATGCTGTCCGTTTGTCGAATTTTCCTCCGCTGCTTACAAATAATGTATACCAATATTATTATTATTATTATATTATAATTGTTAAAGAAATAAAGATTTTAGTAATGTCCTCATTAAAGAATGGGCGTTATGAAAAATTCCAAATAAATTATATTATGCTTAATTTACATCCCAAAGGTTATATATCATGTTATTTGAAACAAATAAAACTCAAAATCATAAGAACCTCCAACTTCATAGTTTTCGAAAATTATGAAAAATATACATTAAATTTTTAATCTAATTTTCTTACTTAATACATGCTTAAATACATTCAAACACATGATTATAAACATAATTCAAGCATAATACAACATCATTAAAAATCAAACCTATGGTTAGATCATACTTCTCAAAGCACATATATTTCATAATTAAACTCTCATTTATGCATAATATTAGCTTCTAAACATAGATTAACCTATAAACACATGAATAATCATCAAAATAAAACAATAACTTTAACTTCACATACTAAACTTTCTTGATATCAACTTATAAATATTTATGCATATAAACATGAAATAATTGATATTATAACTCTAAAACAAGATATAGAATTGATTAGGAATGATTTCTTACCTTAATTTTGGATTTAGGATGAAATTTGTGAAGTGTGTGTTTTAGGTGTATGTGTGTGTGCGAAAATTTGAAGAAAAATTGATAAGGATGATGAATAGTAGCTATTTATAAACATTCCACAAATTTCTTTTATTTTGAAATTTCTTTAATATGGTGATTATTCACCATTCTAGAGAATTCCACAATTAACTACACATTTAAGCATAAAATATACATAAATTCATATCCATAATTTTCTATTTAGTTTTCCTTTTCTTTATTAAGGTGATTAATCACCATAGTTCTAGAAAATCTACCACTCACTACACATTTTAGCAAAATTACATATATGTACATATATATCCATTTTATTACTTCTTCACAAATTTTACTCTAGTGTATAGCAAATAAACGTTCTAATCAATTCTTATATCCAAATTATTGAATATCATCAATTAATCACCAATGCATAAAATTAAACTTTCATGCTAAATTCATAATTATAATTTACTAAGACATTAAAACTTATTATTAAACTTTACATTTCGCTAGAAGCGCATCCTCGCCTAAGCCGAACAACTCAGTAAAACATTTGAAACTTAATCTTCATTAGTTCATAAATCATTTGAAAATAATTTCTTTTCAAAACATATATTATTTTACTTTAAGAAAAGTTTCGGGGTATTACAATCTACCCCCCTTAAAATAATTTCGTCCTCAAAATTTGAACTTCATAAAACTTTCATTATTGAACTTTATAAAGCATGTGTCGGGAAACTGTATAAATCCTCAATCGTATCAAAACATGACAAGTCAATATACTTTGTCCCTTGTGGACAACTTCTTCACTTTTAATAAAGCCTAATGATACGAAAATCTTTTAAACCTCATCCCGACACAAGTTTTCTTTTCATGCTCACACCTTTAACTTTTAAAACCATAAAACATTTTCATAAATATAAATCACCTAAGAGTCGACGTTGAGCAGCGGTCATGCCCCACACATTCTCCTGTTTCCATTAAGAGTTTTAAATATCTTTAAACACTTAGGCTATTTTCATACTAAGAGTTCATTATCTTTCAAGCACATTTGTTCATACTTTAAACAAGTCTACAGGAACGTAATGCTACCATTCTGTCACAGCCCGACTACTTAACCAAGTGATTAGTCAAGTAATTAGGTCGTGACATGGGTTAAGAAGGAAATTCTGGCAATCGACAACATCAAATATGACCAATAATTCATATCGATCACAATGTATGATCTCAACTTTCATCATGAAAGAATCGAACATTTATGGTTCAAAGAGGTAAAATGAGTTTAACAAAGAATGATTTTAGGTTTTGAGGAAGGATAATCACAAAGGAATAACCAATATTATGAATGTACATTTTCAAACATGCTTTGACAACATTGAGAATTTGTCGACGTTTCAAAATATGATTCGACAATGATTTCATAACATCATGTGAGGTTCAACAACAACAACATCTCTCGACCTTCAAGTAAATCCTTGTGCGCATAGACATTTCAATAATTCATGTTCTCGAAATCAAATCGTTGTCAAAACAACAATGCCGAGATCACAATATCAAAATAAGACTTTCATCAATATTTAGTAAATTCGCATAACAAAACATAGCAACAAGTGAAGGCCAAAGTTCGACAACGAAAAGTGTGGTTGAGAATTGTGTGATGACATAATTCTCAGGCAATAAAACATGTTAATCATCAATGAACAATATCAACAATTGAATATTATCATTATGAGTCAAAGATTTAGAGAGGTTCCTTTATACAAGATTCGATTCCAAAGATCCTCTCGAGCTCAACCTGCACGCTTAGAAATACATGCGGTGTGAGTACAAAATGCACTCGGTGGTATACCGAAAACATAAAACATCGCCTTAGGGCTATATAATTGACTTGCCATAACATTAGCAATGCACAGGGGTTTTAGTGAAATAACCTGTGCATGCTTTACATAAATAAACACTTACTTGCTTTCATTTCATAGCATCATCATAAAATATGCATATGCATGTTCTCATGTCGGCCGATAACTTTCTCTTCCCATATCCACGGATTCTTTCTATGTGTTGAGAAGTAGGCCTCCTTCTCAAACACGCTATGACCCGAAGGGTCGCTATCCGACGTCGGTAAATCTCAAACATTATAACATACCCGTGTTGATGGACCCGAAGGGTACCATGCCACGGCCATACTCTTTTATCATTTCTTTCTTTTCTTTCTTTCATTTCCGTGGATAGGTAATGCATCATGCTCATGTTCATGCTCAAAACAGGCAAGTCATTTAACTTTGAAACTTTTCTCATAATGAAATTCATTTCATTTTGAAAACATAAAAACATAAGCATATCATATAAAAAAAATATTTATACCCACCTGGATGTTCCTTAGAGCTAAGGAACTAATTCCCAATTCCATTTCTTTCTTTATCCATATTAAACGGCATAAATGCATAACAAGAAACAAACACGATCATTAACCATCTTAGTCGTCGACACGACCATATCTTCTTGATATCAAATCTAAGACGCTATGTTCTATCAAAACTTGGGTCATTGCATCCTCTAACATCTTATTAACAAACAATTTCTATCGAAAATTGAACAGTAACGCTTATAAACGCATCGTCAAATCAACACCAGATTAACCAAACATAGCCCAAACTCCATCAATTCATCACCATATGTCTCAATATGCATAGGAAACTCAACAACAAGCTTCAATTATCTCATCTTAGCCAATAACCGAAAATCCCCTTAAGACGTCACTTAGGGTCTAACGTCGAAATTTCACGTAAAACGCCATCTAACACCAACGAACCTATATACATGCTCAACTATCATCAAAGATCATCATTTTATCAATAAAACATAAAGATCAAAGCTTTGGCTTTGAAAACCAATTTTCGCCGACAAACTAAAATTTCACCGTTTTTGAATACGTCGGCGGAAAAATCCGAATAAATTATTTTAGGCTTTATTCTTATCATAGAATTCAAATATGAAGTCAAAATGATCAAATAAAATCAAAATTCAACATTATGACACTTGTGGTTTTCACCATTTGGGCTTTTTCAGATACTTTCGATTTCAAACGTTTTCTTGTTCCAAACACGCTTATATCAATCCAATAACATATATATAAAGATAATTCAATCATAACAACATCATAATTCAAGATTAAACAACTTCCTTTTTCGAAAATTTCATGAATTTACAAATAATAAACACATGCTTTATAAATTCAACGTTAAACAATACGTAGAGCGTTAATCTATCATAATATCCATAAATAATCAACAAAACATAATCAATCATAATCAATACATAATGACCAAAATCTGATTTCAACATATGATCATGTTTTTAAAATTTAAAACCGTAGATGTGTTCTAGAGATGAAATTATACCTCTATTCAAGACCGATCGAAAATTCAACGGTCGGATCTTCCTATTTTCTTCCAACTTTTCAAAATTTGCTGTGTTTAAGTGTGTGTGTTATGTGAGTTTTGCTGAAAATGAGGAAGAAAATGGTTCCAAAAGTATACTTATATAATTAATAAGGGCAAAATAGTAATTTCACATTATAAATTAAATTTTCTTTTATTTTTCCCAAACAAAATGGTGCCAACACACCATACTCTAGAGAATTCCATAAAGTAATTCCCATATTTTATTTTTGAATTTTCGTAATTAATAAAAATAATAATAATAATAATATATTTTCATGTAATTTTCCAAAATATTGTAGAAAATTCCATAATTAATTTCCAAAAATTCCAGTATTGAATCTTATTTTCTTAACACTTTAAACTCATCATTTTGATCAATATAAAGTCCCAAAATTATAAAATATATAATAGGAACTCACTTTATAACAATAGAGATTTAATTCCATTTTATGCAAATAATGGAATTAAATATTCCATTTATTCTTAAATCCTTCAAAATCACTTTCTAAATTTTTCCATCATCAAATATCATTAAAATATAATAATTAAAAATATTTTTGACCTTAAAAACCATTTTAAATATTTTGCTCTTAATCCGAGCTTAATCGGCAAACGCCGACATCACAAAAACGTAGATTTTGAAATTCTCAATTTTTCTGAAATCAAGACTTATTGAGCGTGTACCTATCATCTTAAGACCCTTGGAATCTAGGTCTTCTTATCCTAAATAAGATCCGAGAATCTTATCTCGATTCTCGCCTCGATTATATCGTCTCATCAAGCTTAGCGCAAAGCTTCTAACTTAACCAACTCGTTCTTAAGGATGCAATGCCCTTCTTAATAAGCTCTTAATCATGAGCTAATCTCTGTTACAGAAATACGGGGTATTACATACTTAGACTTACGAATCCTCGTATTTAAGATATCGAACTTCCATTAATTATTTATAACATTCTGACTTGCCACAGCTCGACCTCTTAACTAAGAATTAGCTAGGCGGCCAAACCGCGCCTGGAAAAAATAAATAAATAGAAGAAAGACAACTCTCAGAGACTTAATCTAACAACAAAGGTTTGACAACAAACATATAATCAAGAATCCAATAAAACCTCCAACAACATGCATACCGTAAAACGAGATCAATAAGTTTAACCACAAGAGCGGGGTTTCAAAAACATCAAGGCATGAATAAGAACTTTGACAATGAAGGACAACTGTTATGAATAACAAACATAACTCTTTATCTGATACCAAGGTTGTACTTAACAAGTAGGGACCAAAAATTATAACTCATAACATCAAACAATCGATGATCACAAATGACAAATACTAATTGCCTCAACATGTCCACAATATATATAATTGGTGATTCATCTATCTCAAACTAATGGAACAATATAAAAGTCTCAAGAGTGTGACAATAAAAATGGTGGTTGAGTTATATGTATGGAGACATATAACTCTGTGCTCTAACTTTACTCAAAGAAAAGGAACTGCTCAACTCTTTGCTCCATCACCATTTCCCTCGCTCAACTTTGACGCTTAGAATTACATGCATGACGTGAGTACTAGATGCACCGGTGGGCAAGCCGAAAATATTTAAAATGTGCTCTTAGAACTATACATTTGTTGGATTTGTATACTGAAAGTAGAATAGTTGTGCTTGTATACAATGTTTCATGTTATCACTATTACAATCTCATATCTGAATTGTTTACTTAATTGCATATGTATGTCTCATTATCTCATACAAAAGTTAGATCATACAAGGTGTAGAAGATCACGTAAGTCCGTATGATTGGTTAAACTTAATGAGATATAAAAAGAATCACAGTGAGACAACTTGTGGACGAGTTGTTGGTATAGCCGCAGATAGCTAAGAAGTGACTTGACTTGGTTGCTTGTCTATGTTGGTACGTCTCGACGTATTGATGGATCATAGTGAGATGAGTTATTCTATCGACCGTCGTGAAGAATCTAGATCTCGGTGACTTTACGTTTATCTAAATCTCGATAAGGTTTTAGGTGATCGATGCGTTCGACCATCATTTCAATTGTTATGGGTGAGAGTTACATGAGATAACACAAGATTCTCCGCATCTTGGATGGTAGAAGTGTTTGTATGTCATGTTAGTTACACAGACGAGTCACCGTATCCGTTCGGGATGATGACGCCCCTTAAGGAGCTCAAAATATTTATTGTACTAAACTCGCAGTTGAGTTAGTCAAGTACAATAATAAGGTTGAGTGGTACTACTTAAGGAATTAAATAGATTAATTATTTTGAGCGATCAGAATGCTATAAATAATTAATGGATGTGTGATATCTTAAATACTTGTCTAAGTGCAAACCCGACTCAACTTCGGTAATAAAGGACAAGTCAAGATTTATTCTCTAGTGGAATGAATAAATATTTATGAATTAATTTATGTTCGGGATGAGCATAAGATAATTAACTTATTTTAGGCCCATCTTTATTTCTTGATTTGATCCACGGGCTGCCCATCAAGGCCTCTTGCTTCGGATATTTTCACCACTTTGTGAGTCCCACCGAACTCGCTCGATTCTCCAAGATCTAGATAGATATTATTAGATATCAAAAGATATTATCCGATATCATTAGATAGAGTGGCAATGTATGGGTCGGTCCACTGCCCCGGCCTGTCGAGCTTTACATTTTTCGGGCCGGATCGGGCCCATCCAAAATTTTTCGGCCTAAAAATATGAAGCCCAAACCAACCTCAGGGGGCTTTTTTAGATTATTTTCTATTTTTTAATATATAAAATTAATATTTTAAATTTCAAAAAATAAATAAATTAAATACATAATTAAAATCTCATAACTCATTAACTTAAATAAAGAATCGGTGATAAGAATATATTGAGCTTGCTTATTCTTATGATAATGCTTTTGTACATCTTGACCTATTTATGTATTCATACGATGATGTTGTAATGCAATATAATTTTAATTCTTTAATTTAAGGAGAAAAATTAGTAATTAAAAATTAAAGGTAAATGATATTATTAAACATCAATCCCAATCGATACGCCTAAAATAATAGAAAAATAAATTAATTATACAATATGTATTTAAGATCGATGATTAAAATAGTTTTACATATTATAAGGTCATTAATCATCACCTATATATTTTGGAGATTATTTCTCTTATGAATTATTTTGAATGATT